>CAJQZJ010030384.1:2674-16152 GCA_907164525.1 Lophiomys imhausi | reverse complement strand
TGTGTGTGTGTGTGTGTGTGTGTGTGTGTGTGTGTGTGTGTGTGTGTAGTGCACTTGAGGAGGCTGGGGTTAGAGTTTGGCAGACTACTTTGTGGAGTCAGTTTGGGTTTTTGTTTGTTTGGTTGGTTTTTTGTTTGTCTGTTTTGTTTTGTTGTTTTTCCAGACAGGGTTTCCGTGTGTGTAGCCCTGGCTTCCTGAACTTGCTCTGTAGACCAGGCTGGTCTTAAACTCACAGATCCATCTGCCTCTGCCTCCTGAGTGCTGGGACTAAAGGCATGGCCACGACCGCCTAGTCTTAAGCAAGTATTTTTTACCAACTAAGCCACCTTGCTAGTCTATGGTTTTGGTTTTTTGTTTTTGTTTTGTTTTTATTTGGTTGAGGAACTTTCTTTTGTCATTTAGGGAAACCACCCACAGTGACACCAGGAACAGAAAGAAATTGGTTAGAAGACCATAGAGTTAAAGAGCCACCAGACTTCTGCACGGGCAAGTCTCAGACACTGAATCCCCCTGCTAAGAGGTTCAATATGGCCCACACAATTTATGGGAAACACCCTTGAGGCAAGTTCAGTGTTGGGAGCTGGGGCTGAACAAAAGGTAACTGGGAAGCAAGGGCGTTGCTCTCTGAAATGAACAGGTAAGATACCTTGGGTGGCTGTTGGTAAAGCCTTGTCACAAAATCGAATTATGCCCACCTGCTCACTTGTTCCTCCTGATCACCCTGGGGTAGTATAGAATCCCTCACCAGAAGCCCACACCTTGATCTTGAACTCCCTATGCTATGGAGCCCTTATCCCACAACCCCTACACACAGTAACAACAACAGAAACAATAACAAAGAGGTTGTTTTTAAGCTACTTGTTGTCACTTGGGAAAAGCTAACTCTGTTATATACTTTTTGAGTGTTTAAATAGAGGTGACCAGTTGCCCACACCAAAATAAATACCTCTTCCCTCCTAAACAGAGGCAGCCAAGCTAGAAGACATTCCTTCTCAATGTCAAGGACCGAATACTGGTAACCCTTCACAATTCATGTCAAAATCCTAAAGTCATGATACTAAGAGGTGGAACCCCATGGGAATGATGTGATCACAAGGGTAGTAGTACCTTCAAGGGTAGGATTCACTTCTTTATAAAAAGAGAAGAGACAGCTTGCTTTGTCTCTCTGCTCTCCAATACACGTATGTATTGAGAAGACAGCCAGGAAGTGGGCCCTCACAAGACACCTGACCTGCCGGTGTCTTAACCTTGGTCTTCCCAGCTCGCAGAATTGTGAGGGATAGATGGTTTTAATTTAAGTCCTCCCAACCTACAGTAATTTGTTAGAGCAATAATTGATGACTAAGATCCTCAGCTTCTTTCCAGCAGCCAGTGAGAAAGCACCGGGTAGTACTTCAGGGAAATCTCTTCAAAAGCTAGCTCTACCAGGAGGTGGTCTCCCCTCTCTTCCTATTTAAGGGGTGCTGGGGATCAAACTCAGGGTGTTGCGCATGCTAAGCTAATAATACTCTACCAACTGAGCCACACCCCCAACTCCTTTTTCCTCCCATTTTGGCAGTTTCTAGTCTTTAGTTTTAAAGCAGTGAATGGCACAGACAGAAAAGGATTTTAAAATACAGTCTGGGTGTGCTAGAGTCGGCCTGTAATCCCAACACTTGGGAGGATCAGGAGTTCAAAGTTGCTCAAAGTTAAGTAGCAAATTCAAGTGCAGCCTGACCTACATGAGACCCTATCTCAAAAACAAAACAAATTAAAACAAACAAAAACTAAGGATGGGTTGAAAATTAAGATGGAGATATACAATTTTGAGACAATCCTGGGATATACTGCAGAGTTCTAGGACAGCCTGGGTTATACAGTAACAAATTAGTGGGTGCTATAAATAGATGCAATTTTGTTTTTGTTTTTCAAGACAGAATTTCTCTGTGTAACCTTGACTGTCCTGGACTCACTTTGTAGAGCAGGCTAGCTTTGAACTCACAGAAATCCACCTGTCTCCTTCGGTATGCTGGGATTAAAGGTATGTGGTACTACATTCCACCACAATTTTTTTTTTAATCCAGAAGAGCTAAGTGGCTGGGCACGGTGGTGTACACCTTTAATCCCAGCACTCAGGAGGCAGAGGCAGGCAGATCTCTGTAAGTTCAAAGCCAGGCTGGTCTACAGAGTTCCAGGACAGCCAGGGCTACACAGAGAAACCCTGTCTCAAAAACAAATGAAACAAACATCAACAAAAGCTAAACCAAAACTAAAAAACAAAAAAAGAAAAGCTAGGTTTGCTGGGCACATGGTGTTGATCCCAGCACTCAGAAGGCAGAGGCAGGAAGATCTCAATCTATGAATTCTAGGTCAGCCTGGTCAACATAGCAAGTTCCAGAACAGCCAGGACTATATAGAGAGACCCTGTTTCAAGAAATAAAAATAAAATAAAGTGCGCTGGGCAGAATAGGTGTGGTGGTTCCTATCTACAATCTCAGTACCTGGGAGACTGAGGTAGAATTGTTTCAAATTCAAGGCCAGTCTAGGCTACATAATAAGACCAGCCAGTACAACTTCTCTCTTCATTTTTAAAAGACAGGGCTCCTCTATGAGCTCTTATTGGCTGGGAACACTCTAGGTAGACCAGGCTGGCCTCTAACTCACAGAGATCAGCTGCCTTCTGCTTCCTGAGTGCTAGGATTAAAGGCATATGCCACTATGCCCTACAAGACCCTGTTTCAGAAGAGAAAGTAAGGGACAGAGGAGGAGGAGGGTGGGCTGTTATGAATAGACTGGGGGGGCCAAACAAGATGGCTCAGCTGGTAAAGGTGCTTGCCACCAATCATGACAACCAACCTGAGTTTGTTTGTTGCCTGGGATCCACATGACAGGAGAAAGCCAACTGACTTTCATTAGTGGTGTTCTGACCTCCACATAAGTGTTGTGCTGTGTACACACACACACACACACACACACACACACACACACACACACACACACACACTTTGAAATGTAAAACTTTTTTTAAAGAGACTGGAGGATTGGCAGTGGTATTGAGGATACAGCTCAGTGGTAGAGCACTTGCATAGTAAATACAAGGCTCTGGCTCCTGTTCCCAGCACCAAAATGAAATGCAGAAGGGAGGAATTGATCCTAGTTCTTCCACCCCCATCAGCAAATTAAAAAAAAAAAGAGTTTAGTAAGAGGGTTAAATTGTTTGTGTTCTTGAGGGTCAGATGCCAAGGCAGGAGAGCTCAAGGATTTGAAGGGCAGGACTACAACCTGCTTCACCTCCAAACACAGGGACTATGTCTCTTTTGCTCAGCATTCCACTCCCAGGCCTGGCACAGGGAACACCTAACAAATGCCTAATAAACAAAGGCATAATAAGTGAAGGAGTTGGGGTGGGGAGACCTGCTACATAGTGATAGAGAGAGAGAGCTCTCTTAACATGGGCAAGGTTTTGGGGTCCATCCTTAGCACTAAACATAAGATAAGTTTATAAAACAGGTCTAGGGCTGGAGAGATGGCTCAGTAGTTAAGAGCACTTGACGCTTTTACAGAGGGCCCGAGTTTGTCTCCCAGTACCCATGTGATGACTTACAAATGACTGTAACTTCAGTTCCAGAAGATCTAACACCCTGCTTCGGTGGACACCAGACATGCATATGGTACACAGACATTTACATGAAGGGGGACATTTTGCACCTTTCCCTCTCTGTCTCTCTGTGAGTGTACACTCTTCCTCTCTTCCTCTTTCCCCTCCCTTCCCTACAAAAGCTGTAGCCTATAAACCCGCCTTTATATATTCTAATGTGGCCTGGATTGGATCATTTCCCCAGCAGAGAATGTACCTAAATAGAGTAATTCATCAGGCAAAACACCCATACACATAAAAAATAAAATAAAAAAATATTTTTTGAGACATGGTTTCTCTGTTACAACCCTTGCTACTGTCTTGGAACTGCTTTGTAGACCAAACTGGCCTGGAAATCAGAGATCCACCCACCTCTGCTTCCCAAGTACTGGGATTAAAGGTGTGTACCACCACACTCAGCTCAAATAAATCTTGTTTTTTAAAATAATTTATTGGCCAGTTGTGGTGGCGCATGCCTTTAACCCTAGTGCTCAAGAGGCAGAGACAGGTAGATCTCTGTGAGTTCGAGGACAGCCTGATCTACAGAGTGAGTTCCAGGACAGCCAGGGCTACAAAGAGAAACCCAGTCTGGAAAAAAATTATTTATTTTTATTTTATATGTATTGGTATTTTTGTTTTGCCTATATGTCTCTTTCAGATGCAGAGAGTTGTAGAAATTGAACCCGGATCCTCTGAAAAAGTAACCAGTGTTCTCTGAGCCATCTCTCCAGCCCCTCAAATACATCTTTCTGAAAAATATTAAACATTTTTTATTTATTGGTGTGTCTATGCATCTGACTGCCTGTCAAGTGTATTCAAACATGTGTGTGTGTGGGTGTTCAAACTTGTCTAGGAATGTGAAAAGCATAACGGGGCACTGGCTGTGTTTTCCATCACTCTGACTATTTTTCTGAAGCAAGGTCTCTTCCTCAACCTGGGGTTTGCATCTCATTTAGGCTGGAAGGCACCAAAGCCCTAGCAATCTTCTTGCATTTGTGGAGATCCCTGGTTTGTAATGTGGGTGCTGGGATCTGAAATCTAGTCCTCACGATTATGAAGCAAGAGCTCATCTGAGTTATCTCCCCCAGCCTCTGCCCCCCGCAAAAAATAAAAATAAAAAAAGATTGTAAAAAGAGAGTGAATGAAATTTGCCCATAAATCCACTGTCAGCTTTGCTCCTTCATAATCAGAACCAGACTCAACAGCTTAAGAATCACCCATAAGAACCTGGGGAACCTGGTCCCTGGGAAATGGTTTCCAAGCACAGCTTCTCTTGCTTAATGCCAGCTGTATGCAGTGCATGGTTCTTCTGGTCAAAGCTATCTGAAGTTTTCCAGGGAAGTGGGGGTGAAGCAGTAGAGCCATAGGAGTGCCCCCATCTTGCCTGGAGCTTTTTCCAACTGCTGCCCGATGTGATTTGCAGGCCAAGTCAATGCCATTGTTTCCACAACATCACTTCCTCTGCAGCCTGAGAAAAGAGGAAGAAAACTGCCTCAGTGACTCTCCTCTTCCCCCAGGGAAAGCACAAAGCTGTTGGAAACAATCAAAGCAGGCCTGTGTGGAGGGGAGAGTTTTGTCTGTGCAGTCAGGGGTTGCTGAGCCCAAGACTTCCTGCAGGGACATTCGGCAGCTTTGCAGATAAATAAACGCTCACATTCAGAATGACCAGTCTAGAACACTTTTATGAGCCTTTCTCTTCCCCAGGCTGTACACAGATAATAAATCAAATTAGCATCCTGAACCTCCGGTTCAGTGCTCACCAGCGTCCATTCCGCTCAAGGGATGAGTGTTTTCAACTACTCTCAGCTGGTGAACTCCTTGGAAAATTTCGGAACACTTCAATGCTGGATAGGCCTCAGACGGGGTTACAGGGTCCTGTTGGCCATTCCAAACCAGACTGTAAAAGAGGCAGCCAAAACCCCAGCCTCGGAATCCAGATTGGGTTGAAACTTAGAGCGAAAATACACATTTTCATTTCTCGGTCAATAATCATAGGAGCATGAGCCAAAATAGACAACTGTCAGAAAGAGAGGGACAGGTGGATGCGGAGGAGGAGGAGGAGGCAGGATTACAGTAATAATCAGAAACAGAGCAGGCATCTTTCCCATTCCCTGCTCTGTTTCACACAGGCTGCACGATACGCCTAAATAAAGAAGGTTTTCTTTCAGGTAACCAGAAGTGAAACCTGCTCTTATTTCATGGCTACCAGATTGTGGAATGGAAGGTTAATGCTTAGATTTAGGGGTGTGATACTGCATAAAAATGGGTTCTGCTGTACTATCTAAATATGAGAATGTTTCGGAATTGTATCCTGTCTTGGGCCACCAGAAGGAACAGGAAAGTAGAGTACCCGTGGCAGCTCTACAGATCACAGATGTCATCCCACTGACAAGCACTACAGCGCTGCTGTCTGTTAAAAGTGGATGGCTGCCTTCCCGAAGATACGACCTCTCAGCTGCTGAGGAATGCCACTCTGAAGCAATCTGTGAAGTGTGGTCCTTGAATCAATAAAATAACACAAAATAAAATAACTATAGGGTAGAGGGATGGCTCAACAATGAAGAACTAAGGTCATATTGTTGAGGACCTGAGTTCAATTCCCAACTCCCATATTCAAAGGCTCCCAAACACCTGTAACTTCAGCTCCAAGTGATCTGACAATTCCTCTGACCTCTGAGGGCACCAACACTCATGCACAGATACACATACACATAACTAAATCTAATAAATGATTTTTTTCTTTTTGGTTTTTTGAGAGAGGGGTTCTCTGTGTAGCCCTGGCTGTCCTAGAACTCACTCTGTAGACCAGGCTGGCCTCGAACTCACAGAGATCCACCTGCTTCTGCCTCCTGAGTGCTAGGATTCAAGGGGTGTGCCACCATGCCCAGCTTATAAATGAATCTTAAAACGAACACTGTGCACAGTGTTCCAGCACTCAGGACAATGAGGCAGGAGGATTGCTATGAATTCCAAACCAGCCTGGGGCTACAGAAGAGTGAGACAGCCTCACAAAACCAAAAAAAAAAAAAAAAAAAAAGTCACAGCACTTGGGCAGATTTCCCAGCTCCATCCTAGAAGGTAAGTCAGTGAACCTTGTTCAGCATGTTTGTCACCATGGAAAGTCTACACAGCAAATAATAAGGTGTGTGTGTATGTGCAAGAGTAGGCTGAGACCAAGCAGCAGCAGCAGCAGCTTTCAGAAAGTGCCTTCAATTGCTTCCCAGGATGACTGACTGGGGTAGGGGTAGGGATGGGAGGTTAATATATTTTTGAATAAGATTACCTGGAATCATGAAAGAGAGAGAGAGTGATAGAGAGAGAGAGAGGAGAGAGAGAGAGAAAAACGAAAAGCTATTGGTTTTATTCAATCCTCCTAGGAGGAACAATGGTTAGTGCTTTCTGTAAAATCACTTGCCACCAATGAGTTTGTCAATCATTTATTCAGACACACGTTTTCTCAATACTTACCGAGTGCCCACTCTATGCTAAGCACAATGCTCCATGCAAATATATAGGCGTCAAGTGAACACTAGGTTTTCTAGATGTGTCCTTGGATAACAAGGTGACCACTGCTACAGACTGTGTTACAACTCGCAGTTTGAGAGACCTGGGTTCACATTCTCACATAACTTGCAGGGTAACTGAACCAGCGTCATAATTACCTTTTCTCTCTACCTCAATTTCTTGCTCTGCAAAGTAAGGCCTAGCACGGAGCATGAGAGTGTGAGCTATTAGTATTAGCACAGTTATCTCACCCAAATACTCCCTGATCTACTGACCAGCGCTTGGGGATATTTCCGAAGCTGCCCAACCCTCTGCCGCTGACCCAGGAAATCGGGTCACGGTAGACAAGGCGGAGTGTGCAGGGCGCAGAGGGAGGGGTCCTTTGCGCGCGGCTACTCGAGTTTCCCTACGGCCTCCGGAGAGTCTAAAAACTCAACTTCGGAGGAAGAGAAAGAACGTGAAGTGGCTCTTTTGATCTGAGACACCCCCTCCCGGAGACATCACCCCCTCCCCCCCCAACCAGGCGCGGAGTGAAATCTTAGAAGCCGAGGCTGCTGGGTTTGAACGCAATGCCGGAGTCGGTGGAAGTCGGAGCTAGTCCACCCGAAGGTCAGCGAGTTGTTTTGAGTTCTCGTACCCGGAAGGGGGGGGTCGGGAAGGAGAGGACGCCAGGGACCGAGAGACCCCAGCGTCACAGCAGAAATTGTTTGTGCTCCGGAACCGGCAGCTCAGCGGAAGCCGCGACGGGGGCGGGTCACGTGCGGCGGTGCCGAGCAGCTGGCGGGGGAGCCCGGCTAACACAAGGGCCGGGCCGGGCCGGGCGTGGGTGGCGCGGGGCGGCGGCTTTAGCAGCCCAAGGTGGAAGCCGTGTAGTCGGGGCTCTGGGAACAAGGAGACCCGGTGCTGGAAGTCGGGAGGCGCGCGCGTTAAGGAGGGGTGGTGTGGGAGCCTGGGCGCTCCGAGCTCCGCGTGGTGCGGTGCGGGCGGGAGGAGGGCGATGGGGGGGGGGGGGGGGGGGGGGGGTGCATAGGGACGACAGCGGGGCTCGCTCCCAGCAAGAGCGAGATCCACGCGGAGATTGGGTGAGTGTTTGAGACCCGAGCAGGAAGGCGCCGCCAGCCCTTGCAGTCATCGGCCTTGTTTTCTTCTATCAGGCAAATCACGGTACGGCCGGAACCGCCATCTCTGCCTGAGTCCCAGGGGCGCCCCACTACACATGGGGGAGGGTGCGCCCTGCAGGGCTACCCCGGAGGAGGGGGCGAGGAGGGAGACAGAGGTGGCTTAGCAAGATGTGAGTCGGTGGCGCGCACGAATTCACACTCCCTCCCCCCCCCCCCCCCGGGAGAGAGGAGAGCTACTCTGGGCCTCGTCATGAGTGTTATGAGGGTCGAGGGAGTACTGGAGAGAAACCACCTGCACCACTGAAGAAAGAGATGGCTTCGTGGCCAGTGGAGTGCGCCTCACACTTGCACAAAGTGGCGGCGTGTAAGACTCTTGCGTGGGAGGGTTAAGGACACGAACTTGATCACCTGCCAGAACCCTTGGGAACTCTCCACTTTGATGTCACCCTCATTCACCAGTGCCCTGGAATATATTCCCCTTTCTAGGGGAGTCCACGATGCTCAGGTCTGAGGCCTAGAGTGTAGTAGTGTGGGCTGGCCTGGGACGAGAAAGCCACCCCCGTTTCTCTCGCGAAGGCACAGAACAGTAGTTGTCTTGCAAAGTTTCCTGTACTCCTCCCCACACAGCCCAGTTGAGGAAGGGTGGCTCTTCCGGAGGTGAGGGAATAGCCTTGAAGCTAGGACTGGTACGCTAGTTCCTTTAACTATGACCATGGAGCTCGAGGGACACCCGGGCCCCAGTGTGTTCGTGTTCCAGACGCTGTCCTCCAGTTTGCTGCAGCTTCTGCTTATGATCTGGGCAGCGGGTGCTGAGCAAAGTCTGGGACGACAGGAGACGCCATTTGTATCGCCCCCCCCCCTTCCGCGCGCAGGTTGGCAGGGGCGGCTGTGTCTCCCTCCACGGTAGCGTATTTCTGGCAGTGACACTGATTAGATGCTGTGCTGCTACGTGCACGGAATCGGGGTGGGCCTTCATCGCTCTTGTTCGCCACACATTTTTCTGTTGGGAAAGTTGTGGGTTCCCCCCCCCTCCCCTCTCGCCGCACAGCTGCTGTCTCCGGGGGCGGAATTAGGAGAACGTGCTAGCTCAGCCTGAGGAGAGAGGGTCTCGCCGGGCCGGGGCCTCGAAAATCCAGCCCTGGCTTTGCGTCGAGCTGCTGAGTGCTGCGCTTACGCGCGCCGGGCCAGCCGAAGCCTGGTTTCCATCTGCCCCTTTTGCCTCCGTGTTAAGTTCGCCGGGGAAAACCCAACGATCCGTGCAAAGCCCCTCGGAGGAGCACTACCCCCACCCCAGCCTGATCCTGACCGATGGAAAAAATGACAGTATAGGTCAGAACAGGCTGCCCGGGAGTATTAATGTGGCTGTCTCTGCTCCTGGTGCTAGGGGAGGATGGGCGCCTCGCCAGGAAACAGCCGAGGGAGGAGCCATGAGGGCCGTCTGCCCCTCTTGAGGCTAGAAAGCGTGGATTCTCACAGGGACCAAACAAATATGGTCAAATAGCTACAGAAACTTATCCCAGTTAAATACGGATTTATCGTGTGTATTTCAAGCGACATCCCTTCCCCCACAATCAAATACACTGACTGAGTCGGTTAAAAATAGGATGAGAAGAGGTTAATCTGTAGATGTGAACCTTGCTGTCTACTTATCATGAAACATGTCTTCTGGAAAGTCTGAGCTGAACCCCATTATCTTGGTATCGTCAATATGTCCTAAGGTAGAGGGGTCCCGTCGCGATCCACCTTGGAGAGCCTTTAATTAATAGAACTCAAAGAGACTATTTTAATTGTAGTTTCTATTTGACGCTGCTTACTCTTCCTTGCACACTGTTACCTTGGGTTGTTTGCACTTAGCTTTTACAGCCCACGTTTCTCTCTTGCCTTTCTTTTCCTGCGTATGTGCTGCAGGGTGCAGGCAGGAGGAGGCCACAGATCTGTGCTTCAGCTGCTGCCTCCCTCGGACTCTCACGCACCAGGAGGCCTCAGAGGAAGGGAAATGTGAACTCTGCGGGTGGCGCTCGAGAACTGGGATTCTGATTTGGGTGTGAGGAATTGTTTTAGAGGCAGGTCGGCCGCAGCTTGTGGGGGGGTTGGAGACTGTACAGGGCAAGCCCCAGAGATGACCCAAGCTCTCAGGAGCAAACCTTAGAGGTGTCATCTGTGTTCTTTGCCTTTCACAGGGCTGGCAGCCTGGCACTCACAGCTCAGATAAGGATCTACTAAGAGCCACAGCCCATCGCCAGCACTTTTCTATGGCTGGTAGCCACGAATGAGAAATCCCTTGTCTTCGAGAAGGAGAAAAACAACCTCATGTTATGAGTTGTAGTGGACCATTCAGGCCCTTCTTTGCTTCCCCAACACATCTCCCTAACGTGCCAGACATAGTAAGGAGATTTCTTAAGTAGGAATCTGGCCAATCCTATTCACATAAACATTACTTACAATTGGGTGTCAGTAAGATGTGTTCACCAAAGGCAGAGGACTTGACTTTTCACCCAGCCTCTCCAAGAACAAGGTAGCCTTGAATCGTCCTGAAAAATCACCTTGAAAAAAGGGTGGACTGAAAGAGTATTCTAGAAGACCCATGCTATATCCCCTAAGATTGCAGTGAAGTGTGAGTATGGTGTGTCTGATCCCTAGCTGGAACTCGACATGAATGCAGACTAAATGAATACCATTAAAGAGCACTGTCACAGAGTGTTCGAGCTCATTCCTCACAATCCTAGCACTCAGGAGGTTGAGGCAAAGGATTGTCTTAAACCCCAGACCCACCTGGGATACAGAGTGAGACCCTGTCAGGGGTGGGGGAAGTCATTGTTCCACATTACCAATTCAGGCCTCAAGAGATAGTTTGAGGACATTTTGCCATAACTTTCCTGTGGACAAAACAATGCACTTACCCCCTTGCCCAACCATGCCTCTGAATAGACATGGGGGCAGGCTTTAATATGGTGATGTTTCTTACCTGCTCTTTACCCATAGGAAGGGAATACCAAATCCTAACAACCGCACTTACCACGCACTTATTGGTGGAAGCAAGGTCTTCCTCAGAGCAACTCTTCCTTGAGGGGGACACTAAGACTGCTTTCCTTGTTTTGTGCGTGAGGACACTGAAGTCCAGAACTCTTAAGGAGCTTGCTCAAAGTTTTCAGAATAGACCCTGGATTGACTAGAAAGAGGGCTGTGTGGCCTCTCCCACGCTGTAGCCTATGTGATTTATTTCAGAGGGTATTTCAAAAGGACTGTCTGGACCCCAACCCTCCAAAGGAAAATGTGGCTTGACATGCCCAACGTTTTGGGCTGTTATTTTGGCAAAGGAAAGGTTCAGAGTACAAAATAACAGAATCGATGGTAACTCAGCAGCACAGAAAGGGCCAAGGGAGGCAGTGTAAAGGCCCCTAGCCCACCTAGCCGCATAGCATCCGGCGGTCACATCCGCTGGAGGTGACTAGGGCCTGGGGGTAGTGGATTACTTAGGAACTCCTTATCACCCATAGTCAGTGGTCCGGTGCGGCTTAGATAAACGGTCACCCGCGGTGGTGGCTGGGGTGGTGGCTGGTTCGTACAGGTCCCCTGGCTCCAGGCGTGCCCCTGGTCTCCTCCAGTGGATCTGGCTAGATGCTCAGTGACACCTCCTGAAACTCCCTGCTTCTCTCCACTTGAGGCGCCAGCCCTGGGCTAAGCTCCATTGCTTGGGGCTGGAGAGCCTAGTTCATCAGTCCAGGTGTGGACGGCTGGTTCGGGTTGTTCGCTTTCAACCCACCCGTTTTACCACCAGCTCCCCAGTCCCCTCCACTCCCGCGTGTGCACAAACATGTTTTCCAAGCGCGCTCCGGGCCTCCACTTTCCCTTCCTCTTCCTGGCTCTATCCGGTGCTTCGAAAGCTCGCTGCGAATGTTTGCTTGGAAGAGTCCAGGTTGAGGAGGCTGGGCTGCCCTTTCCCATTGCCTGCATATGTGCACAGGCTGCTAACGCCTGGGGCATACAGCCAGGCCTACGGATCCCCTTGTCCCCCGAGAAGTGGCAGCTGCTGGTGAAGATCTATTCTGTCGATGCAGCCGAGTGACCCTGAGTAAAAATAGACCTAGCAGTAGGCGTAGTAGGGCCTTGTGTCTGGATTTGGGGGTAGGGGAGTAAATCCCATCTCTCACGAAGGCTAGTAAGTGTGTCCCACACAGCTTAGGTTAACCACAGCGTTGTGTGACTTCCCTACGTGCCCTGGAGAGGCTGAGCGGCCTAGGTACACTTGGGGGGCTTAGTGGTTTTGGGAGCCCTGGAGAGGCGGTCCAGGCAAGGGAGGGAGCGCAGCAGCCCTCGCGCCTCAAGTAAGAACACTTTTCCTTTCGTTCTGCCTTGAAACCCAGGGGAACCGCTGCCATCTTCGTGTCACGAGTAACGAGTTGCTGGTGATGAAGTATTTCTTGAAGGCGCCTTCCAGGTTCGAGTCTCTCTTGCTTTCCACAGGCTAGAAAGATCAAACCTGGGCGCAGGGGATTGGGGCTCACACAACCGCGCGCTGTTGATTTTGCTCACCAAGTTCAGTGTGCCTCTCCCCCCAACCCACACTTCACTGGTGTTGGAGGGCCTCTGTCTCCATCTTCGTTGGCTCAAATCTCGAGTTGCATGGGGAGGGGGCACATATTGCCAAAGTCACCAACCCTCCCCCTCCTCCCATAGGAATAAACCTAAACACGGGATTCCCACACCCACACCCAGGACTAATCCTTCCTCCTTGCCTCCTGGGATTAACTGGACTCACAGGTCCATAAAACACTTCCGTCGGGGGCTAGAGGGTCTGTCTGCAGAAACACTTTAAAATAGTCCTCCGTGGCCAGGAGTCGGAATTGACCCTGTGTGTGTGTGTGTGTGTGTGTGTGTGTGTGTGTGTGTGTGTGTGTAAACAGACAACCCTTGGGGGTTTTAGGTTGTGAAGGGAACCACCTCAAGCAGGAGGACGATAATCAAGCAGAAAAAGGATGCAGCATTTTACCAACCGAAACTGACCCGGACTAGGATGGGACAGGAGCAGAAAGCTTACACCTGGCTTTTGACCTCTCTTCAATGCTGAAGACAAATAGTGTGAAACGTGGGAGCTGATTGAGGCAGCCTCCTCATCTGTAAAATGGGAATTAACAGTACCTCTGTCCCCCTTAGGTGGGTTTAAGAGAATGGAAGTGCTAAACTACTTTGCAAATGCAGCTTGGCCTGTCCATTTTACAGTGGTCAGTGTTCAGTGT
>CAJQZJ010030381.1:0-12872 GCA_907164525.1 Lophiomys imhausi | reverse complement strand
TGCTGATAATGCTCTTCAGGCCCCGAATTAAGAGACAGTATCAGAAACCCCTATATATTTTCTAAATCTAATTTATCTAACCCCTACAGCAAACTCTCCAGTGTTGTGTACAGGATACGATCAGAAAGCAGGGTGTTTCTGTTATGGAATGTAATAGATTTTACCTCAGTAGGGTGGAAAAGGGACTCACTGACCAGGATAGGGGATGCTTGACTATTTTGATGCTCTGAACTATGTTAGTATTAAGATATGATTACAAGGGCTGGAGAGATGGCTCAGCGTTAAGAGCACTGGCTGTTCTTCCAGAGGTACTGAGTTCAATTCCCAGCAACCACATGGTAGCTCATAACCATGCACAATGTGATCTGATCCCCTCTTCTGTCTGCAGGTGTACATGCAGATAGAGCACTCTTAAATAAATAAACAAACAAACAAACAAACAAATAAATAAATAAATCTTTTAAAAAAAGATATGATTACAAAGCAATTTGGTTTTGTTTGGTTTAATACACAATCTCATTCTGTAGGCTAGCCTGGCCTAGTACTGACTATGTAGCCCAGACTGGCCTCAAACTCAGGATAATCCTCTTGCTCTCTAAGCGCTGAGATTACAGGTATGTACCACACTGCCCAGTCTAGGAGTCTTGTTTTTGTCATGGTCCATCACTCTCAGAAAGTAGACCCATTTGATATTGAAGTTGTCTGAAATTATGTTCCACAAACACCAAGGTCTTGATTATCAACTTGGCACACCTGGGTAGAAGGAGCCTCGGTTGAAGAACTGCCTGTGCAGATTGGCCCCTGGATACATCTGTCAGGCATTTTCTCCTTTTCTAATTGATGTAGACGGGCTCAACCCACTGCGGGAAGGCAGTACTATCCTTAGGCCTGGGTTGTATATGAATGGTGGCTGATTGTACTTCTGCTTCAAGTTCCTGGCTTGACTTCCTTCAATCTTGGACTGTAACCTGTAAGATGAAAGAAATCCTTTCCTCCCTGAGTTGTATTTGGTCATTGTATTTATCCCAGCATATCACCCAATAGGATTTTTGCTGAAGATCTGACCATACGGGGTTGTAGGCAGAGGCGGGTGGTGCAGAATGAAGAACTGGAGCAGATGCTGAAGGTGTTTGGATATCGAGGGTAAGAAGCTCTGGGCAAATTGAAGTACCAATGCTAAAGCTGGATTATAAAGATGTGGACACATAAGGCCTAGGAGAAGTTTCAGAAGCCTGAGTTGAGTTTGGCTTACAAAGAATATTTGTCACTCTTTTGCTTGTTTAAAAAATAATGTTAGATACCTTAATTTTAGTAGAATTTATTTGAACAGAGACTTATTCAAGAATTAGGCAGTGCTCAGAACCAGACTCCCCCCCCAAAAAAAAAATCCACGTCATTCTCAGGGCAGTATTGAGAGAGTGGAAATGAAACACAAATGTTTAGAAATGGGTTGGCTGGGTGCTGCTTGCTCCAAATGTGACTGTTTACACAGCCTGCTCACTTGGAAGGCTGCGATTGGCTGAGACTTGGCTATTTCTTATACTTGTCAGTTATATTTGCAATTTCTTTACATATGACCTTAGGCTGAAGTTCGTTGTGGAGGAACTCAAAGTATAGTGACAGCCAGTAGCCTCCTGTTTAGTTGACTTGTCTCTTCTTTTCCCCATTGTTACTTTTTGGTTCATATTCTGAGTACTCTGGCCCACCTTTAGAAACATGCAAATAAAAACAAGAAGCACTCAGCTCAGTGGAGAGTGCTTGCTTAGGGTGTGTAGGCCTTGAGTTCAGTCAAGTCCTCTGGGAATGTGGGGAACACTGGTGTGGGGGGCGGGGATGAATTGCTTTGGAACATCATTACCCTTAAGCAGTAACCTAAAGAATGCTTCCTTTGCGATGGGATTTGTAGCGCTCAATTCTTGAAATATATAATATTTTTCAGAATGGGTAAGATGGCTCAGTAGTTAAGAGCACTTGTTGCTCTTGCAGAGGATTTGGGCTTGACTCCCAGCACCTACATGATGGCTCACAACTGTGTGAAACTCCAGTTCCAGGAGACTGATGTCCCCTTCTAGCCTCTGTTGGCAACAGGCATATATATGGTCCACATGCATACATACTTTTGGGCAAACACTCATATAGATAAAAGAAATAAACAGAAAAATCCATACAAGCAAATAACTGTACCAGAATGAAGGTGTAGCTGAGCTCTAGAGTGGTTGTGCTAGCTTGTCATAGGTCTTAGAGCATTAAAACCCCAAAGCAAACAGTTCTACCAAAACTATTAAAAATGTCCCTGAAGAATTAGTCTAAATATTAAGTTATTTCAAAAGCTGCCAGTAGAGTCTTCAGGGATATTATAACCAGTTTTTTATTACCCCACTGTACTGAGGAGAAAAAAAAGACATTAGTCAAGCCGGGTGTGGTGACGCATGCCTTTAATCCCAGCACTCAGGAGGCAGAGACAGGTGGATCTCTGAGTTCAAGGCCAGCCTGATCTACAGAGTAAGTTCCAGGACAGTCAGTGCTGTTACCTAGTACACAGAGAAATCCTGTCTCGAAAAACCAACCCCCCCCCAAAAAAACCCCAAAACCCCAGAAAAAAAAACAACAACCAACCAAACAACAACAAAAAACATTAGTCAAAATTCTGAAAAACAAAACCAGATATGACCCAGACTCTTCTCTGGTATGAAGGAAAACAAAATCTAAGAAAACCCCAAAACATAGTATATCACCTAAGAGGCAAACTATAATTACTATGTAGATGTTCCTTGGCATCTATGATTGCCACCTGTGGCTATTTATGTTTAGATAAAATTTAAAAGTCAGTTCCTCAGTTACACTGCCTCAATGCCAAGTTCAGAGTCACTGTGGCAGAGAGGCAACATGCCCTTTACTGCAGAAAGTTCTGTTGTACAGTCTGGCTCAGCTCATCTGGAATGACTCTATAACAGCTGGAAATAGACAGTAAGAAAGCTGCTGAGAAGTTCGTTGTTTAGGTCAATTTTAAGTAGACTGTCAGTAAAAGTACTCAGTTATACGAGCAGTTATACATAGGTTTAGGTTTCTCTATGTAGCCCTGGGTCTTTGGTGTCTTTTTTTTTTAAAGATTTATTTATTTTATGTGCATAGGTGTTTTGCTTCTATGTATGTCTGTGTGAGGGTGTCAGATCCCCTGGAACTGGAGTTACAGACAGTTGTGAGCTGCCATGTGGGTCCTTTGAATTGAACCTGAGTCCTCTGGAAGAGCACCCAGTGCTCTTAATTGCTGAGCCATGTCTCTAACCCCCAGTCTTTGGTGTTTTTTTAATTTTGGGGGGATTTTCTTTTCTCTCTCTCTCTCTCTCTCTCTCTCTCTCTCTCTCTCTCTCTCTTTCTTTCCTTTATTTTGAGACAAGGTTTCTCTGTGTAACAGTACTGGCTGTCCTGGAACTCACTTTGTAGACCAGGATGGTCTCAAACTCACAGAGATCCACATGTCTCTGCCTCCTGAGTGCTGGGATTAAAGACCTGCACCACCAACACCTGGCCTGGTGATTTTATTTGAAGATTTTTATTTTATTTTATTTTATTTTATTTTATTTTATATGTATCAGTCTTTTGTCTGGCTGTGCATCTTTATATCATGCGATTACCTGGTGCTCACAGAGGGCATCGGATAGATTCCCTGGAATTGGAATTACGGAAGGCTGAGAATTGAAACTAGGTCTTCTTCTTTTTTTTCCCTTTATTTTTTATTTCTTCAAGTTACATCTCAATCGCAGTCCCCTCCCTATTCCCCCTCCAGTCCCACCCTCCCACCCTCAACCCCCCATCCTCTTCCCTTTTTTTTTTCTTTTAAGTTTAAGGTATATCTTATTTCCCCCTACAGTTTCCCCTTTCAGTCCAACAAATGGCTCTTTCTCTTATAATAACAAATACAATACAATACAACAGAGGTGATTAGGCCACAGTTATGAGGGTTATATGGCTTAACGTACATTCCCAATGACCAGTCCATATGTATTTGGTACCTGACTTTAACATTCTACTATCTAAACATCTCCATGAGTTTAAAGGTCTATATCTGACTCAACATTCATACTAACTTGCAACACAATTTTAAAAGTATCTTCTTAGATCTATAACACTCTCTTGACTCCTAAACAACTCAAAATTTAATTATGAGACTCTAGCTATCTGTTCTTCAACCACCTCAGAGACCTGAGAGGGATAAATATATCTGATTTTATAGGAAGTACAGGGCCTGCAGCTTCCCAAACTAAGAAATGACATACCTGTGGCTGCCTGGACAGTTCCCATTTTCTCTCCATACATTACAGCATCGATCTTCAGTCATTTGGCCCCGTTTCTCTGACAGACATTGATTGTAGAGCAGGGGTTATGAAGGACTTACCTACCCTGTCTTGGCAGAGCTAGGCTGTCGACTTACCTGCTTCCAGGTTTTGTCCTTTTTGGACAGCATTCTGTCTACAGTTGGGGCAAGGGGCTTTTCCTACCAAGAGATAGGCTTGCGACTAATTCAATCATCTCCCACTGGAGATTCTTCGATGCTCATCTTCTACTTGGAGGAGAATAGGGGGTGCTGTCAGGAGTTGATATGTCTTGATATAAAAAAATCTAAAGTTACGAAAACATCTTTGAATGCCATATTCTGCAGATCTCTTGAGGTTTTTGAAGAGGCCCTATCTATCTCTTACATTAGGGTAAGCAGATGTTGCTTGTCTCTTGCCGGTTTATTTCTGATTAGCTTAGGAAGTAACTATAACAGGCTGTCATAGTACCTAACTGAATGACCGGCTTGCATAACCATTAGTTTGCATTTCTTAATTATCCTAAACAGTTTATGACAATTAGTAGTAAAAGGCCAAAACATCACATTTCATTTTTTTTTCTTTACTTCCTAACCCTTCCATCCCATTTCTCTGGGGTGGGGTGTCCTTATATAACAGTCCCTCATCTCATTTGAGAGGTCGTATGAGGGCCAAGAGCCTCTTCATTCATTGGGATCTACAAAGCAGTACCATCAGTGAAAAGTGTCTCATTGCCCGGGAGAGAGAACTACTAAACAAACAAACCAATAAGCATACAATAGATAAAAAAGACTAAAAAATAGAAAAAAATATAACTAATATATAAAAAATAGATAAAGAATAAAAATTAAAAATAAGAAGTCTATGTCCAAGTTCCCTTTGGTGTGTTAGTTGTAGTATCGATACCTTCTACTATATAGCTAAAATCCTACTATAAGTGAATAGATGCCATATGTGTCCTTCTGAGTCTGGGTTAGTTCACTCAGGATAAGCTTTTCTAGTTCCATCCATTTGGCTGCAAATTGCATAATTTCATTGTTCCTGATCACTGAATAATATTCCATTGTATAGATGTACCACAGTTTTTTTGACTCATTCTTCGGTTGAGGGACATCTGGATTGTTTCCAGTTTCTAGCTATTACAAGTAAGGCTGCTATAAACATAGATGAGGAAACTTCCTTATGATTCCGTGAAGAGGCATTTGGGTGTATACCCAGAAGTGGTATGGCTGGGTCCTGAGGCAGAGCTATACCAAGTTTTTTTAAGATATCGCCAGACTGACCTCCATAGTGGTTGCACAAGCCTGCATTCCCACCAGCAATGGAGTAGGGTACCCCTTTCTCCACACCCTCGCCAGCATGTGCTGTCATTTGAGTTTTTGATCTTAGCCATTCTGACAGGTGTGAGATGGAATCTCAGAGTCGTCTTGAGTTGCATTTCTCTGATGATTAAGGATGTTGAGCATTTCTTCAAGTGTTTCTCAGCCATTAGGGATTCCTCCTTTGTGAATTCTCTATTTAGCTCTGTCCCCCATTTTTTGATTGGATTATTTGGTTTCTTGGCATTTAATTTCTTGAGTTCTTTGTAGATTTTGGATATTAGCCCTCTGTCAGATGTGGGGTTGGTGAAGATTTTCTCCCGAAACTAGGTCTTCTTCAAGAGTAGCAAGTGCTCTTAAGCAATGAACCATCTTTCCATCCCTGGGTGTTTGTTTTAAAAATCATCTTCCTGCTGTTTCAATACTCTGAGATTCCTTTGGATAAATTTCATTTAGTGCAGTGGGAACTCTTTTTAAATCCTAATTAGGTCTCTGAGTGGCAACATTGATTTCTTGAGCTCACATAGATAGCCCTTTCCTGTACATTCCCAAGGAATGGAGGCAAAAATTCTTCGTAGTGCCTCTCTAGAGGCCACTTAGGAAAAAAACTGCAGCTGTTGTCCATGGAATGAAGTCAGAACAGCTGCATCTCTTTTGGGGTTCTAAGGTGTTGACTGACGTTCATTTCCTATTAAAACACCAGGACCAGACTTAGGACTTAGGTAGGGATGTTCATAAATGTCAGAGAACATAATGGATGGGAATTTTTTTTTTGAAGAGCTGCTCCCTTCAAATCTCAAGAGTTACAGAGTGCCAGGAAACATTATAAAAAGACAACGAGTATAGAAACACAAACCCTATGTTTAACTTCTGCCACAGATACCTCAGACATACACAGGTAAAAAGTCATAGAAGCAGTGAATATTCCAGGGAAAGGAGACTCACCAGAAAGGTTACTTTCTGCACAGATCAGACAGTGGCTGGGTGGTGAGCCAGGGACTGATT
This sequence comes from Lophiomys imhausi, assembly GCA_907164525.1. Taxonomy (NCBI): domain Eukaryota; kingdom Metazoa; phylum Chordata; class Mammalia; order Rodentia; family Muridae; genus Lophiomys; species Lophiomys imhausi. The sequence goes on along the minus strand of CAJQZJ010030381.1, from coordinate 6,235 downwards.
AAAACAGTGATTCTCAACCAGGAGTAGGGAAATGGATCCTATGTAGCATTTCTCCAAGCTCAGGAAGGCAACTGGATTTCTGGCTACGTTTTTAAAACATATATTATTTAAAGTGTAAAAATCACATTTATTAGCCGGGCGTGGTGGTGCATGCCTTTAATCCCAGCACTTGGGAGGCAGAGGCAGACGGATCACTGTGAGTTCGAGGCCAGCCTGGTCTACAAAGCAAGTCCAGGACAGTCATAGCTGTTACACAGAGAAACCCTGTCTCGAAAAACAAAACAAAAAAAAATCACATTTATTTATTATTATTATTATTATTGTGTGTGTGTATGTGTGTGTGTGTGTGTGTGTGTGTAGGTCAAAGGGCAACTTGTGAGAGTCAGTTCTCTCTTTCTACCATGTGGGTTCCAGGGCTCAAACTCAGGTTGTCTGGCTTGGTGGCAAGCACCTCTACTATTGCTACAACCCCCCATCTCCCCACATGTTTGTGTGTATATATAGCATAGGTTAGAGACTTTTCACTTTTTTGCTTTGTTTGTTTGTTTGTGACGGGGTTTGTCTGTTTAGTCCTGGCTGTCCTGGAACTTCCTTTGTAGATCAGGCTGGCCTCCATCTCAGGGATCCATTTGTCTCTGCCTTCCAAGTGCTGGGATTCAAGGCATGGACCACCACACCTGGCAAAGAGTTTTTACTTTTAAAAGTTGTGTTAAGCACTTACTTTATTGTTGTAAACCCTTTATTTTTGAGACTCAAGAAGGTCTCACTCTGTAACCTAGGCTGGCTTTGAACACATGGTGACCTCCCCGCCTCTACCTCCCGAGTGCTGTGGTTTTAGGCATGCAGCAGCAGTCCTGGTTTGGTATAGGCTTTTACATTTAATTGTCATAGAGTTGTGATTTTAGTTTTCTTTTGCTGAGAAATAAACATAGTATAGTGGATACATCTTAAAGTTATATCTTGCTAAAATTCTGTCTTCTGGATGAAGATTTGATCTGAAGCGCTTCCTGTTTGTCCTTCCTACCACCACAGGGTAAGTTCCATCTGAACTCCATCTCAATAGATTAAGGTTATGTGTATGCACCTTATCAAAAACAGACTTACTGGGAAGGGAAGATGAGTCACTGAGTAAAGTGCTTCTTGTACAAGTGTGAAGACCTCCCTTCCAGTCCTCAGCACCTATGGAAAAGCCAGGCATAGTGCTATACATTTGTAACCTCAGTGCTGAAAGCATGGAGACAGCTCAGCTGAATCAGTGAGCTCCAGGTTCAGGGGGAGACCCTGATGGGAAGGGATGTTATGCATTCTAAATGTTAATTGGCCCTGCTTGCTGTCAGTTACTTGCATTGTCTCTGATTGGTTGAGCAAAGACAAAGGTAGGCGGGACTAAGGTGTCCGACTACTGAAGCAGAGAGGTTCATGGGAAGAAGAAGCCTCTAAGACAAGCAGCTGGAGCAGGAAGTTAGCACACGCCATGGGTTAGAGAAAAGAACGTCATTCCACGTGGCCTGGAACATCGGCATAGCATGGAGAATAGCAGTCCAAAGGGACATACGTATATATGGGGTCATATTTGGGTAATAGACTTATGAGCTAGCTTAGATGGGCTAGGATTGCTCAATTCAGGCCAAGGCTTGTTAAAATCTATCAGGTCTCTGTGTGCTCATTTATAATGGTGGGTTAAGGATTAACACCACCGACCCAATTAACTGATAATCTAAATACTGGTTAAATAATCTAATTAGTCATCTTCTACAAGACCCTGTTTCAAAAAGTAAGATGGAAGGGCTGGAGAGATGGCTCAGTGATTAAGAGCACTTTTTCTTTCAGAGAACACAACTTTAGTTTCCACCCACATGGTGGTTCACAACTGTCTATAAGTCCAGTTACAGGGGATCTGACATGTTTTTCTGATGCCCCCCCCCACATACCACACCCCACAGACTCATAGTGTTGTGGAGCCTGACTGACTCCATCTTGAAAAAAGATTTCATTTTGTATTAGGTTTGACTCAGAGCTGACCTTTGGTTCCAGGAAAAACAACAAAATATACCCAACCTTGCATTCCAGGCGTGTTCCCTAGTTATAACCAGACAGTTCACTCTCAGAAAGCACCCAAGAAGTCTAAACAAACTTTCTGCTAGCCAAGCTGACCGATAATGGTATGACAATAATGAGCCAATTAGGGATAGGCAGGTTTGCCTGTCCAAATGTCATCTAATCCTATGCTAGAAACCCCTTTCTTTGTTTAAGCCACTGTATAAACCCTACATTTTTAGAGTTTGGGACTTTCCACTAGAACCACTGTGTTGGTGATCACTGGGAGTCCCAGCTCACACATGAATAAACAACCCTCATGCATTTACACATTGGTGTTGGCTCCTGGGTGGTCTTTGGGGTCTCGAGGACCAGGCAGAACAGTGCTAGTTTCTATAAGTTTGGTTCACTCAATTTTATGTCTATGGAATTTGCCTGTATGGTAGGTTTTCATTCCATGTGGTATTGGTTTGTATACAGCTAACATAATACATCTATTTTGATGTTGGTAGTTATTTGAGTCGTTTTTGTTTTGTTTTTGAGATAGGGTCTCTCTACATAGCCCCAACTGTCCCAGAACCCACTATGTAGCACTGGCTGCCCTTGAACTCACAGAGATCCATCTGCCTTCCAACTGCTGGGATTAAAGGTATAGGCCACCATTTTTGGCCTTGTTTTTAGTTTTGGACCATCATGAAATCAACTACTATGGATATTTTCATCCACATCTTTTGGTGGCTATATACCCTGCTCTTGAGTGGGGGAATTATTGGGAAGTAGGACAATATTTGTTTTAGTCAGCACTGCCAAATATTTTTCCAAAGTGATTCTTGCAACTGACATTCCCATCAACAGGTGTGGGAATTCTCATACCCTCACCAACACTTAGATTATCAATTCTTTTAATTTTAGAGATTTCAAGAATGATCTACTTAGGTGAGTGATCCTCAACCTCATTTTAGGATCACCTGGTGTTGTGCTTTGCATGAGAAATGTACCCCATAGCACTTGGTCCCCAGTTGGATACTGTTCAGGGAGGTTGGAACTTGCAGAATGTGAACCTCACTAGAGGAAGTATGTCATTGGGAGAGAGTTTTGAGTTATAACCCCATTCTACTTCCAATTGGCACTCTCTACTTCCCATGTGTGGTTTAGATGTGATCTCTCAGCTTCCTGCTTCGTCTGCCATGCCACCCATATCAGTACGAACATCTACCCATCTGCAATCATAAGCCCAAATCCATCTTCCTTAAGATGATTTTGGTCATGGTATTTTTATCCCAGCAACAGAAAAGAAACAGATAAATGTTTAGAACTCCTGGAGGTCAGGCTGGACCTCAAGCCAATGAAATGCGGTCAAAGGCTAGTCATTACTATATTTTCTCCCTTCATGGGTACTCCTCATTCAAAATTACATACCACTACGCTCATTTGTTGTGATACTGTCTGTAACCTCACCCCACAGTCTTTCGAGAATCACTGATTTGGAGGGAGGGCTGGAGAATTGGTTCAGTAGTGAAGAGCATTTCCTGCTTTTGCAGAGGACCTGGATTAAGAAGCCACCACTCATATGGTAGCTTGCAACCATACTTAACTCAAGTTCCAGGGGGATCTGACATCTTCTTATGGTCATTGTGGGCACTAAGCATGTTGATGCTACACATATACACAAGCAGGCAAAACACTCATACACATAAATAAATAGATTTCAAAACACAACCACTGATTTCAAATATTAAGAGCTGAAATTAAATACACAAACCCCTTAGAACACAAAGGTGGCACACACACTCTTCTGTAAATGGTCTATTCTTTTTTTTTTTTTTTTTTTTTTTGAGACAGGGTTTCTCTGTGTAGCCCTGGCTGCCCTGGACTCACTCTGTAGACCAGGCTGGCCTTCAACTCACAGAGATCCACTTGCCTCTGCCTCCCAAATGCTGGGATTAAAGGCATGCGCCACCACACCCAGTAATTACAGACAGCTGTGAACTGCCATGTGGGTGCTGGGATTTGAACCCGGGTCCTTTGGAAGAACAGTCAGTGCTCTTAACCGCTGAGCCATCTCTCCAGCCCCAAATGGTCTATTTCTTGATACTGAGCTAAGAGATAGCCCAACTCATTTTGGGATTTCATCCAGAAACTGGCTGAACAGGTCTGAGTTAAAAGCACCCTTGGTGGCATAACACCTCTCCTTCTTGAGCTCTGGTGGATCTCTTTGCACCAGAAGACTTTTTCCTCAATCAGAAGCTCCCAGACCGACTCCTACAAATAAACACGTGTAAAATAGAACAGAGGTGGGAGGAGATGCCCTGAAATGGAGCGCGTGAAATAAATCTAGCACAGCTGGATCCCACCATATCCACGGGATAAAGATGAGGGATTAGGAATTAAGTGTATGTTGCTGCTCCCCTGACTGTAAATTTCCTAACAAACGTTACCCAAAGTGCCCTGTAACCACAGGGGTGTGTATGACTTTCACAGTATATCACAGGACAATTCACAGTGAAATATCCAGGGAGGAACGAGCTATAAGACTTCACATTCAAGATACAGATACATTATAAATATATATACATATACATACACAGATATACTACACACACACACACACACACACATATATATATATAATACTCTTCTTTATAGTTCAGTGGCAGAGTGCTTGCCTAACATGCATGAGACGCCAACCAATCCCCAGTTAAACACAAAATTGAATAAATACATTTAAAAATGACAAGTCTTGGGCTGGAGAGATGACTCAGTGTGTAAGGGTGCTTGCTGCCAAACCTGGCACTCTCTGAGTTCGATCCCTGGAAATGACATAAAGGTATAACAAGAGAACCAACCGCACAAAGTTGTTTTCTGACCTCCATGCTGTTGCTATGTTTATGGTGAAAAGAGTCAACTGTTTGAGCTAGTATATTCCCTGGAATGGATAAGCCCTCAATTCCAGCTTTTGCATGATGGAATCTATGTTGTGTGTGGACTTTGATGGGCAGAACCAGCTTTAAGCTTACCTTGTAAATGGCTAATCAGGGTACCTGTTTACCCTAGGCAGGGTAGCTCCCCGACCTTGACCCACTTTGTCACTTTTCTTTCTGAAATGGGATCTCATGTAGTCCAGGCTGGCTTTGAATTTTTTAAATTAATTCGTCAATTAATTAAATTTTGTTTTTCGAGACAAGGTTTCTCTGTGTAACAGAGCCCTGGATGTCTTTTGTTTTTTTTTTTTTTTTTTTCGAGACAGGGTTTCTCTGTGTAACAGCTCTGGCTGTCCTGGACTCACTTTGTAGACCAGGCTTGACTCGAACTCACAGTGATCCGCCTGCTTCTGCCTCCCAAGTGCTCCCAGTCCCTGGGTGTCTTTTTTAAGGACTGTTTATTACGTCAAGTTACATCTCCATTACATCCCCCTCCCTCTACCCCTCCCAGTCACACCCTCCCACCCTCTCCCACCTATCCTGCTCCTCCCGAATGGGATGCCCCCACATTATCAGCCCCCACCCAGTTTAGCAGTCATATAAAGGCTAAGAACTTCCTCTTGCACTGGGGGCCTACATGGCAGCACCAGTAGGGCAAAGTGTCCCACTAACAGGTAACAAAGTCTATGTTCTTGTTCCTTTCGGTCTATTGGTTGCAGGATATTTATCCTGTACTACATGGCTAAAATTGGAGTCAGTTTGTAGACTGGGCGGACCTTGAACTCACAGAGATCTGCCTGCCTCTGCCTCTCCAGTGCTGGGACTAAAGGCGTGCGCCACACCCCACTGGCCTTGATTTTTCTGTTCTTTCTTCCTCTATGTCCTGTGTGCTGAGATTACAGATAATGTGCCAGCACTCCACACTCACACACACAGACACAGACACAGACACACACACAAACACACACACACAAATAATACACTTTAGAAGCATTTCTAGTCTCATCTAACATTAGTACTTAAATCACTCATTTAGTTTGAAGAGCTGACCTTCCCTCTGCCAGCAAAGAGAAAGACTTGTAAGTCAGTTTCCTTATTGCCTTCTTCTTACCCAGGCCCTCCACTGTTTTTCTTTTGTTTGCTTCAGTATCAGTTTACGCATAGAGAAGGGGGAGGGGGAACGTACTTATTTGATTAGTGTGTGTTGCTGAATGGCAGTGCGGTCCCCCACACTCGAAGACATCCGGGTCTACTTCCTAACCCTGGAATCTGTGCAT
>CAJQZJ010030378.1:0-14810 GCA_907164525.1 Lophiomys imhausi | reverse complement strand
GGATAAAGTGGGAAAAAGAACCCACAAAGTCACAAACACCAGCTACAGTCCATCGCACTAGCTGTAAGTCAAGTGTTCAGGAGCTATGGGTTTACTGCATACCATGGATGCAGAGCCCTCCCATCATCACATGGTATTCAGTGGTCAATGCTGGGCTCTGCTCTGCCCTGCCCCATGGTTATTCTGAGGGCGTTTGGACTCCTTTAGCATCTCTCACACATTAGCATCACTACTTCGGCTGTGGTGCTATGCATGATACCTGGCACCTTTAGGTATCTGACACTGAATGAATTCATAATACAGTGTCTTATGTAACACCCCATCTGCCAGCTTTCTACTAACTTAAAAGCCAAGAAAAGTGCTGTCATTTGTGCTCATTATTAGTCTAGTGAAAGTTCCAGTGGGTTTCTCTTTGGCCTTTGCTGCCTGCTAGCCCAGCCCCTGGCTTTCTTGATAAGCTTCTCCACCTTGATCCTGCCTCACTGCTCCATGCATCCTGTGAGTTACCTGTGCTGTCTACAACTAGCCCTCCAAGATGCTAGCAGAAGCTGATAAGTGAGGAATATCTGTGATGGTGGGTACTTTCCATCCCTCATGGCAGAGGAGCAGCAATCCCAAAGGCCTGCTTGGCTTCTTTCTCATGAATGGGCTCTAGACAGAGTTTGGGTGTTGTACTGTAGCCGTGGCTTCCATGTTCTCAAGAAAACACCAGCACAGGATGGCAGTGGCACCGTGTGCCCAAGACCACCTTTCACATAAGTCTAGGAGGAAACTGAAGAGCATCCAGAAGGTTCCAGCCCCAAGAGACAGAAATGGATGTTGGTCCCCTGAAGCCTGTGGGTAATGCTCAGTATCCCTCCCCTTATCCCAGGGAAGCCTCGATCAGCTGGATGAGGTGGCCGCTCTGATCGCTGCCACAGTCCACGACGTGGATCACCCTGGAAGAACCAACTCCTTCCTGTGCAACGCAGGCAGTGAGCTCGCTGTGCTCTACAATGACACTGCAGTCTTGGAGAGTCACCACACAGCCCTGGCCTTCCAGCTCACCGTCAAGGACACTAAGTGCAACATCTTCAAGAATATCGACAGGTCTGTTATGACCGGGGCTCTTGGGCCCAGTCATAGGTTTATGAAGCAAAAGGAGAGACTAAATTTTCTCCCAGTCCCCTGAGTACTCAGAGATGGGAATGGAAATAGTAGTTATCTGTTGCATCAGATTATAAAGTAGCTTTGCCCACCTAAAAATTTTACTTTTCAGGCTGCCTTTCATGTTTAAAATTTTCATTTAGTCTTCAGTAAGTCCATGTAAGTGTTTGTTCTGTAACACAAAGCGCTACCTAAATGTTGATGGGATCCACGAATGAGTCTATCAGATATTTTTATCTTCCCAGGAGGGCATCCCATTTTTTATGTGGCTCAAAGACAATGAATGTATAATCCTGCACTTCCAGCTGAATTTGGGCCATGAAGAAAACCCTTCCCCATGAGGAGGTCCCAGAGAAGTTGCTAGAGCCTAGAGTTAGGCAGGTTTCCCTCCCACTTCATGGGCTCCCCTGCAGAGAGAGTGATGAGGAATATCTGTGATGGTGGCTACTTTCTACCCCTCCACAGTTCCTGCCTCCCAGCAACTCTGTGGTCAGGCTATGGCTACTTCTAGTACCACATCAGCAAGCTGCTGAGCAGAGACCTCTGTAAAGGCCTGGCGGTCACTTGGGCCTCACGACACTGTCTACATCAACTTACCACTTTAGGCTCTAGAAAAATTATGTATAAAATTATAGAGAATGGCTGTTCTGATTTGGACTTAGGTTCTATCAGTGTCAGGACCGGTAGAGAAAGAATTCCTTCCAGAACCCAGTTTACTTAGCTCCTTATTCTGCCTCTTAAAGTTAGTAAAAGATAGGAATTTTTTTTAATGATCTTGTGCCATTGTTCCAACCACTGCAACATGTATCAGTTGCAGACTAGAGAATTACATAAGAGGAAAATCTTCCTCAATAGCACAGAAGAAATTGGCAGTTCTCTGCAGTAGGAACCAGTCTGCACGGAATGTAGTCAAACTCTATGAGGCTGCCACTTTGCCCTTCTGCTTCCTCGTCCTGGTGTTTTCAAAGGAAGGGGTGGGAACTACCTTTTGAAACAACTACCCACCACATGACATGTACTTTCTTTTCTCTTAACATTCCTGTGCAGAAGAGTCGGCCGTCACTGGAGCACATGGAATGGCATCCACCTGGGCTTACTGGGTGGGGGGTGGGGGGGGAAGGACAGATGGACTCTTGGATCACTAGTCACTTGACTCTGCCCCAGCTATGTCCTGGGCATATGAGGCACAGAAGCAAGGCGGGTGTGATTTAGGGCATAATGTAAGTGGGGAACTTTGTCGTCTTCTCATTATTTAGGAGCCATTATCGAACACTGCGCCAGGCTATTATTGACATGGTTTTGGCCACGGAGATGACAAAACACTTTGAACATGTGAATAAGTTCGTAAACAGCATCAACAAGCCACTGGCAGCTGAGGTAAGCATTCTTATGTAATAAGATACAGCAATGTGTTTCCACGAGAGCCTGCTCTGGCACCAAAACATTTCCTCCCTCTTGAATTTGAGGTGATTATCGGCTTGGAGCTGGAAAAATCTGGCAAGTCCAGCCACTTGTTTTTCTTGAGGATGAGAACAGACTGTCAGCTGTCCACCGCAATTTCTTAAAAGAAAGGCCTGAGATAAAGTGATAAAAGAAAGTAGGCCCAGAGACTGGGACGGAAGGAGCCCACAGATGAGCAGATGGCATGGCAGGAGATGCAACGCTCTTTCAGTTCTGCGCTGTGAGCTCTTAGGATCTCAAAGTTAGGGGATGCTTTAAAGAGCTGTATGCTTCAAAGATGTTTTCGTAACTTTAGATTTTTTTATATCAAGACATATCAACTCCTGACAGCACCCCCTAGAAGATGAGCATCAAAGAATCTCCAGTGGGAGATGATTGAATTAGTCGCAAGCCTATCTCTTGGTAGGAAAAGCCCCTTGCTCCAACTGTAGACAGAATGCTGTCCAAAAAGGACAAAACCTGGAAGCAGGTAAGTCGACAGCCTAGCTCTGCCAAGACAGGGTAGGCAAGTCCTTCATAACCCCTGCTCTACAATCAATGTCTGTCAGAGAAATGGGACCAAATGACTGAAGATCGATGCTGTAATGTATGGAGAGAAAATGGGAACTGTCCAGGCAGCCACTGGTATGTCATTCTTAGTTTTGGAAGCTGCAGGTCCTGTACTTCCTATAAAATCAGATATATTTATCCCTCTCAGGTCTCTGAGGTGGTTGAAGAACAGATAGCTAGAGTCTCATAATTAAATTTTGAGTTGTTTAGGAGTTAAGAGAGTGTTATAGATCTAAGAAGATACTTTTAAAATTGTGTTGCAAGTTAGTATGAATGTTGAGTTAGATATAGAACTTTAAACTCATGGAGATGGTTAGATAGTAGAATGTTAAAGTCAGGTACCAAATACATATGGACTGGTCATTGGGAATGTACGTTAAGCCATATAACCCTCATAACTGTGGCCTAATTACCTCTGTTGTTTTGTATTGTATTTATTATTATAAGAGAAAGAGCCATTTGTTGGACTGAAAGGGGAAACTGTAGGGGGAAATAAGATATACCTTAAACTTAAAAAAAAAAAGGGAAGAGGATAGGGGGTTGAGGGTGGGAGGGTGGGACTGGAGGGGGGAGTAGGGAGGGGACTGCGATTGAGATGTAACTTGAAGAAATAAAAAATAAAGGAAAAATAAACTTTAAAAAAATAATAAACAAACAAATAAAGAGCTGTATGCTCACCAGTATCACCACCGTGAAATGAGTACATCAGTTCTTTCTGTTGCTGTGATAAAATATCCCGACGAAAAGCAAGTCAGGGAAAATAAAGTTTATTTGGCTTCTACGTCAGTCTCTCTTGGAGCGAAGTAAAGGCAATAGCTGAAGACAGGAGCCTGAAGGCAGAATTGCTTGCTATCTCATGCAGCATTCATTCTGACCGGAAAACTCACTCCCTGCCAAGGAAGTATGGCAGATGCCATGGACGGAGGAAGCTCACCGACACATGCCCCAGGTCATGCTTAGCCAACTTTCTTATAGATCAGAACCACTTGCCTGGATGGTGCCACCCACAATAGGCTGACCTTCCCAAAACAATTAGCCATCAAGACAACACCCCAGAGATGGCCCTGTAGGCCAGTCTGACCTAGGCAACCCCTCAGTTGAGATTCTCTTCTTGGAAGACCCCAGGCTATGTCAAGTTGAAAATTAAAGCTACCTAGTAGAGGAGTGACTAGAAAAAAAAAGTAATTTTTGTCCCTTTTAGAAATTTATCATGTTCACCCTCCCCTCTTCTCTCCCTCTCTCAAAAATAAAAAAAAAAATTTAAAGAGACAAGAAAAATCTGTAGGGAAACGTGGAGGGTCGAAGAAAGAAAAAATATAATCAAGTATATATAAAAATTTATAAATATATAAAATGTATTTATATTATATATAAATATATTAAATGTATTTATATTATATATATATAAATATATTAAAATTTTTAAGTAAAAATGTTAAAAAGAGAGAATTTACCATGAATTTGCTTTGTGAGCCTTAAATCTAGGCTTCAGAAACAGGACATAATGCCCAGTCTTTACTAAGATGAAATCAGATGTCCTAGGAAACCATAAAAGTGGTCCATAACTCCTAAAAAGTAGAAGCTTCCAGTCCTGTGGAAAAGGTAGAATAAATGTTTTAAATACAACTTAATGATCAATGAGGACAGTGTCTGCAGAACCCATCACATGACCAACCTAGGGAGAGAAGCAGTGCCCACATCACCCGTGTTGAACCTCCATCTCCCATGGCTCCACCACACAGTGCCAGGGCTTTCCTTCTGACAAAGGATGGAAGGGGGCAAGTATCTTTAAGTTTTGAGCAGAAAACTATACAGAATGATAGAATGTAGAGTTGGGAAGGTCTGCGTTGGGATATACTGCCTGCCACATCATCTACAGTAAACAAAACCTTCTGAAGGTACTGGGGAAACATCGTCTAGAACAGTCTTTCCCATGAGGGGTCCAATAAATAGGACCAACCCCAGAACAAAATCCCACTGCATGTCATGCTGTCTTTCAGCTTGGCAGAGCTCTAGAGAGCTAACTGTTTCATACAAACCGATGGTGCCTTTTGGGAAGAATATTTTCCCAGCCTCTGTGGAACTGGCCTGTGAATGAATACAGTATCCATCTACTCACAGACCGGGTTATGTGCCCCAGGGCCCCGGGTGTTCCCCGAGTAGGAACAAACCGCTGTGTAGTCGTGGTTTCAGAGACTGATGGACACACGTTCTCCTGCATTTGGGCCCAAATGTACTTGTTTCACTCTTCACACTAAGAATCTCAGTGAGAACCAACCAAGAAAACACACGAGTATATACATGTCTTAAGAAGTGGAGTGGGAAGGCAGTGAGTAGAAACAAGTAGAAATGAAAAAAAATAACTGAAAAGTCACAATTTTCCTGTTTCGATGCATTTGTGTGAATGTTGTGTTTTCATACATTTCTGAGGAGTTAGGGGAGCAGAGAGGGAGAAAGTCCTTTATAACATAATCTTCTAAACTGCTCTAAACAAGCACCGCCCATAGCTGCTATGGTAAGTAAGTGGATGAGTGATGATAGGGAACTTTTTGCCTTTTAAATTCTATGCCATATTGATGGTTTTTAAAGAATACAGTAGCATGTTATATATGGATGTAGGAATCAAAAGTCCCCTTTGCTAAATCCCAGTCAAACCTGTGTGCCTGGCAGGTTAGCCTCTGGAGGCTTCGCCAGTCCTGATCTGGTCATGTCTTCCAGAGTGAGGGCAGCGACTGCGAATGCAACCCTACTGGAAAGAACTTCCCTGAGAACCAAATCCTGATCAAGCGCATGATGATCAAGTGTGCCGACGTGGCCAACCCATGCCGCCCCTTGGACCTGTGCATTGAATGGGCTGGAAGGATCTCCGAGGAGTATTTTGCACAGGTGTGCTGCCACGTGGGAAGTGTCCCTTCCCTTCTGGGGACAGGCCACACCCAGGCTGTAGAACTCTGTGGGCTCCATAGCTGGTGAACTCATCCTCTAGAAGGACACCCCTCAGCCCTGGCTAGAGAAGGGTGGTTCTCTCAAGAGACAGGCCAGTGTGCCAGTCCCTTTCATTAAGACCTGGGAAACTGTGTGTTTGCCTAGGCATTACTGTTTCCAGGGTGTATTATGGGAGGCACATCCTACCCGTGGGTCACTCAGTTTTCTCAGGGATAGATATAGACACACGCAGGCCCACACCTTGGTTCAAAGAAGTGGGGGTCTAGAGAGAAGGCTCAGTGGGTAACTGCAGAAACACAAAGACTTAAACTGAAATCTTAACACCCATGTAAAGAAGCAGGGCATAGCCTTTGAGCCCAGCACTGTGCAAGAGCAGAGACAAGACTATTGGGGTTTACTAGGTGCCAGCCCCACTCTAGGTTTAGAGAGATCTTGTCTCAGAGGAATAAGGCAGAAAATGATAGGGTAAGATACCTGACATGCTCCAACCTTTGCACACATGTGCACCCAAACACACATGTGCACATAGGCCAAACACAACATCCACATATATACATACACACACATAACAAAAACTAACAAAAAGTACCCCTAAGGATCTATCTGTGTTAGATTTTACGGAAATTCAGATTTTTTTTCTAGACAAAGGGACTTTGGAGAGTGGTATTAGAGTTATATTTTTGAAGGATTTAGAAATGTAAAAACAGGATAAAAAGAGAAAATTCTAAAGACAGTAAACTGCCAGATGTCTCTTGAAGTAGAGCCCTATTTCAAAGAGAAAAATCCCCAAAAGACTGGTGTCTCTACATGACAGAAGATGGACAGCATGCTGCTGTAAGTAATGCATAGGGAGCGGGTGGTGTGTACCTGGCTGGAATGGGTAACTAAGGATAAGGAATAGCTGACACCATATAGCAGGGCTGGCTGGGAAGGAGCCTCTGAACTGCAGAGGAACAAGACAGGCAGCTCTGAGTTTGCCCATGTTGGGGAGGGGGGCACAGAGGGTGGGAGAGCAGAGGGAGTAGAGAGGGTAGGGGTATATAGCAAATGATTCCAGGAACACTGGTGGATGCTTTAAGGCTTCTTGATCAACTGAGTGAACCAAGCCAGCTTTACTCCTAGTCACTGACATGGGTACAATGTTCCACTGTCAAGTTCTCTGACAGGCACTTCCAACTTAGGTGTCCTTTCTCTCACGAGAGTGTAGTAATAACGCCAGTATGACCTAAAAATCAGGCTGCAAATGAAGCCTTCGATGAGTTCCAGATATTATCAGGAAACGAGGATCTCACCATTCAGCTTTGAGTCCATTCAGGATCATACACTACAGCATGCAGGAGTCTCAGGCTTCCATGCATCTTGCCAGCTGCATGTTAACACTCCCTGGGGAAAAGCAACTCCTTCACCTCACAGCTCGACTGCTTGAGTGCCGTGCCGGGTCTCAGAGGGACCCCGACTGTGGCTATCCAGGAAGGTGTTCTGTCCTTGCTGTCTTGCAGAGTAGCCAAAAGACATACGCTGAAAGGTTGAGATTTGAAAAACAGGCCATTCTCACAGCTGCATATATGTCACTTTTAAATGAAAATAGCTACAAACAACAAACAAGAAACCTGCGAGCATGCAGCCAGTGGTAGTAACCACTGCTCTTGACTTGTGTGCTCCACTGCATACACTCCATGGTTATCAGCAGTTTGACGTTTACTGCAAATGTCAGTTAGTGGCAGAAGGCTAAGTAGGTGTGAAGATCTGACCTTACAAAAGTAAAAATGGGTCACACAAAATGGGACTAAATTCCACCTGGCCGATGCTTCAGGGGAAGCCGTGGTGGAAAACACTGCCTTAGCATTACCTAGATCCTGGAAAGAAAGCAGAAGGGGGGGGGGGGGTGAATCCGAGAGTGAGGAGACCTGAACAGAGTCACTGTGGGTCTGAGAAATGTGCTGTCACTGCGAAGGCTACTTGCGTGCCCCACAGGCCTATGCAGTGGTGTTTCTGTTCTCACAGACTGACGAGGAGAAGAGGCAGGGGCTCCCTGTAGTGATGCCGGTGTTCGACCGAAATACCTGCAGCATCCCCAAGTCCCAGATCTCCTTCATCGACTACTTCATAACAGACATGTTTGACGCTTGGGATGGTGAGTTAGTTTCTGTTTTATTACCCACAAAGGACATTGTTATACTTAATGAAGATCACCTTTAGTGGCCTAAAGATATAGATAGATAGATAGATAGATAGATAGATAGATAGATAGATAGATAGATAGATAGGTAGGTAAGTAGGTAGGTAGGTAGGTAGGTAGGTAGGTAGGCAGGCAGACAGATAATATATATGTCACAAGCCCTCTGTGGGCAGGTAGAGTAAGTGCATTCCAGCATCTGACATAATCTTTAGTGCATCAGACCCAATAAATGTGTTACCTGTATGAATAAGGCTTCACGTTTTTAAAGGACACATTTCCAAAGTGTACAACCATTTCATTCTCACAGTGAAAGAAATTCCAGTAAGCAAAGTGTATTTCATTCTCTGTGAATTTCAGGTTCAAGAGAAATTTTTGTATTTCAGCAGCTAATGCACTGGGGCTGGGGGTGCAGTTCACAGCTCAGGGTGATGGACGGCTTGGCTAGTGTACAAGGCCCTGGGTTCAACTTCTAGCACAACAATCAATCAATCAATCAATGAAGAAAGAAAAGAAAGCAAACTAGTGTTTAGTGTCCTGTCCTATCATGCATATCTGTTCACTTGCAGGCAAAGGCCTGACCTTGGGGATGCTTGTCCCCCAGTCTTTTTGTGGGGGGTCCACCTGCACACAGACCGGAGGCCATCCTCCAGCTGCTTGTTTGTTTATACAGTCTCTTATTGGCCTGGAGCTTCCCAATTAGGTTAGGCTGGCTAGTGAGCCCCAGGGATATGCCTGTCTCTGCCCCCCGGAGCTGGGATTACAAGCGCATGCCACCATGGCTGGCCTTTGCATGTGGACTCGGGTCCTCACAATCGCACGGCAAGCAAGCAGGTTACTGACTCTCTTCTTTACTTCTGATCCCGAAGACCAAGCCTACTGAATACGCCTGAGACTGAGCTGGACTGAATGGGTCTTTTCTGATTCCTTTAATGTTGTCCTTGCAGCCTTTGCCCATCTGCCGGCCCTGATGCAGCACTTGGCCGATAACTACAAACACTGGAAGACACTGGATGACCTCAAGTGTAAAAGTCTGAGACTTCCATCTGACAGCTGAAGCCACAGAACTACAGAGGACACTGTGAACCAGAGGAATGCAAGCAAGAGGGCTTCCTTTATAATGAAAGTGACAGGAGCAGACTAAGGAGCTATGTTTAATATCCGGCCTGACTCATGCACGCCCCCAAATTTCATTTTCAGAGAGTTACGTTCCATCAATAAGAATATGTTCTTCTGAATCACTTAGTGACAAGAGGGGCCACTTGGCAGCCTCCTCTGCCATGCTGTTAAAAGCCTGCGTGCCCTAGTATGACCATGGGGCGGGCTGACTCACTATAGTACAAACAGGACAGAACAAGCAAAGACCCAGTGTCTGTGCGTCTAGACATCTTCCTGATGGACATCAGGCATCTTAGCCAGTGTCCACTCACTACTGACACTTAGCTTGACTACTTCCCTCAGTGGAAAAAAGTTGGAGGATTCCTAAAGAGCAAATCTGAGGGGGGACGTGTGTAAGAAAGAAGTTACTTAAAATGAGCAGGAGGAGAGGGAAATTACCAGTAAACTAGTTAGCATCGCAGTCCCCGCAACTACCTGGTAGGTAGTGTGATGCCCAGGTGGAGAGACAGCCTGGGCCTGGTGACTGTCCCTCAGGTGGGCATCAGCCACCTGGGGAGTCCCCTTTCCTCTGGAACTCACCTCTCAGATGCCAACTGATGGGGAAGGAGTGGGACCCTGCTTCGGGGAGTCGGTCCTTGAGTGTCCCTCACTTCAGGCTCATGGACCCAGCCACAAGTCGGAGTATCTATAAAGCCATTAAATATGAATGCTTGTGGACAAGCTTTAAAAAAACAAACCAAGATTTAAGAAAAGAAAAAATTTAAATATATAAATATATATATTTGCTATTCTACGATTTTTATTAAAATAATCTAAATGCCCTGCATCTTCACCTTTGCTGGCATTACCTGTACATCTGCATTTGGGGAGGAAATGGGGAAGTGTTCAGATATTCTTAATTTATATTTGAGATCATGCCATTTGCTTTAATGATGTAAAAAGAGACTGCAAGATGTGTAAATACATCAGGACACAGGCATATGGAGAGGCAGTAAATACTATTTTAAGCTATTACCTGTACGCTAGAGCTCCTGAAGCACAGGGGCATATTTTTATACTCTTCACAGTGCTCTGTGTTCCACATACAGTCGGACGAGATCTGTCCTTTCTCTTTCATCAGCGATCCCTTCTCTTTGTGTCAAGAGTATCAGAAACTGAGCAAACGAAACACCTTAGTTTTATCTTATCTGTACTCCATGATGCATTTTTAAGAGGTACAGAAACTGAACTAATTGAATCAGTTGCTACGTTTTTCCAAATGAAAACTGGACCGCAGACTATGTTAACATCGGCACACGGGGGGAGAAAAAGACGACTTATCACTACGCAATGTGCCAATGTTCTTTTCTATGTTTTGTACCAAAGTGTAAACATATATGACAATTCCAGGCAAAGAAGTGCATCTAAATTATTTTTGTTAGATGGTTAAGAGGGCTTGCTTGGTCAGGACCGGAGACAGCTTTGTATTGTATTGCTGCATTATGTACATGTGATGAAATGTTTTTGTGAAGTACTTGTAACTGAATTCTTACAGTCATTTTTCATTCCCAACAGCTGTTTTTATTTTATCTCTTTGGCCTAAACTTTTCACAATTTCAAACTTGAGGTTTTGGTGTCATTTATTTCACTAGTTGCCAAGTTTATTTTCAGAACACTAAAGTCAGGCTGCCGGGACCTAAGAGACAAAACCAATCTTCTTAGGCTTCAGAAACCTGCTGGATACAAGGACAATCTTTTTCTGACCAGCTTGCTTCCAGTTCCACTTGGTGAGGAACATTTACCAGCCGCCTGACATTTCCTATATAAAACACTACAGCTTGCTCAGTGTTATGTTGGATCAAGTTCATGTTAACTTCAAATGTTAATAACATGGATGTTAAATGCTCTAAGACATCCAGGTGCTATAGCTCCGGTAGAATCTGCTTCTTACCGGTGTAAATTCAGCAATTTCCTGAGGTGCATGAACATTACCTGAAAGTCCATGATTCTAATAAATTGGAAGATTGGAAGAGCATGCCACTTAGCACCTCAGGAAATTTCTATGTGATACATATAAACTATTGTAAGTGCCTCTTACTCCTGTTTACTATGACATCGTGTGTTGAGAGGACCTATGTTAACTTAGGAAAACATAAAGCCAAGAAAAGTCATGTTAATACTATTATTAATTACTATCCCAAAGAGGGAAGTTGGCTGTAAAGTACTGTTACGTGAACCAGAGGGTCCCACGGTTTCAGTCACTCCTTAGTCGGGGTGGCCACCCTCCCCAGCAAAGAGCAGATAACATCAGTGCACTTGGCACCCATTTGGCCTGTGAGCAGCAGGCCAGCCAGGCTGTGCTGCTCAAACGCACCTAGAGACTCAGATCAAAGTACTTTAAGGACAAGCAATAAGGGACACGAAGGAGCATTCTAGTGCTGACTGCTAAGTGAGGAAAGCAGAAAAAACAGGTACCTAACATATTCTGGCCTTAGCTCTAATTCTCTCCTCTAGGTTGCAAGTTCAAGTCTTAGGAACAGTGCACATGGAGCTACTGAACAGCACAGGTGACAGTCCTTGCCTGAGTCAAGCCATCATGCTCCGTCTCCCCGGCCTCAGGACACTCCAGGCCTCCACTAGGTGGAGGCTGCCCTCCGAACACAGCAGTGCTCGTGGTGGGAAACTAGACAGCTGGAGTGGAACAGCAGCACGGCTTGGCCCAGACCCTGTCTGTTCTTACAACTCAAGCATCGCCTCTGCCACTCCATTTGAATAGATTACTACCACAAACGGCAAGCCAAAACAGGCCAGGAAACAGTTAAAAAAAGAAAAGAAACCTATGAATGCTTTGTCTTGTATCATTTAAGAAAACATCTTTACTAACTAATGGTCTATTATGCAAAGCAGCAGCTAGTAAGAGGGGAAATCCATCTGCGGAGCCCAATTCAAAGCTTTAGGTGAGTCTAAAATGAATTAGCCAAAGAGACCAGCAAGCTGATGCCCGTCTGCCTAGCTGGCAGGTGCTACCCACATGTCAATGTCATCTGCGGAGGAGTGAGGAGAAGCCTGCCTCTTGTGTTGGCTCCTCAAACAACAATGGTTTGCTGGTTAAAAAACACTGCTGATTTTCTCATTTTCACCCTGCTATGTCCTAATTTAAGGTACTCTGTGTTTTAATGCTATCTCTTCCTGTAAAGCTGTTTTCATTGTGAACGACAATAGCAGCAGGGACTGAGAACACTCTGGTTTTCCTACACGGTCACAGGCAGTCCTTTCAGCCCTTCTCACTGTCCTCCTTTATTTTCTGTCTTTAGGGCTGTTCAATGATAATGGGCCCTAGAGAGTGAGCTTACCTTACTCCAGGGGCCTTCATTTCCACATTTTTAACATTTTGCCACTGATCTCCATACAAGCATAACACTACCAATCTTTGACAGCTGTGAAAGTTAGAACTAGTGAAACAAGAATCCCTAGCGCCCATCTAGGGATGTGTGCACGCACATCTGTAGACGCACTCTTGGAGAAGGATCAGGCACCTAATGTCACTCATTTTGCCTGTCTTTAATAAGATTCCTTAATCAGCAGTTCAAGAATAATCCCCCATTCTTAGTGTGTAGAACACATCTTATGTTTCAGTGCCAAAAGCAAGAAATATTGCCAGAAGGCTGGTAGGGCAACAAAGATGGTCCAGTCTTAGTGGATGTTCAAGGAGCCAAACAGTGAAGCTGTTCTCAACCATTTCATATTTGCAAAGGCAAAGAAGACAGAGGGGTAATTTGGCTGCAGTTCCTGACCTGGAAAAAGCTGTGCCTCCCTCCTACTCCAGGACTCGCCCCGGAACACCTGAGCACTTTTCTGCCAATAGCATTGCTGGGGCAGCTCACACCGAGAAAGACATACAAGACATACACCCTGTCATGGTGCCTGTGGACCACAGCGCACGGAGATTTTAGTAGGCACAATTAAATTTTTCTTCAGTGACTTAAATCAGTTGGTACCAAAAAAAGAATCATTGTATTTAAAGAATATAATTCTCGTTTTGGATAATATTCATGTTTGGGTCTACTGAACACTGATAGCTACTCAAGAGCAGGAGAATTTGTAGCAGAAAGACTGTCTATCATGACAACTCTTAAAGAGTCTCTAAAGGAATCCAAAGTAAAACTTCTAAATAATGTGACAACTTTATATTTATCTTTTTTTTTCTATCACTTTAAGGGACAGAACACAGCACCCACCACTTCCACACAGCAGCAATGTCCAGTGGGAACCTGTGTTATATTCTTGGATGGACACACATTTCTGACAGACAGAACTTCATAGGCAAGAAAAACACAACAAATCTAAGTCATCAGTGTGTCAGTGGTCTTCAGAGGACTGCTCTATGTTTGATGGTCAAGGTTCAGGCGAATGCATTTGCCCGGTTCCTTCAACTAGATGCAGGGTATAAGTCGCCATTCTCTTCTAACTTTTGAAATAACTTTAGACTGCGTAATCCAGATTCTCGCTCTCCATTTTTCCAAAGAATAATGAGATGATCTGCAGAGCAAGTCACCAGCCCATGGTCTTCAAAGTACAAAAACATCTGCGGAATAAATTGAGAGACTAGTTCAAAACCGGCAGGAAGAGGCTGAAATGGATCTCCACGCATGCTTTAGCAGACCAAAGAGATAGATTTCTTTGGATTTGAATGCAAAAATAATTTCGTTTTCTAATGAAACTTTCTTATTTTCAGTTGGTTAGCCAAGCCAGGGTCTGTGCCACTGCTCCACCACCGGCCTGTGTCCCCAACATTTGCTGTTGTGACAGGGCTTACTTAGGTAGTCTAGGCTAGCTTGAAGGTCACAAACTCCTGCTCTGTTAGCCTCCCGAGTGCTGGGATTACAGGCACGTGGCACCAAGCCTAGTGAAAATTTTCCTCTTCAAAACCTGTTGTTACAACCAATATTTAATATTTCAATGGACTTTGTTGATCAATTACAGAACTAGAGTAACAGTGATTCCTACAAAGTATGTGAATTCTCAAATTACCACAATCTAGTTATTCACATATTGGCTTCAAGATTTGTCAGGTACAGGTCCTCTCATACTTGCATTATTTACTTTAAAAAAAAAAAGGCTTCCAATAAAATGTCTTAATCCCAAATTTCCCAAGATAATGCTGGCTTCAGCGATTTCTGTAAAGTAGAAGTGCTGAGTCAGTACCTGACATTTACTGGGTGACTTCAGCTTACTTATGGCCCCTACTGTGAAAGCCAGGGGCAGCTGCAAAAACTGGAGTGACAATGAAAAATCCTGCAATCAGGTACCGCACTGTGGCACACCACAGAAACTCAGAATGGAGAGCCAGCAATAACCCTAGACTTACCACAGAGAGCAAACTCTCCAAGTAAAGGGACAGGAATAGAGCACAAGCTAGGTGCATAAAGGGAAA
>CAJQZJ010030373.1:0-15732 GCA_907164525.1 Lophiomys imhausi | reverse complement strand
TTTTTTATTATTGGATAAGAAGCCCAGCAGGATTCTCACTCCTATTACAACCTGCATGTGTTCTGCTTTTGACAGTGAATGAATTCAAGGTGAAAAAGGTTGAAATACAAAGGGTGAAAATCTGGTAGCATTCCAACTTCAGATGCACATATGTGACTAAAACATCAAAAACAATAAAAAATAAATGCCAGACAATTTAGAAGCTTTGTTTGATTTTTAAGACTCAAATTACAAATCGATTAATATCATATCCAACTCTGAGAATAAGTTTCCTGTCTAATTGTACCTAATTGCAGGTGAGTAATGAATCGATAATTGCACAATGAATTAATTTTATGTAAGTAAAAATACTGGGTCTGAAATCATAAGTCTTCATTTTTGTTAATGTAAGTCTTTGAAAGTGAGTATTTAGTGATTTTTATTGTAATACTATGTATTCAGTTAACTAAGAGCTTAAACATTATTACTAAAAAATGTTCACTTTTAAAATGTACATGTTTGGCTTCATGTAGGCAAAGCTTGAATGTATTATTTGATAATGTCTATAAGACAATTATTAATGTTCAGTTTTATGAGAGTATACATATCTAATGGGGTGATGTTATGCATTCTAAATGTTAATTAATTGTTCCTAGAAGCCTGCTTGCTATCTGTTACTTTATTTTTTAATCGTTGTCTCTGGTTGAATAAATGCTGAGGCCTGAGATTGGGCAAAGACATAGATAGGTGAGACTAAGGTGCTTCGGCTTCTGAAACGGAGAGGAGAAGTCTCCAAGACAAGCAGCAAGAGCAGGAAGAAGGAGACACATGATAGAGTAGATGAAAGATCATTCCATGTGGCCTGAAACATTGCTATAGTGTGGAGAAGAGCAGTCCAAAGGGACATGTGTATATATGGGATCATATTTGGGGAACAGAATTAAGAGTTTTCTTAGATTGGCTGATAGCACAATCTGGGCTAAGGCTTGTTAAAATCCATGTGTTGCCTGTGTGATCATTTATAATGGTGGGTTAAGAATTAAACAACTGCCTACCAATTAAATACAGTTTATATACTGACAAACAATTTAATTAGCCATTTTTCTACAAATGGTGCCCAACTGTGGCAATTAGAATCCATGTTTACAGCCTGAGAAGGCCTGGGTAAAAGGTGGTTTCCTAGCCAAGGAGAGGGGAAACAAATCCAAATACATTGCAAAGGTGAGTTTCCCTTAACAAAAGCTACTGCCTCACAGCAAAG
The DNA here is from genome assembly GCA_907164525.1 of Lophiomys imhausi. Classification (NCBI taxonomy): domain Eukaryota; kingdom Metazoa; phylum Chordata; class Mammalia; order Rodentia; family Muridae; genus Lophiomys; species Lophiomys imhausi. The sequence continues at coordinate 14,492 of CAJQZJ010030373.1, read as the reverse complement.
GTGGAAAGCTAAGTCTGTCCTTATGTACTAAAAACCCAGAAGTCTTCTAGACAGATCTTGGGAGCAGAATTAACTGTCTAGATTAAAATGGAGGAATTCACAATGTCTCAATACTTTTGGATTCTACTTGAGTTTGTTTCTCTTATCAAGCAAATGATTTTTACACTGATAACTGTGATTCTGTGTATCATTTTTGAGAAAGATCTGACTAGGATGGGCTTAAAAAAGGAAAGAGCTTCAGATGGAATGTTAATTTATGAACATTGATAATGGGGGAAGGAGGGAGGTCCTTCCCAATAGATAAGACAAAATTGATGGCAGCCAGAGCTCAGAACTCCCTGGATACTAGGTACTTGTCAGGGCTCTCTGGGACTGGCCTACCAGTGATTTACAGTTGCAATTAGAATCCAAGGAATAATGAACAGAGCTTTAATTGCAGAATCACGGTTAGACCAAGGCTTTTGGAATGTTCTTTCTTTCCTTGATTTTTCTTTAGCTGTCTTTGATTTTCCCTATATCAGGAAGACGAAAGAATATTTTTGTGGTTTGGCATTGATAAAACATAAGAGATTTTTAAGGATTTTTGACAGATTTAGAATTGTCATTGCAGTTCAGAGTTGCTCTTTGGGTTACAGTTATTATTATTTGGGATTTACGTGAAATATTTGAGCAGGGCAGTAATAGCACACACCCTTTATCCCATCACACTGGGGCAGAAACAGACAGATCTCTGAATTCTAGACCAGCCTAGTCTAAACAACGAAGGCAGGGGCAAGAACCCTGCTGATAAGACTGCTTGCTAAGGACAGTCTAAGATTCAAAATGACACATTTTTTTTTCCTGGAATGTACTGTGTAAATTTTTTCTTAGTAATAAATAATAATGTACTTACTGACCTAATGGATAAATACATATAATCTCAAATTTATATAAAGAGAAAGTTGTCAAAGCCAGTCTCCTTAGGTGTGGGGCTCCCAAGGAAGAACTGGTTTCAAGAGCCATTTTGCCCCTAAAAGAGATATGTTAATCACTGGGCGTGGTGGTGCACACCTTTAATCCCAGCACTTGGGTGGCAGAGGCAGGCGGATCTCTGTGAGTTCAAAGACAGCCTGGTCTACAGACTGAGTCCAGGACAGAACAAGGATACACAGAGAAATCCTGTCTTGAAACACATAAAGAAGAAAAGAGATTATGTTAGTCAATGTAAGGATTCAGAGCTAGGCTGGGGGAGGAACATGCAAGCTGCATGCCACCTACCACCAACAGTTAGGAAAAGCTAACATAAAGTAGCATAAAGGTAATTCAATGAACTAAATTCATACCTTGGCCCCAAACTTAGGAAACAAGGAAAAAACAGGTTCTTTGTGAGCTCTACAGAGCAAATTAAGACAGCCCAAACTACAAAAAGAAACCCTGTCTCAATAATGATAGATATATACACATAGAAATTAAATCTCCAAAGAAAGGAGACAAGGAAAGAAAAAATATATATAAATGCATACCTTTGATCCCAAAACATGGGAGACAAAGGCAGAGACACACAGGTTCCTTTTGAGTTTGAAGCCAAAGTTACACAGAAAAAAAATTCTCTCAATCAATTAATAAATTTATGTCAACTGTAGAGGAGGATATTTAAACTCCATACAGTCTTATGCTAAATTTTCAACTTAAAATTGATTATTATTGAGTTGACTGAAAAGGCCTCCTACAGATCTCGGCTGCAAACAAAAGAAAAAACATTGTAGTCAACACTCTTGTTGACTACATAGAAGTCAATTGATATGAACGGAGACTTACAAATGTTCAAAGAACAGAAAATCTTCCTTAATTGATCTGTGTATCCTGCACATCCCAGGCATTTTTGTAATTACAGAACTCTATGTTACTTGTGAGAAATTATATATTTTCAGAACAAATGGCCTAGACACCAAAGAAGAGAAGACAAGTAGTACAGATGATCCATCCTCACAAACTGCCTCAACAGCTGTTTCCTCCAAAATCTGCATCCAGTAAAACTTGATGAGATGGTCCAGCCTCACAGACTGTTCCACCCAGGACATCAATAAAGCCCTGAACTTTCCCAGCCAAACTTCATCTATGGACTACAAACTGCTCAGGACATTCAAATTGCTGAGCACATAGAAACTGAACAACAAATGTTACTATTAAATAGATTAACCATTTTTCCACTTAATTTGGGCTCCCAAACAGGTTTATGCATCCCAATTCAGCAGGAAGCTATTTTAAGACAACAATGTCCCATTCCCAAAAAGTGGGATTGGTGATTTTTTTTATGTCACTTGATGGGTTATAGATGCCACTTAGGAGAATTGATTACAAGTTGTTAAATGGTCTTGTTAAGCAAGATATAGGAGGTTAGAATCAGGGATTTCTTTCTTTTTCTTTTCTTTATCCTTCTTTCTCTCTTATATAGGGAGAGAAGACTTGAAAATAAAAAAGAGGAGGAATATGGGTATATAATACAGAAATGATAAGATATAAGGGCAAATTGTTGAATCTGTTCTTGAAGTTAAAGCTGTTGCTATTCTCAAAATAAGGTTATCTTTTCATACATTGGTATAGAATTTTGTATATTGATACAAAAATAAGGTTAATTTTTCATTCATTGGTATAGAATTTTATATTTTGATGCATATAATGTATATTTCAAATCTTGTATAAGATATTGTGCATATACAACTCATTTAAAAGCACAGATTTACTTCCAATACTTTTATGGGTTGCTATTTCAATCTATTTAGGAGTCTGAATAATATGGGTTGATGGCTGGCCAGTGAAGCTACTGATCATGTCAAATACCAGTCTTAATTTATCACAAAAGAGTCTTAATAGGTTAAATAGATATTGAATGGTTAAAATATACATTTGCTTTTTCAAATATAGATAGATAGACAGATAGATAGATAGATAGATAGATAGATAGATAAATAGATAGATAAATAAATCAATAAACATATCCAAAACCCTCAGGCATACAGAAAATGGCATTTAAAGATGTTTTTATTGTTTTAAGAATTGTTTGTGTAGACAGAATGCTGTCCAAAAAGGACAAAACCTGGAAGCAGGTAAGTCGACAGCCTAGCTCTGCCAAGTCAGGGTAGGTAAGTCCTTCATAACCCCTGCTCTACAATCAATGTCTGTCAGAGAAGTGGGGCCAAACGACTGAAGAGAGATGCTGTAATGTATGGAGAGAAAATGGGAACTGTCCAGGCAGCCACTGGTATGTCATTTCTTTGTTTGGGAAGCTGCAGACCCTGTACTTCATATAAAATCAGATATATTTATCCCTCTCAGGTCTCTGAGGTGATTGAAGAACAGATAGATAGAGTCTCATAATTAAATTTTGAGTTGTTTAGGAGTCAAGAGAGTGTTATACATCTAAGAAGATACTTTTAAAATTGTGTTGCAATTAGTATGAATGTTGAGTCAGATATAGAAGTTTAAACTCATGGAGATGTTTAGATAGTAGAATGTTAAAGTCAGGTGCCAAATACATATGGACTGGTCATTGGGAATGTACGTTAAGCCAAATAACCCACATAACTTTGGCCTAATTACCTCTGTTGTACTGTATTGTATTTATTATTATAAGAGAAAGAGCCATTTGTTGGACTGAAAGGGGAAACTGTAGGAGGAAATAAGATATACCTTAAACTTAAAAGAAAAAAAAAAGGGAAGAGGATGGGGGGTTGGGGGTGGGGGGGTGGGACTGGAGGGGGATTAGGGAGGGGACTGTGACTGAGATGTAACTTGAAGAAATAAAAAATAAAGGAAAAAAAAGAAAGAAACCCTACAGGCTTATAACATTTCTTTATAAGCAAAACAGAAATGTATATTAATTCAAGGAAGGGTCTTTAATAGAAACTTGAATGGACTAGAAGCATACTGTGTCTACCCACAGACTAAGGCAAAAGGCAGTTCTCTGCCACTCCCTCTTTCCTTAGCACCCACAGGGTAGCTGAGAGGAGATACAGTTCCTGCTCTATACATTCCATGATCCCTAGAGTTCAACAAACTGTGTGTGATAAGGTCAAAACCCAGGTTAGAGGCACACCCAATTTGGGTATGTTTCCTTTCTGTGGTCATAGAGTGATTTTTCCATGGACTCTGGGGGAAAATGCACAGATACATGTTTGTGTTAACTACTGCCATGTCTCCATGCACATCAGGGTTTGGCTTAGCCAACCATAGCAGGAGGGAAGGGGTAAAAAAAAAAAAAAGAATTGTTTGACTTAAGACAGTCAGATCTGGCAGTTCCTATTTGACTTGGAAGGACATAATGAGTATCAAAAATCTCTATCAGGAGATAATTCCTACTGGGCAAAAATGACCCTGCTCTTTCAACAGACTATACACATTCCAAAGAGGGACAAGAACTTAAATGCAGGTAAGTCGATGGCCTGATTCTGCAGAGACAGAGTGGGAAAAACCTTCTTATTCTTGATACATAATTTAGTCTATGAGATTTGCTTGGCCAGAAGGCTGAATATGATGCTCCAATGGTATCAAGAGATATCTGGGACTGTATAGGCAGCAAACTGTCATTTTTTTTTTTTTTATTCTGGAAGCTGCTCCCCTATGCTTCCTTCTCAAATATTAACTTTATCCCTTCCCATGTCTTTGATTGTCTTAAAGACATAATAGACATAAAATTTCAATTGAACTCGAGTTCTTTAGGATTTAAAAAGATATTTTCAAATGTAAATCAAATCTTTAGGTTTATAAATATAGGATACGATAGAAAATATTTAGGTTCAGAAGTTTAGACACACCAAGATAGATGATTTTTTTCTTCAAGATTGCCTGATACAAATAGGCTAAACATCATGTGTATAACTTTTATATATGGTTTTCTTGATTGTTTCATATTTGTTCTTAGTGTTTTTACTATATGAGTTAAAAATACTAGCCTTTTTATTAGACAAAAGGAGGGAATTGATGGGGTGGTGTTATGCATTCTAAATGTCAATTAATTGGTCCCAGAGGCCTGCTTGCTGTCTGTTACTTTCTCTAATTTGTTAAATAAATGCTGAACCCTGAGATTGGGCAAAGACTGAGATAGGCAGGACTAAGGTACGGGGTTCTGAAGCAGAGAGATGTCTCCAAGACAAGCAGCAAGAACAGGAAGAAGAAGAAACACAATGGGGTAGATGAAGGAAGATCATTCCATATAGCCTGGAACATTGCCATAGTGTAGAGAATAGCAGTCCAAAGGACATATATATGGGGTCATATTTGGAAATAGAATTAAGAGCTAGCTTAGATGAGCTAAGATTGCACAACCCGGACCAAGGCTTGTTAAAATCCATGTGGTGCCTGTGTGCTCATTTAAAATAGTGGGTTAAGGATTAACAACTGCCTACCAATTAAGTACAGTTTAAATACTGACAAATAATTTTTTTTTTTTTTTTTTTTTTTTTAGGATTGCAATGCAGTTTATTGGGGACTTACTGACAAAACCAGTCCTGGATGACATCAAGAGTTGGTGGATCCTCATGACATAAGTCAGAACAATAGTACCTTATAAAAAGTAGTCACAACAAAAGTGACTACACCCAACCCAGAAAGTACCCAGTTTATCACAAGCTAGTATCAGATAGACCCATTCCAGTTTTACTCATAAAGGTCAACCGAGAGTCAGTGTTATTCTGGGAAGTTATGGCAACTGTGAATGAAGATGGGCTATGTTCTTGGATTCAGCTTGACCTGGTTAACACTAAACAGTGGTTAGCCAGAGGGGGAAACAGAGTCCATAGAATTAGCCATCAAAAGGTTCTGTATTAAATACTATGTAACAGATTCAGGTCAAAAAACATCAACGTTTAAGAGCACTGAGTAAATATGGAAAGGAGGATCCCCATTCCTGAGCAAGCACGCAGCTCTTTCTGGGCACTCAAAAAGTGACACACTGGAGCTAAGTAAGGGTAGTTCTGGGAGGCAGATGCAAGTGGTCTGCAGTCTGAGGCCAGTTTGGCCTACACAATAAGACATTACCTCAACGACCCCCCCCCAACAAATAAATAAATAAAAGGTAAAACAAAGACAGTTACATCAAGTACCCAGATGGCTTTGCAATCTAATCTTTGTGGCTGGGTGAGTGCACCTGAATTTGTCTATGTGCTTGCCTTTTGACATTAAGTGGTTGGTACTCCCAGTAGCTGTGCCTCTATTTGTATACCCTATTCCTTAAAGACAGGATTTTTACCAAAATAATTTAATTAGCCAATTTTCTACACATATCTAATTAAAAGGAGCTAATAAACCAAACATACTATAAATCTTTATCGCAACCCTTTGTCTTTCCTTTCCCACTGTATCTTACTTCCATTCCAGAAAGTTGCTAAAATCAAAACCCACAAATTTTTATTTCCAACTAAATAAAAGTATAAAAGCAAGACATAAAGGGAATATATAAGTCACAAATTATTGAAGCTCATAGAACTTTACAATGAAGGACAGGTACAGTGAATGCTGAAGAGGGGAAAGGCAGGCAAAAGTGACATAATTACAAGGAAGCAAGCAAGATGAGTTTAAACTATGACAAAAATAAGAGCAAAAGCCCCAATGAAACAAACTGTGGTTAGTAATTAGGAGAAGAGTTTGTGGAAACATCTTCAAAGGCCATAAAGCCTAATTGCCGGCTATGCTTTGGAATTAGCAAGGAGTTGCATGTGGCAATAATTTGAAAAATGTGGTAGGAGATGAGCTGAAATTATGTTGAGAGTATCTACAATTATGATATTTTGTTCTGTATTCTATGTAAGTGAATAGTACTGAATATGTACTGAATAGTACTGAATATGTGATGATCAAATACTTGTGAAAGTTAACTCTAGGAGAAGGGAAAATGCTCTATGATCCTCTATAATTCAGAAACCTGAGTTACAGAGAAGACTGTAAGAGAAGGCATTTAAGAGAGATTTAGAGATTGGAAGAGAAAAGGTCTGTTGATCCTATGAATATGATATGATGATTACAGTAAGAAAGAATAAAGGTATACATAGTGACAGAGGGAGTAATATAAAAAAATATGTTGAGGTAGAGATGACTAGTGGTTAAGAGTGCATACGGCTCTTGCAGAATACTTAAATTCAGTTCCCAGTACCCATGTGGAGCAACTCACAAGATCTATACTTCAGCTCCAGCTGGAGTCAATACCCTCTTCTGGCCTCCAAAAGTACATGCACTTATATGTGTATAGTTACCCACAGATGTGTGCATACACATTTTAATTTTTTAAGTTAATCTTTAAACAAATATCATCAAAGTGCTTGACTTTGCTACCAGGAGAATAATTTTTGTCACATTGGTCATATATTACATGACTTTTCTTCAGAAGATGTAAATATACATCTATGTATTCCAAGTAGAGAAAACACTGACAAACAAACAAAGGATTTACTAAATCCAACTTTCTGAATCCATAATTTTATTGGGATTATTCACAGGGGCATTGGCATTTCAACACTACTGGGAGGTCCACTGAGAAATTTAGGGATAGCTATATCACTGAAGAGTCCCACAGCTAGCATGAGTGGCTCAAGAAAAGCTCCATCACTGAATAATGCCACTCAAAATATGAATGGTTTATGAAGAGCTGCCTTACTGAAAAGCCTCCTGAGAAAATTCAGAGTAGATACAGTGCCAAAGAGTCTCAACCCCCAGCTAAATTTCCATTTTCTACATAAACTCTGGATCCCCATAAGTCCCATGAGCTACCTTTCTCCCTATACTATGGAATAACAGGCTGAATTTCCTAAGTCTCTTATAGTACTTTGTTTGAGAAATGTAATGCTCATATTCATTTGTAAGGTCTAGGTACACACATTCATTTGTAAGGTCCAGGTACACAACATCAAGGAAGACAAGTAAGTTCTTGTTCATGTCTAAAAATTAGTCACACATTTCTCATCATAATATATGCTAATCTCTCTATTGAAACTTAAACCTGCTTCTATCTTTGACAATATAAGACAACTCTTACTTATTCAGATATTATTTTAAACATTATTTACACAGAGAAGTCTTCCTCAGCCCAGTAGTACAACTGTTTTGGCAAAAGGGAAGATATATCTGCCTTTTTTTTTTTTTTTTTTTTACTACCAGACTATTGACATAATAGTATTGGAATTTCCACAGCAGCATCATTCTGGAAAAACAGCAAGGCTAGAAGTCTTGTCTATCTAGAAGAGGAATATGTATCCATGGAGAAATTTCAAAATTCTTACAACATGTCAGGCCATCCTGTAAGGAGAGACCTGATCCCAGAATCCCAGACAATGATATGATGAGCATGTCTACATTTGACCTCAACTGTTTAGTTATACACATTTCTTGCCTTGTCTTTAAATCTAAACATCATGTGAAGACCCCAAAGATATACTTGGAGGTCACTAAACCTCTTTGTTCCTCTTCCCAATGTGACTGCAATGAGTAAACATGCCTTCTCTGTTTTTCACTATTGCTTGTTTCCTTAGCTGCTCTGTTGATGACAGCTAGAAGAGCCAAGACTAGGGTTACCAAGAGGTCAGTCTCTCACCCTAAGAGTTCCAGTAACAGTGGGTTCCCTTATCATGGATTCTTATTCTATACACTACCTCTTTTAAAAAAAAGAACATTTGAACATTTAACTTATTTTTATTTTTAAAATGACAGGTCTCTCTCTCTCTCTCTCTCTCTCTCTCTCTCTGTCAGAAAAAAATCAAGAAAATCAAAACAAACCAAAATATAGGCAAATTATTTCTTCCCAAAACTATTTTCCCTTTTCCTACAGGTGTCAGTTGCAAATGGATTTTGGTTAGGGTTGGGATTTTGTATCCACTTACCATTTTGAACTTTGGGATTTTTGTCTTGTTTGAACCTGTGTAGGTTCTTTGTGTGTATTGTCACAGTCTCTGTAGGTTCACATGTGTATCAGTCCCATTCTGGCTAGAATATACTGTTCTTTTGGAGTCATTCACCACCTCTGGGTCTTATAATCTTTCCTTCTCTTATTCTGTATAGACCCCAGAGTCTTGAGTGGAGGAGTTTAATGGAGGCATTCCATTTAAGAGTGAGTGTTCCAATATCTCTCCCTCTCTGCATATTGTATAGTTATAGGTCTTTGCTAATTACCATCTACTGCAAGAAGCAATTTCTCTGATGGGGTTTGAGTGATGCTTTGCTCTATGGGTATAGCAATATGTTATCAGAAGTCATTTTATGTCTTAGATTCTTTAGCAGAATAACAGTACTAGGTTTTCCCCTAGCCTCATGACCTATGGATTTCATCTCATGTAGTGGACCTTAAATCCAATGGGAAAAAAGTGGTTGGTTGCACCCATAACATTTGTGCCACTAGTATTCCAGTATATCTTACAGATAGATCTCTGTTATAGGTCACAGGATTTAGCAGGATGAAATTAATGATTACTTTTCTTCTCTGATAGCTTACAGAGTTATCTTCCAAAACCATGAATGCTGTCCAAAAGGGGTATAACTTCTAGTTTGGCATCAGCTCAATTTCTTCATGTTCAATGACATAAGTTAGTATATCTTCAGCAATAGGGCCTTACATCAGGGGGGAGAGCAACCCCATAGCCTTGGCAATAGCATATGATATTTGGAGAGATCCATTGGACCACTTTTCCCAATAGCTCCACAAGGTGTAACTCATTCTTGGCCTGGAAGTTTTACTTGGTTGCATAAGATGTCCAGCTGAAGCATTATCTCCTCTACTATATGTTTAGTCCATTTAGATTCCATTCATACTTGTATGTAGGTTTCCATATGATTTTTCAAGTAGCCTTTAATATTAGTTTATCCTCCTCATATTCCCTCCTTTACTATTACCTTCTATCTCCATCCTTTCTTCTTAATGCTTTTTTTTTTCTGGCTTCCTTTTATCTATTAAAAAAAACATGCACTCTATTTTCCTTTCATTGGAAGATATCCTCTTCTTGCATGTTCTATTACTAGCTACCTCTCCTCTGTGGTTATTTGGTTTAAAATACATATACAAAATTTAAAAGTAAATATCTACATATAAGAGAAAATTTGTGCTTCTTTGGTCTATGATTTTAGACTAAAATATCTAAGAAGCCTTTGTAGCCCCAGTAAATGCTATTCCCACAATACACTGAACCCATGCAATGTATTCTGCTCAGGAAATAGTAATTGAATGAATATCTGATGATGTTCTCCCAAAAAGTACTATGAAATGGCATACTAGCTGTATGTTTTCCTATTTTGTTTCTTACTGAGTGATTATTTCTACCTCAGACATATCAGCACACAAAGGCATACTATTTACTCACCACCCTTCTTCTTTTCACCATTTTTTTGTTCGATAACTACAGGACATTTTTCTCCCTCAAGTTCTAATGCCACTTGTAAGCTGTCAAACAACCCCAATGATGATTAACAGTAATAGTGAAAATAACATCAACAATATGAAAGGGCAGTGGAATAGAATAGTACTCTAAAGATTACACTCCTTGAAAATGCCCTAGGTCTCTGTGAAAAATTCTCAACAAATTCTTACTCTGTCTACTTTGATTTTGTAAATACATCTTCTCTTCTTAAACAACACATTTAAGGCATAAAATATAGATACCATTTGGTGATTCAGTTTAGGTTTCAGTTATTCTTATGGCACATCTCTTTCATTGCAGAGGCATTGTACTTCATGTGTAGTTCAACAAAGACACTGGAAATCTAACTGTTAATTAACATTGATTCCAAACATTTTAAAACAAGGAAATTATTTTATGTAAGAAAAAAATAACAGTGAAGATACAATTTTAAAGCACACTGAAGTGGAGTTACTTAGTTAGGCTGAGGACAAGACTCCATCTCTTCCCAAAATAATTACAACTAGGTGACTGAACAACACTGTTTAAAAACAACACACATCAAAGTTTCCAATGCTAAAATAACAAGCAATTATTTTTATATTTGAATATCAATAATTGTATCTACCCATAAAACCTTATTTATATTGAGATTTTAAACAGGATGACAGAGAAATAAAACTTTGGATACTTTAGCATAGTACTCATTTACATTTTCAAGTATAAATAATAATAATAATTTATTATTAATAATAGATTGTAATAACAATATATTATATTATAATTAGTATTATTAATGTTATTATTTTAGACAGGGTTTGTTTGTATATCCCTAGCCATCCTGGGATTCACTTTATAGACCAAGTTGGCCTGGAACTCAAAGATCTGCCTGTCTCTGTCTACTGAGTGCTGAGTACTGGAATTAAAGGTGTGCATCACCATGCCCAGCTTGATCTTTTTATTGCCTAGTATTGCTTATGAAAGGAACAAATCCAAATATTCCACTACCAACCTTTAAAAAAACATTAAAAATTAGAAATATTTATTTCCTGTGTATGAATGTTTTTCTTACAAATATGTATGTGCATGCTGGCGAGGGTATGGAGAAAGGGGTACCCTACTCCATTGCTGGTGGGAATGCAGGCTTGTGCAACCACTATGGAGGTCAGTCTGGCGATATCTTAGAAAACTTGGAATAGCTCTGCCTCAGGACCCAGCCATACCACTTCTGGGTATACATCCAAATGCCTCTTCAAGGAATCATAAGGAAGTTTCCTCATCTATGTTTATAGCAGCCTTATTTGTAATAGCTAGAAACTGGAAAAAACCCAGATGTCCCTCAACCGAAGAATGGGTTAAAAAACTGTGGTACATCTACACAATGGAATATTATTCAGCTATCAGGAACAATGAAATTATGCAATTTGCAGCCAAATGGATGGAACTAGAAAAGCTCATCCTGAGTGAGCTAACCCAGACTCAGAAGGACGCATATGGCATCTATTCACTTATAGTAGGATTTTAGCTATATAGTAGAAGGTATCGATACTACAACTAACACACCAAAGGGAACTTGGACATAGACTTCTTATTTTTAATTTTTATTTTTTATTTACTTTTTATATAGTAGTTATATTTTTTCTATTTTTTAGTCTTTTTTATCTATTGTCTGCATATTGGTTTGTTTGTTTAGTAGTTCTCTCTCCCAGGCAACAAGACACTTTTCATTGATGGTACTGCTTCATAGACCCCCAATGAATGAGGAGGCTCTTGGCCCTCATACAACCTCTCAACGGAGATGAGGGACTGTTATATAAGGACACCCCACTCCAGAGAAATGAGATGGAAGGGTTAGGAGGTAAAGAAAAAAAATGAAATGGGATGTTTCGGCCTCTTACTACTAACTGTCATAAACTGTTTAGGATAATTAAAAAATGCAAACTAATGGTTATGCAAGCCGGTCATTCTGTTAGGTACTATGACAACCTATTATAGTTACTTGCTAAGCTAATCAGAAATAAACCTGCTAAGAGACAAGCAACATCTGCTTACCCTAATATAAGAGATAGATAGGGCCTCTTCAAAAACCTCAAGAGATCTGCAGAATATGGCATTCAAAGATGTTTTCGTAACTTTAGATTTTTTTATATCAAGACATATCAACTCCTGACAGCACCCCCTATTCTCCTCCAAGTAGAAGATGAGCATCGAAGAATCTCCAGTGGGAGATGATTGAATCAGTCGCAAGCCTATCTCTTGGTAGGAAAAGCCCCTTGCTCCAACTGTAGACAGAATGCTGTCCAAAAAGGACAAAACCTGGAAGCAGGTAAGTCGACAGCCTAGCTCTGCCAAGACAGGGTAGGTACGTCCTTCATAACCCCTGCTCTACAATCAATGTCTGTCAGAGAAACGGGGCCAAATGACTGAAGATCGATGCTGTAATGTATGGAGAGAAAATGGGAACAGTCCAGGCAGCCACTGGTATGTCATTTCTTAGTTTGGGAAGCTGCAGGCCCTGTACTTCCTATAAAATCAGATATATTTATCCCTCTCAGGTCTCTGAGGTGGTTGAAGAACAGATAGCTAGAGTCTCATAATTTAATTTTGAGTTGTTTAGGAGTCAAGAGAGTGTTAGAGATCTAAGAAGATGTTTTTAAAATTGTGTTGCAAGTTAGTATGAAAGCTGAGTCAGATATAGAACTTTAAACTCATGGAGATGGTTAGATAGTAGAATGTTAAAGTCAGGTACCAAGTACATACGGACTGGTCATTGGGAATGTACGTTAAGCCATATAACCCTCATAACTGTGGCCTAATTACCTCTGTTGTACTGTATTGTATTTGTTATTATAAGAGAAAGAGCCATTTGTTGGACTGAAAGGAGAAACTGTAGGGGGAGATAAGATATACCTTAAATTTAAAAGAAAAAAAAGGGAAGAGGATGGGGGGTTGAGGGTGGGAGGATGGGACAGGAGGGGGAATAGGGAGGGGACTGCAATTGAGATGTAACTTGAAGAAATAAAAAATAAAGGAAAAAAATAAAAAAAACAAATATGTATGTGCACCATGGTACCTGTAGAAATCAAAAGGAAGTATGGGATCCCCTGAGTTAAGATTATGAATATTTGTGGGTACTGGGAATATTTTACAATTTGTCTAAATTAATAAATGCCTTGGGATTTGGAAGAGTGTGTGTGTGTGTGTGTGTGTGTGAGAGAGAGAGAGAGAGAGAGAGAGGACACAGAAAGAAAGACACAAAGAGATGACATTCATAAACAAATATACATAAATGCATACCTATATATACTCATGTGTCTTGCTATAATAAGACCCAAACAATAAACCTAATTAAAAATTTATCTGTATAGCTCAACTTCTGCAGGAGCAACAAGAGTTCTTAACCACTGAGAATATCATGTCTCTTTTCCACCAAAATTAGTCCTTAATTATATACCGATTTCACAAATGCTTCTCAATTTTTTAATTTAAAATGTTGCATATATCCCATCTGATGTGAACTATAATGACAAACATAAATTTTCCACTGAGAGAGAAATCCTGTAGCCCTGTAAAAATAATTCTTAAATAAAATCACATTTACTTTGTCCATTTTCTTTCTATTAGAGAAAGTGTAGGGAGGAGAAAGAAAGAAGATGCTGCAGAAGGACTGAAGCATTCTTATAAGTACTAGATGCTAACACTTGAACATCTAAATAACTATACAGGTAAAAGTGTAAGAAGTATGTATATTTGCATATAGTGTTGTACATGCAGATATGTTTGCATACAGCATAATATTGGGAAACCACATGTGTTCCCTCTCAAATTTCATTTACTTTATCATTTGAGGTTGGGTTATACAGATAAATTTCAATTAGATTGATTATTTAGGTCCTATCATAATAAGACACATAGATATATATTTATGTGTATATGCATATGAATGTTCTCACCATCCTCTCTCTCTCTCTCTCACACACACACACACACACACACACAAGTACATATCCACACATAAAGGCATTTATTAACCTGGATATGCAGTAAAATGTCAATGTCACCAATAGCATATATATAGGAATATATATATTCCTTTCTGACATTAGCTCAGACAGAAGTTGTCTGTTATTGTGTTACATC
>CAJQZJ010030372.1:0-31452 GCA_907164525.1 Lophiomys imhausi | reverse complement strand
CCCAAAAGCCCTGTGCTGGAAGTCTGCATGATAATGGAAAGAGACAGCCAGTAAACAGTATACAATATATTGGGTACTGTATCAGGACCGTAGATACCCATAGTTCACATGGGACAGGGAGGTTCCCAACCCAACCGTTAGCACTGGGTTGTTGTAATTCATGGGTTGGGGATGCTAAGAGAAGGAGGATTAACCCAGATATCTCTACTCATCACTGGGCATGTGGAAAGAAGCAAGTAAATCCATATTTAAACCCACTATTTTTTGGTGCTTCCATAGTGTACAGATCCAGTGTTCTTTGCTGTTTAGAAACCACCACACTCAAAGCAGTTATGAGTCCAGGCATGGTCTCACACTCTTGTAATCCCAGCACTGGAAAAGCAGAGGCAGAAGGATATACATTATTACAAATTCACTTACCTTCTTTTTCTTCAGACAGGAAACTTAGGGGTTGACATTGTAGCTCAGTGGTAGAACAATCGTGTCACACATGTATGAGGTTCTGGGTTTCATCTCTAGCAACTCTCATGTGCGCAGACACACATACACAAATATAAACATCAATTTAATGAGTTTAGGGACTTTTATGTAGACTTTGGTCCTCTACATGTGGCAGATAGTAGATGCTCAATACACAGTTGCTGGATGACTGAATGGACTGAACCATTTTCATAGATTAGAGTACCAGTTATTCCACATACGATGGATTCCTGAAGACTCTTTGCAATGGATACAGTTACACAGCTAAGGCCACTTGCAGTATAAATGATCTCCTTTGCCCCTGCACATTGCTTGGCAGCTAACTGTACTTAAAACACCGGCTTAGCCAACAGCCTCAGAGGCTGGAGGCACCTGCGAGAATCTGTAAATACAGGCTTTGCTGGCCTTACAACACTTATCACACCACAAGAACCACGGTCTGTTTCCACTTTCTTGCTGGCTGTTAACAAGGGGCCACTCTCCACCAGGAGAGGTGACCCTTTGTGGCCGTTCACGTGGTCATGTGGTCACGTGGTCAGGAAGTACAGCTGGAAATCTATCACTGCTTCTGTCTCTGACCTCTAGACTCAGATTGACATAAGTCATGTGATTGAGTCGGGCCCTCTGGAAAAATCCTTTTTATTTATTCAAAAGTGATTGACTAGTATGAGATATGAGGTTTTATGATTTTGAAGCAGGGTATGAAAATTAAGGAGAATTTAGTGATGTTTTCCCAAGGCAAAATGGATTCCGTGCGTAAATATTAACTCTTCGGTGCTAAGCATGTTCTAGAACCAAGAGCTCTAGATGTTGAACAGAATAGACAACCTCTCTGCACTCATGAGCCTCTTCTCTCGTGCTGTGAAACATATGGAATGTATTTAATGACTTCAAACACTGTTCAGCTCACTCCTTTTTATTCAATTAAGTAATCTACACCATTGAGGGTAGGCTGTCCCTCCTTAATTAATCCTGTTAAGTGCCCTGAGTTCTGTCTTCTAGGCGATTCTAGATCCTGTCAGGCTGAAGACTGATGTTAACTCACTGGGCTACACTGGGTACCATCAAAGCTCACCAAGGCAAAACAAACAAAAAAAGAAATGTGGTATAGCGGGATGAGAACCCAGTCCATCTCATGGCCATGTCTGCTACTACACGCCACATTTCTGTTGTATTCTTTACATTCTAGATTTTGAAAGGCAAATGATGATACCTAAAAGCTCTCAGCACCAAATGATGTTGTTTTCCTGCAGAGAATAGCAGACTGTTTATCGTGATGGAATACTGTGATGGAGGGGATCTCATGCAAAGGATCCAGAGGCAGCAAGGGGTGTTATTCAGTGAGGATCAGGTAAGGCTATGCGGATGTTCTTGGGGTGTTAAAATTATAATGCTCCACATACTAGGTAGGCTATGCGGTGCATGTTTCTGGTAGGGAAAATTGAATCATAAAATCATGGATGAATATTCTGGGTAGTTGAATTGAAATAGAATCTAGTTTTGAGAATGATGTTTTTCTTGAGAAAATATCTCTTGCCTATGTATCTCATGAAGGATGAGCTTCATGTCTAAAACAATCATGAGGACAGGGCTGGAGAAGATAGCTCAGGGTGTCAAGAGCACGTGTTATTCTTGCAGAGGACCTAAGTCTGTTTTCCAGCACACACATGGTAGCTCACAACAATCTATAAATTTAGTTCCAGGTAACCCAATGCCCTCTTCTGATCTCCATAGGTACCAGGTATGTACTTGGTGTACATACTTACATACACGCAGACAAAACATTCATATAAATAAAATAAAATCATCTAAAATAAAAAAAATGAGTATCAGGTGAGGCCAGAAAGATGGCTCAGTGAGTAAAGGCGCCTACCATCAAGCTTGACAACCTGAGTTCAATCCAAAGAACCCATATGGAGAAGGGAGACCCAGCTCCTGCAAGCTGTCTTCTGACCTTCACACATTCACCTCGGCATGTGTGCATCACTCTTCTTACAAATAATTATTAACATAACTTTAAAAGTTTTCATATTTGGACTTGGGGAGATGGCTCTGCCACTAAAGGCCAGGCTCACAACTGAAAATATAATGCAAACAGGACTCGTAAGGTTAAAAAACAAAACAAAACATGAGACAAAAATCTCCAAATATGCTGTTGAGTTCATTTGGTGTGGGTCATTTACTACTGGGCATGGGGTCTGTCCTTAAGAGTGGTTTGGTTCCCCAGTGAGACTCCATTGGAGACAATTAATTTTTCATTTACAAGTGGCTATAAATTGGAGAATGCTCTGGGTTAGGGATGGGAACATGTGCCCACCTCTCCTCTTAGAAGAAGACCCCATCTGGTGCAGATTTTTGTGGGCACTGTACACACTGCCTCAGTCTCTGTGAGTTCATGTGTGCATTAGTCCTGCTGAGTTCAGAAGGCCTTGTTGCCTTCATGTCCTCCATCCCCTCTGGTTCTTATAATCTGTCTGCTTCCACTTCTGTAGAGTTCCCTGAGCCCTGAGGAGAGGGATTTGATAGAGACATCCTATTTAGGACTGAATGTTCAAAAGTCTCTTACTTTCCGCACATTGTCTGGCTGTGGGACTCTGTATTTATTCCTTTCTACTGCAGAAGGAAGCTTCTATGATGATGCCTGAGCAAGGCACTGATCTTTGAGAATAGCACAATGTCATTAGGAGTCATTTTTCCTGAATTCCTTTAGCAGAACAGTAGTATTTAGTTTTCTTCTAGGTCCCTGGACTATCTAGTCTCAGGTACTTGGCCACTGAAACAGTGTCAGGGATGAGCTCCATCTCTTGGAGTGGGCCTTAAATCAAATGAGATATTGGTTTGTTGCCATTATTGCACAAGCATATTTTGTAGGTGGGTCACCATTGTAGATAGAAGGGTTTGTGACCAGGTAGGTGTTTACCTTTCTCCTCTGGTGGCATGCAGAGTACCTTCCAGTACTATGAACACTTGTCCATAGAGGTGAATGAAGGCTCTAGGTAGGCAGAAGTTCAACTTCTCCATGTACAATGAGTTATATAGGGGTTGTTTTCTACAATAGGGCCTTACAATGAGTTTGTGGATAACAACCAATAGCCTTGGCAATATCCTGTGTTGTTTTGGGATTCCCATGGGATCTCTTTTACAAACAATTCAGTTATATGTTCTGGAAGCTTCATTTGGTGATGAGAGAAGTCCAGTTGAGGCTCTCTCCCCCATTATTTGATGATTCCATTTAGATTGCTTTCATATATGTATATATTTTAGGAAGTTTCTTCTGTATTACATTTCCTTCTGACCCCTCAAATGGTTCTTAGCTGTCCTTCTCTGTGGTCTATCCCTTGAACCCTTAGGGATATATGTCCCTCCCCTCTAGTCCCTTACTCTGTACCTATATGGTTAAAAGGATTGGAGCTTTCTTATCAATGACTTAACAGCATCCGCATATAAGCGAACACATACCATATTTATCTTTCTGGGTCTAAGTTACTTCACTCAGGATGATGTTTTTTTAGTTCCATCCATTTGCCTGTGAATTTCATGATTCCATTTTTTAATGGCTGAGTAATATTCCATTGTGTAAATGTACCTCATTTTCCTTATCTATTAGTTCATTGGTGGACCTCTGTGGTTTTTCTGGCTATTATGAATATAGAGCAGCAATGAACACGGTTAAGTAAGTGCCTCTTTAGTCAGATGTAGAGTCTTTTGTTTATATGCCCAAAATTGGTATAGCTGGATCTTGAGGCAGATCAATTTTCATCTTCTTGTGGAACTGCTACACTGATTTCCATAGTGCCTGAATAAGTTGCATTCCCACCAGCAATGATTGAGTGTCCCCTTTACGACACATCCTCACCAACATGAGTTGTCATTTGTTGACCTTGATCATTCTGACTAGTCTGAAATGAAGTCCCAAAGTTTTGATTTACATTTCGCTGATGACTAAGGATGTTGAACATTTCTTTTAAGTGTTTCTCAGCCATTGAGTTTCCTCTTTTGAGAATTCTGTTTAGATCAGTATCCTATGTTTCAATTGAATTATTTTCTTGATGTCAGTTTTTTTAGGTCTTTTTTAAATTTCAGATATTAGCCCTCTGTTGAATGTGTAATTGGTAAAAATCATTTCCCGTTCTGTAGGCTGCCACTTTGTCTGAGTGACAAGGTCCTTTGCCATGCAGAACCTTTTCAGTTTCATGAGGTCCCATTTATTAATTGTTGATCTTAGTACCTGTGCTATAGGTGTTCTGTGCAGAAAGTCCTTTCCTGTCCCAACAAGTTTAAGACTATGTCCCACATTCTATTCTCTCAGATTCAGTATATCTGAATGGATTAAAGGCCTTATAATGAGGTCTTTAATCCATTTGGAGTTGAGCTCAGTGCTGGGTGGTAAGCATGGATCTATGTGTGTCCTTCTACAGTTAGCCACAGAGCCTGACCAGCACCATCTGTTGAAGACACTGTCCTGTTTTCAACGTGTATTTCTGGCTTCTTTATCAAAAATAAGGTGTCCATAGGTGTGTGGACTTAAGTCTGGGTCTTCAGTTCTATTTCATTGATCGCCACGTTTTTATGGCAATACTATATGTTGTTTTTATTACTATAGCTCGCTGGTGCAATTTGAGAGAGCTGTGTGATAGCTTCCTTCAGTGACAGCTGCGTACTTTGAATATGTGAATGATTAAGGAATTCCTATCTTTAACTTCTATATATTTATTCAAGTATTCTTCCTATTTCCATATTACATATTAAATCTATGCATATTTCACAGGAACTTCTACTTTCTTATCTAGGTATTATTTTCCTATATTTTATAAAAATGCTTTTGTGATAAAATTTTGATTACATTTTCTTTTGTTGGGAAAATTCCAAGATGCCAAGTGTATCCCAATACCTAGAATATAGACCATCTCATATTATTTTCTTCTTACCATGTCATTTGGCAGAACCTATGGGATTTTAGAGTACTTTAAATGAATTTCTGTAACTGTAGAGCATGTTTTGTTAAAGGGATTTCCTGTCCACTGATATAAAATACAACAGAGCTGGACAAGGCAGCACAAACTTGTATTCCCAGTGTCTGGAGGCTGAGGCAGGAAGACTGTCATAAGATTGAGGCCAGCCTGTGCTACATAGTGGATATAAGGCCAGCTCGGGTTATATCAAAAGACCCTGTCTCAGAAAGCTAAATACATAATGAATAGGCAAACAGGCAGACAAATACATAAATAAGACTAAGAAATAAAATTGACAACCCCAGAACCACAAAAAGAAAAAAAAAAAGCTGTTATTTTTCTTCCATTTTTTTTCAGTGCTAGGGTAGAATACAAGGTCTGATATATGGAAGGCAGAATTCTACCGGCTCAGCTATCTCCCCAACTCCAAGGTGCCCTCTAAAAGTTAAATAGTTGGCAGGTTTCTATTAGACATATAAATAGATATTATTGTACAATTTGTAGTAAACTCACTAAAATTATTATTATTTCCTATTTCTTCCTTTCTGTCTGTCTCAGGTACATTCTATCCATTATAAATAAAAACCCAGAGGCACCAGTGTGAGCAGGCACTACAGGGACAGCAGACAAGCATTGTGCTTGTACTGGAAAATCCCATGTTAAAAGAAAAAAGCCACACTAAAACAAAACAACCCCTGCAAACCAAAACCCAAACTAAATAAACAAGCAAAAACAAACAAACAAACAAACAAAAAAACAAAAATCCCAGCTGGTCAAGGTGGTAAAGGCAGGCAAAACTCACCTTCTGTGAGTTAGAGGTCAACCTGGTTTACACATGGAATTTGAGGCCGTGTGTATGTATGTATGTATGTATGTATGTATGTATGTATGTATGTATGTTTATATCTATATCTATATCTATATTTATATTTATATCTATATCTATATACAGCCATCCAGTCAGGCATGAGTGGCCCCCATCTCTTCCTGGATTTTATTCTTCTCTTTCTACCTGCATATTTCACTTTGATGCCAATGATGTCTGAAGCACCTTTCCAGACTGTAAAATGGAAATATGTATTATAGCCACCAGTTCCATTTCTATTATTATTATTATCCCTCTTTTTTGTGTGTCACCATAAAGCTGTGTTAGTGACCAGTGCACTGTTCAGTAGATTTGTTTTGTTTCCTTCTGCAGATCCTGTGTTGGTTTGTACAGATTTCACTAGGGCTGAAGCATATGCATGACAGGAAGATATTACACAGGGACATAAAATCCCAGGTAAGAGCTTGTACAGATGACTTAAGACATTGTGAAGCTTATTCTTTCTTTTTTTAAAATATGATTTTCTTCACTTTTAGAATATTTTTCTTAGCAAGAATGGAATGGTTGCAAAGCTTGGGGAATTTGGAACAGCAAGAACACTGAATAAGTGAGTGCTTGTTAGATTTCAGTTTCCTTTCTATTCAAAATCAACAAAGTGTTCATTTTGAGGCATTATGAATTAAGATAGTAAAAGTTTCATTATCTCTGCAATTTTAGGTGACTATAAATACATTAAATCATGTGACTGTCTGGTTAAAATTCTGAAGCTATGGGGTTTGAGAAAAGAACCAGAGGTTAAGATTACTTGCTTCTCACAGATATTCTCTAAGCTACTCAGTAATCAAGTTGTTAAGAGACAAGCAACATTTGCTTATTTAAATACAAGAGATAGATAGGGCATCTTTAAAAACCCCAAGAGATCTGCAGAATATGGCATTCAAAGATGTGGTCTTAAATTAAGATTTTTTTTTGATATCGTGACATATCAGCTCCTGACAGCACCCCCTATTCTACTCCAAGTAGAAGAAAAGCATCGAAGAATCTCCAGTGTGAGATGGTTGAATTAGTGGCAAGCCTATCTCTTGGCATGTAAAAACTCCTTGCTTCAACTGCAGACAGACTGCTGTCCAAAAAGGACAAAACTTGGTAGCAGGGAAGTCGACAGCCTAGCTCTGTCAAGACAGGGTAGGTTAGTCCTTCACGCTCTACAATAAATGTCTGTCAGAGAAACAGGACCAAAAGGCTGAAGACCGATGCTGGAATGTATGGAGAGAAAATGGGAACTGTCCAGGTAGTCACTGGTTTGTCATTTCTTAGTATTGGAAGCTGCAGGCCCTGCACTTCCTATACAATCAGATATATTTATCCTTCTCAGGTCTCTGAGGTGGTTGAAGAATAGACAGCTTGAGTCTCATAGCTAAATTTTGAGTTGTTTAGGAATCAAGAGGGCGTTCTAGATCTAAGAAGATGGTTATAATAGTGATGCAAGTTAGTATGAAAACTAAGTCAGTTATAGAACTTTAAACTCATGGAGATGGTTAGAAGGTAGAAGGTTTGAGTTTTGTTCCCAGCACCCACTTCTGGTGTCTCACAACCTCCTGTGACTCCAGCTCCAGGGCATCCGGCATTCTTTTCTGGTCTCTACAGTCACCCCACACATATGCACATATGTGTGTACACACAAATAAATAATGAAAGTAAAATACAGAAAATTTCTCAAGACAAATTGTGACTAATTGAATGATGGTGGGGGTTTTCTAAAGCATAGCAAAACCATATTCCTGAGTATATTAAACTACAAAAAAAGAACCCATTTGGTTTTGTGGACTTCTTGGTATCACAAGAAAATATTTTGCTATGTGACATAAATAAAGTGGAATTCTGAATTACAGGAACAGAATGATGACAGCTCTACAAAACATACCTGTGGAAACAGGTGGGAGGAAAATATGTCTGAATTTAACAATAGGTTTTTAGGATTCTCAGACTCTGGGTAACTTAATTTTTTATTCATTTAACATTTTTTTCTTGATGGTATTGGGGTTTAATACCACAGCACATAGTATGCAATTCCTCTACCACTGAGCTGCATACTCCCCAGTCTAATTCCTTCTTGTATTTTCCAAATTTTAGAACACACAACTGCATTACGTGTAGGGTTAGAAGAACAGAAATCTTGTTATATCTAAGAGATTTATTAATAACAATTCTGTTCCTTGTGGAATCTTTAATTTATAATATATATGTAATTTCTACTATTATTATTGGTATTCTTA
The DNA here is from genome assembly GCA_907164525.1 of Lophiomys imhausi. Lineage (NCBI taxonomy): Eukaryota > Metazoa > Chordata > Mammalia > Rodentia > Muridae > Lophiomys > Lophiomys imhausi. Next base: position 22,918 of record CAJQZJ010030372.1, on the reverse strand, counting down.
TTACTCTTTTGCATGCTGTGATCACTCTACCATTCCATTCACATATCTAGCCAAAGATTGTGTTCAAATTTTAAAATAGACATATTTGTATATATGTATATTCATTTTAACATATTTGAGATTCATTTATATGCCTAAAGGTGTGTGTGTACGTATACCATATGTATGTCTGGTGTCTGTGGAAGTCAGAAGAGGGCGTTAGATTCTCTGGAACTGGAGTTAGAGCTGTGATGGGTGTGCTGAGAATTGAACATGGGTCCTCTGTAGGAACAAGAGCTTTTAACCACCTTTCTAGCCTGTGTACACTTTTATGTGTGTGTTATAGGGCCTCATGTAACTGAGGCTGTCTTTTAACTTGTTATGTAGCTGAGGTTAGCCTTGAAATACTTATTTTTAAGTCTCTACTTCCCCAGTACTAAAATTATGGACTCATGGGACACATGCCTGTCTTTCTTGCTCTCCCTGTCTCTGTCTCTGTCTCTGTCTCTCTCTCTCTCGCCATATATGCATGTATATGTATGTGTGTATGTATGTATGTATGTATAAATTTAGGGGTTGATTTTGTTTGTTTTGTTTTTTGAGACAAACACCTGTCCTGGAACTCACTGTATAGAAAGGTCTGTCCTCCAACTCACAGAGATCTGCCTCCACCTCTCAAGTGCTGGGATTAAAGGTGTGCATTATTTCACATAGTTAGGGATGGAATTGTAAGATTGAAAACCTACTGTTGTGGGTGTAATGGCACATGACTTTAATCCTAGCACTCAGGAGGCAGAGGCAGGAAGATCTCAGTGAGTTCGAGGCCAGCCTGGTCTACAGAGTGAGTTTCAGGATAGCCAGGGCTGTTACACAGAGAAACCCTGTCTCAAAAAACCAAAACCAACCAAACAAATAAATCAAACCTACTGTCTTTGTTAGTCTGTCATTCACATGAAATTCCCATATATTCATGAATATAATTTTTGTGTTCATGTTTACAATTTTTTTGCAGTATCCTGTGTAGAGAGCTGCGACGTGCCGTGCCCTAAAGATGGCGCCGGTTTCCGCCTTCCACCAGCCCGTTGGTGAGCACTGTCGGTGGTAAACAAGTCCATATTTGGCTAAGACCGCTGATCTGGCTTGCTTCCGCATACGTGGGCCTCTAAGATAGCACCACGTGGCTTTACTTGATTGGCTGTTCATATAGTATTTAGCCTGTGGGTTTGGTCTTCCCGGGCATTCGGAAGACTGTTTTCAAGGGACCTGAATAAACTGCTTGAGAAGAGCTTTTGCGAGTTGCGTCGTTCTTGCTGGTCGAGGTCGACGCCACACGTGGTGGCCCGTACGGGGAACCAGAAAAGACTCAGAACTCCTGCAGTCAGGGGCAGTGCAGTCAGGGTAAGTTCCCGGGATAATTTGGGACAATAAAGTTTCACAGAAATAGCGAACAAAAGGTAAAGTTTCGCGGAAATAGCGAACAAAAGGTAAAGTTTCGCGGGAAACTGTGAACCGAAAGTAAATTTTTAATCATGGGATTGTCTCAGTCACATCCAATTTTTCTGGCTCTTCAGGAGCTACTTTTAGCTAGGAACTTGAAACTTAAGAAGTCAACCCTAGAGAGATTTTTGAATGAATGCGACTACATGGCTCCGTGGTTTGTGGTGTCCGGGAATCTTACGGTATCCTGCTGGGACAAATTAGGCAGAGACTTGGATTTTGCTTGGGAGCAAGGTACTCTGAAGCATGGAGTAAGACCGATTTGGAAGATGGTGAGGAGTTGTTTAGAAGATCAGAGATGCTGTAATGCAATCAAGGAGGGAGAATCAGCCTTGGAACTGTTGCAAGGGGAAAGATCTGAGCAGGCAGACAGTGAAAAGGGAAGCAAAAAAGGCGAAAGATCTGAGCAGGCAGACAGTGAAAAGGGAAGCAAAAAGAAGGTCCCTCTCTATCCCGATCTTACAGATTTTAGAGATTTTGAGGACTCAGAGGGCACGGATTCTGAAGGGGAGCTACACGCTCTAATAGAACAGTTGGAGAGGACTGCTATTAGAAAAAGGGAAAAGATAAAGGTAAAAGAGAAACACACGTTGGCGGAAGTCAGTGTAAGTGAAGCCGTTGCCACGGCGCCTTCAACTCCCCCTCCATACCCAGAAGTCGTTCGGATAGATCAGCCTGTTCAGTCCCTGAAAGTAGGGAGATCTTTCTGCCCGGGGATGTGGACACAGTAAGAACAGAATTACAGTTTGCCTATCTGGTATATCAAGACCCACAAGGGAACAGGTATGAGGAACCTCTTGATTTTAAAGTAATTAAATCCCTTGCAGAGTCGGTTCGTACCTATGGCATTACCGCTTCTTTTACATTGGCTCAAGTGGAAGCATTAAACAGACATTGTATAACTCCGAGTGATTGGAGTGGCCTGGCCCACGCCTGCTTAAGTCCAGGGCAATACTTAGACTGGAAAGCTTTCTTGATTGAGTATGCCACTGAGCAAGCAGCCATTAATCAGAGAAATGGAAATCCAGCCTGGGATAGAGATATGCTGCTTGGGCAGGGGAGATTTGCCAACCAGCAGACAGGATATCCCAATCAGGTTTATGAACAAATAAACCAGACAGCTATCAAGGCTTGGAAATCCCTTCCTAACAAAGGGGAGGTGAGTGGGAACTTAACTAAGATTCTACAGGGCCCCATGGAGCCCTTTTCAGACTTTGTGGCACGATTGGTGGAAGCGGCAGGGAAGATTTTTGGTGGTCCGGATGCTGCTATGCCACTAATAAAACAGTTGGTCTATGAGCAATGCACCAAAGAGTGTAGAGCCGCTATCACCCCTTACAAGAACAAAGGGCTAGAAGCCTGGATGAAAGTGTGTAGAGAACTTGGAGGGCTGTTAACTAATGCTGGCCTTGCTGCCGCAGTAGTACTGTTGACCAGAAAAGGTGGAGTAAGTCCAGGAGTTTGTTTTAAATGTGGCAAGACGGGACACTTTAAAAGACAGTGCCCCGGTGGAAAGAGTACAGAAAGTACAGGAAGTGTACAACACCCCAGGCGGCCAGGGTTATGCCCAAAATGTAAAAAAGGGAACCATTGGGCTAATGAATGCCGTTCAGTGACAGACATCCATGACCAGCCTTTGACTCAAGGTTATGGTGGCCCTCGTCCAAAAATCGGACAGTGGGGCTCATGACCCCAGGGCCCACAAATATATGGGGCAATAGAGAATCAGGACAAAGAACAGAATCAAGAGAGATGGCCAACCCTCCGCCATCCGAGAGACTGCAGAGAGCCATTACAGGCTCAGCAGGATTGGACCTCTGCTCCACCACCAGACTCGTATTAACGCCCAAAATGGGGGTCCAGTTAATTGAAACAGATTTTAAAGGACCCCTTGAACCTGGTACAGTTGTTTTGCTGTTAGGGAGGTCATCATCAGCCTTGAGAGGACTTATTGTCCATCCTGGGGTTATAGATCTAGATTATACAGGAGTGGTTAAGATCATGGTAGCCTCCCCCCGTGGTATAACAGCTATCTCTCCTGGAGATAGAATTGCTCAGTTGGTCATTTTGCCGAGCTTACATGATCGCTATGCGGCAAAGGATCGAGAGAGAGGAAAAGATGGTTTTGGGTCCACGGGCACAGATCTGACTTTTCTCTCCTTGGATTTGGACCAAAAGTTAAAAGTTGATGGTAAAAGGATCCTGGGCCTTTTGGATACTGATGCTGATAGGAGTATCATAGCAAAGAAAGACTGGCCTTCAGGTTGGCCCGTACAAGCCTCTTCTCAAACACTTCAAGGCCTGGGTTATGCTAAGACTCCAGATATGAGTGCAAGATTATTAAAGTGGCAGGACCAAGAAAACCACTCAGGAGAAATGCAGCCATATGTACTTGAGCTCCCTATCTCCCTTTGGGGAAGAGACCTTTTAAAGGATATGGGATTTAAATTGAGTAATGACTATTCTGATTCAGCCCAACGTACGATGCACGATATGGGATATGCTCCAGGCTTTGGAATAGGAAAATATTTGCAGGGGCGGAAGAGTCCCATATCTATGCAGCAAAGACAAAAGAGACAGGGCCTGGGTTTTTCCTAGGGGCCACTGAGGAGGGCATTCCCATAACTTGGAAGACGGAGGACCCAGTATGGGTTCCTCAGTGGCCACTTTCCTTTGTAAAATTGAATGCGGCCAAAGAGTTGGTGGATGAACAGATGTCTTTAAAGCATATAAAGCCATCTGTGTCTCCATGGAATACACCTATCTTTGTCATTAAAAAGAAATCTGGAAAATGGAGATTGTTGCATGACCTGCGTGCCATAAATCAACAAATGCAGATCATGGGCCCAGTGCAACGCGGCTTGCCGCTTTTATCATCTTTGCCAGCCTCATGGCCCATAATAGTTATAGATATAAGGGATTGTTTTTTCTCCATCCCTTTGTGTGCCAAAGATAGTGAGAGATTTGCATTTACTGTTCCATCCTGTAACCATGAAGAACCTGATCAGCGGTTTGAATGGGTAGTATTACCTCAGGGCATGGCAAACAGCCCCACTATGTGCGAACTGTATGTGGGGGAAGCCATTGCTCCCTTGAGAAAGAATTTTCCAGATTTGAGATGTGTTCATTATATGGATGATATCTTACTGGCAGCTAAGAGTGAACCAATGTTAGATCATGCCTATGAAGAATTAGTTCAATTATTAAAAAAGAAAAGGTTGTTTATAGCTCCTGATAAGGTTCAAAAGGAAAATGTGGTTAATTATTTAGGAGCGAAGGTTGGACCTGAAAAGATAATACCTCAAAAGATTGAGATAAGAAAAGATAATTTAAGGACTCTAAATGATTTTCAAAGGTTGTTAGGAGATATCAATTGGGTAAGAGGCTATTTAAAGCTACCAAATTATGTAATAATACCCCAATATGATATTTTGAAAGGTGATTCAGCACTTAATTCTCCTAGGCAATTAACAGAAGAAGCAAGAAAAGCTTTATGTAAAGTGGAAGAAAGGTTACAGAGTGCCTTCCTAAAGAGATGGCAGGAAGGACAGCCCATTGCATTGTGCATATTTGCCACCTATGGTCAACCTACAGGATTGTTATGGCAGGACGGACCATTATTATGGACGTATTCAAAGATTTCTCCAAAAAAATCCATAGAACATTATCCCACTGCAGTTGCTGCTTTAGCCTTGAATGGTATCCAACAATGCTTGCAGTCTTTTGGAGTTGCTCCTGCCAGTATAATAGTGCCCTATTCCAGTCATCAAATTAAGATTTTGTGTGGCACTGTAGATGATTGGGCAATATTGCAATGTAGTTTTGAAGGAGTGATTGATAACCATTATCCTAAGCATCCATTACTATCATTTTTTAAGGAGCACCCAGTGATATTCCCTAAGGTTACTTCAGCAGTACCACTTCAAGGGTCACCAAATGTGTTTACTGATGGCTCAAAGACAGGCTGCGGAGCCTATTTGATAGAAAGACAAGAGCCCGTGCTATGCCAATTTCAACCAGGCTCCCCCCAAATAGTAGAGTTGAAAATAGTATTTGAGGTGTTTAAAAGATGTCAATTTGCATTCAATTTGATCTCAGATTCAGTCTATGTGGTCAACGCAGTGAAAGTATTAGAATTAGCAGGTCCTATTAAGAATAGTAGTACTGTATGTGCCTTATTACAAGAGTTACAAGTTTTGATCTGGCAAAGAAAAAGGTGTTTTTATATTCAACATATCAGAGCACATACAGGATTACCTGGACCATTAAGTGAGGGTAATGATAAAGTTGATCAATGGACTAGGATGGAATGCATTTTTTGGAACTCATTCCTGGACCAAGCCAGACAGTTTCACCAATTATTTCATGTAAATGCCAGAACTCTACAGCAGAAATTCCATTTGTTTAGAGCAGATGCTAGACAAGTGGTTTTGGACTGTCCTCAGTGTGTGATTCATCATCATCCTCCCAGTGTGGGAGTGAACCCTAGAGGGTTGATGCCACTCAAAATCTGGCAAATGGACGTTACCCACATTTCAGAGTTTGGAACCTTAAAATATATTCATGTATCTGTGGATACCTGCTCAGGTATCATACATGCTACACCTATGAGTGGAGAAAAGGCTCGCAATGTCATAGGGCATTGCTTAGAAGCCTGGGCTGCATGGGGAAAACCACAGCAGCTGAAAACGGACAATGGACCAGCCTATACGGCTCAGTCCTTTGTCTCCTTCTGCAACCAGATGGAGGTACAGCTTAATCACAGATTACCATATAATCCTCAAGGACAAGGAATTGTGGAGCATTCTCATCGCACCCTGAAAGAATGTTTGCAAAAACAGAAAGGGGGAATAGGCCAAGGCCGTACCCCCAAGGAGAGAATGTCTTTAGCCTTATTTACTTTAAATTTTTTTAATTTGGATGCTCAAGGCCGCTCAGCAGCGGACAGACATCAGGATTCCCATGGTCCACCTAAAGGCATGGTGAAGTGGAAGGATATTTTGGCAGGCTCTTGGCGAGGGCCTGACCCCGTGCTAACATGGGCGAGAGGATCTGTTTGTGTTTTTCCTCAGGATCAACAGGATCCAGTGTGGGTGTCTGAACGCCTTGTGAGGAAGATTCGTCATGAAGACCTTCCTAGGGATCCTGGTGATAGTAGCAGTGATGATGTCAGGAATGACCGAGCTGAGATGGGGGATCCTGTCGATATTCCCAAAGCCGATGCCGGTCAGACATGATGCAACTGTGTTTCCACGCTTATTTAGCAGTAATAGAAGCTTAGGCTTACCCTACCTTCCCTTTGATGATCAGAAAAGCCCTATAGAGGGTAATAGAAATGTCAGCTTGAAGGGTAGTCTGTGCTTTTTAATGAGCTTCAATAGGTCAGATGATTCAGAATGCATTAAATTGTCTCAGCAGTCAGCAGATTTTTTTTACCACAACTGAGGTTTGGGGGTAGGGGTGGTGGTTTGTTTTCGGGCAATGGTTCTCGCCTTGAAGGATGGTGGCCCACACGAGTCTCTGACCGGGACCCCCCCAGACAGCCACGCTGGGCACCTTTTTGTAGAGGATCCACAGGAGAGGAAGGACCTTTTCCCTGGACTGGATGTCAGGACCACAGAGCAGTTTGGGTTCAACAAGATTATTTTTCCTTTAGCCCCATGATTAGTAATATAGTGAATAAGTCTTGTACAGGAATGCTTGATATATCTACTAGGGATCCTCAGCAGACTGCCACCAATCCTTTTGATTTGTGGCTTTTGTGTGGAGTAAATGGAAGTTGCATGGACTTGGGACCTGTCATTATGCTTGGGGGAGGAATTTATCAAAGAGGTAATTTTTCCCTAGGGTCCACTACCAAATTGGATCTTTCTAGCGGTAGTGGCTCTGGTACTTGGAATTCTTTGTTTCATTCTTACCGCAATAAGACCTTTTCAGCTTCGCCAGTGTGTCTCTGGCCTCCTTTTCTGTGGATTGTAAGTAATGGGAGTCCATCCTTGGGTGAAGAAAAGTTAGTATGCACTCCGGACACATGCTTTTATGCCCTGTGCTGGAATGCCACAGCCTTTCCTGTGGCTGTGGTGACTAGAATGCCTCAATATGTACCAGTTCCTGTAGAGGCCCCTAATACCATGATGCTATTCAGGCTTAAAAGAGATTTTGGCATCACTGGAGCTATTGTTACTGCCATCACTATTGCTGCTGTGGGGGCTACTGCCTCAGCTATTGCCTTGTCTAGTTCTATACAGACTGCCAATGCCCTGAATAACATCTCAGCCAATGTAGCACAGGCATTGGATACTCAGACCTCTATGAATTCTCATCTCAAAGGAGGCCTTATGATAGTTAATCAACGCATAGATTTAATACAAGAACAGATTGATTCTCTTTGGCAACTAGCACAATTGGGGTGTGAGTGGAAAATGCAAGGTTTGTGTGTTACTTCGGTGCAGTATCGAAATTTTACAAAGGCTGCTAATCTGTCTAGACAATTGTCAGAGTTCCTCTTACAGGACTGGTCGGCTGAACTTGAAAATTTGATGAGAGAGCTGAGAACAACAATCGTCCACATCAACTCCACTTGGGTGGATCTGAGCCTGGCTACTGGTTTTACTTCCTGGATACAGGCGGCTATGGATCATCTTAAGGAGTGGGCGGGTGTAGGCTCTTTGGCGATACTGATGATACTAGCCTCTCTGGTTTGCCTATGGTGCATCTACAAGATGAGAGCCACACAAAAGCGTAATGCAGCCATGATTATACAGGCCCTTGTCGCCATTGAGGCGGGCCAGTCCCCTCAGGCATGGCTCGCTGCCATGAAGCCTTAAATCTTCACTGAGCATAGTCCCTGCCCACTGAGGTATTCGTTCCACGGGTATTAGGGTCTGGCAAGTCAATGACGGAGTTGACGGGTAAGTCTCGGCCACCTAAGACAGGGCAGTCCCGAGTGGGGAGGCTGACCCAGAGACGGGTAAGAGTTTGAGCACCGCCCTCCTACAGGCTCAGGCCCACTGTGAGATCCCCAGATATGGGGATTACGAAGCCTTTCCAGGGACTTCTACCAACTTTAGAAAAAAATAAAAAAGGAAGAACTGTAGAGAGCTGCGACGTGCTGCGCCCTAAAGATGGCGCCGGTTTCCGCCTTCCACCAGCCTGATGGTGAGCGCTCTCGGTGGTAAACAAGTCCATATTTGGCTAAGACCGCTGATCTGGCTTGCTTCCGCATACGTGGGCCTCTAAGATAGCACCACGTGGCTTTACTTGATTGGCTGTTCATATAGTATTTAGCCTGTGGGTTGGGTCTGCCCGGGCATTCGGAAGACTGTTTTCAAGAGACCTGAATAAACTGCTTGAGAACAGCTTTTGCAAGTTGCGTCGTTCTTGCTGGTCGAGGTCGACACGACAATCCTGTCTTCAGCCTTTCCCACTAATGAAACATGTTTTTTCTTTACTCTAATTTCCTAGTTCCATGGAAGTTGCTTACACATGTTCTGGGACACCTTACTACCTGTCCCCAGAGATCTGTCAGAACAGGCCGTACAACAATAAAACATGATTTGCGTGAGTTGCTCTTGCTTGAAGAGTGTCAATCAAATCCAGCCAGTGGCACTTAGTTGCAGAGACTGATGTGCTCATCTCTTTTCTGCTGGTGTTTTTGGGCATTTTCCTTTTCTACATGTGTGAAATGAAAATTCCAGTGAAAGACTGTGATTAATCCTATGCCCTGAAGCTTTTGGAGTTATTTAAGACAAAACAATATAAAGAGTAGCATCATTGGGGCTGGAGAGATTGCTCAGTGGTTAAGTGCACCCTGCTCTTGTAGAGGACCCAGGTTCGATTTGCAGCACGTGTCTGTGGCTAACAGTCACCTATCGCTCCAGCTCCAGGGGATCTGACACCTCTGATCTCTGTGGTTGCTTGGATTCACTTGCATATGCCCACACAGACAATAATTAAGATTGTGTCTTCTAGGAATGACAGAGGCTACAATCATTCCAGCCTCACCAGCATTATTGTCTAAACATGACTGGAACAAAAATGATACCAATAGGCATTCCACCATTGTCTGGGGGAAAAGCCCATGAGGCTCCAGCCCTACACAAAAAAACTACGGCAACTAAGGAATGGCAGGCAAGAGTGGGAGAAACATTCTTCTATTGAGAGTGGACAAAGCCCTGTGAGTGTGTTGATTTGAGCTTGCAGGCCATGTCAAAGACCCCAGAGCAGTGGTTCTCAACCTTCCTAATGCTGCGATCCTTTAACACAGTTCCTCATGTTGTGGTGACCCCAACCCTAAAATTATTTTCATTGGTACTTCATAACTAATTTTGCTACAGTTATGAATCGTAATGTAACTACTTTTGGAGATAGAGGCTTGCCAAAGTGGTCACGACCCACAGGTTGAGAACCACTGCCCTAGAGCCACAGGCCCATGGAGGAATTCCACAGCCTCTCCCCTGGGGTGAGGTTCAGAGGCAGGGCAAAGCCTTCCCTGGGGATTGAGTGCAAGTATTGACCATGTATATTGAGTATGTCCATCACAGCTTTCTGCCCCCTGCATGCTTATAGCCTGAAGATTGCTCCTCAACAGAGACTGGAGCAGTTAAATTAGAGAGAACACAGAGTTCCCTTTAGTAGTTAGACATCCTGTTTGTTTCAGAAATTCCAGTGTTCGCTTGGCTGTTTGAGCCTGATAAGTAGACAAAAACTCTAGATACTTTCAGAAGAGTAACAGCAGTGACTCTGAAGAAGACTTTAATGGTATCTTTGAGTTTCTAGTTTTACTTGGTACCGGAGCCTCAACCAGACTTGCTTTTGTGCTCCCACAGAGCCACAACCTACAACCAGACTCTTCAGCTTGGGGCTGGGGCAATGGCTCAGCAGTTAAGAGAGCACTGGCTGCTCTTCCAGTGGACCTGCATTCTGTTCGCAGCATCCTCACGGTGGTGGCAGCTCACAACCATATATAACTTCAGTTCCAGGGTATCCAGTGGCCTCTTCTGACTGCCTCACACACGAGGTACACATGTGTTACACAGAAGTATATTCAGACAAAACATTCAGGCATGAAACAAAATGAATAGATCTTTTTGTAAAGTTAAAAAATATCAACAAAAAATTAATTTAAATGTAATTTAGTTCTCCCTTTCCCTTCCCACCTCCTCTCTGTGTGTGTGTCTGTGTGTGTGTGTCTGTGGGTATGTCTGTCTGTGTGTGTCTGTGTCTGTGTGTGCCTGTGGTGTGTGTGTGTGTGTGTGTGTGTGTGCTTGTGCTTGTGTGTGATGGGTGGTCAGTGTCAGGTGCCTTCCTCTATTTCTCTCTTCCTTATGTTTTGAGAAAACATGGATCTTACTAATTGGCTGGACTGGCTGGATAGTGAGCTCCCGAGATCTGCCTGATACTGTTTTATAAAACAAAAATATTCCAGTTGTTTGAGTTTACCAATGAAGACTCAGAAGCCAGATACTGGGTTGAAACCTTGCTAGATCAGAGAGGTTGAGAAAGCCTACAGCTGATGTTCTATTCAGCTGAAAACCCTAGAGGAAAAAGCCCAGAGCTCAATCACTCATAAGAACCTACAGGAAAAAGCCTAGCAGGAGAAAACCTTTCCAAGGAGAAAAACCTTCTGAAGGAAAAACCTCTGAAGGAGAAAACCCAAAGGAAGAATAACTCTGAAAGAAGTACTCCCAACTCCTTCTCCACGCTGTCTTAAATACCACTCAGCTCAATGTCCCTCCTTTCTGTTTAATCCCTGTCAGCTGGTTTCTTTCTCTGCCTCTTGACCTAGAACTTCTGTTATTCCTGCATCTATTACTTGAGTGCTGGGATAACAGGCATGCCTGAGCAGCAAGCAGGTGGGCACAGAGGCAGGTGTGGCCTCTAATGTTACAATAAGCCATGGGCGATGGGTGCTGTGCTGTCTAGTTTTAAGTCAGCTTGACACGAATATATTCATCCGAGAGGAGGGAACTTCCATTGAGAAAATATTTCCCTAAGATCATGCTATAGGCAAGCCTGAAGGAATTTTCTTAATAGGCAAGCCTGAGGAACGTTTTTTTTTCTTCTTTTTTAAAATTTATTTATTTATTGCTTCAGGTTACATCTCCATCTTAGTGTCCTCTTTCCACCCCTCCCAGTCCCACCCTCCCACCCTCTACCCCCTAACCCTTCCATACCACTCCTCTGGAGTGGAGTGTCCTTCTACCGAACTTTTTAATTATTATTTAACACTTATTTATTACTATATTCACTTATAACAAACACCAACAATTTTTTAACTATTAAACCTATAAATTCCTACAACCCCTTTAACCTATCCACTAAACCTATTGATAATTATTTTTCTAACCTTTTAGAATGATACAGTCTCTGGGGCAGGTCCTCAGTCGTCAGGAATACAGTCTTTGTTGTAGATTCTTTAATGCACTTAGCAGTCCTTTTTCTGGATCTCTCAGATGCAGGTTTGTCAGGGTAAGTTGGTTATTGTAGTCTTACCTTAAATAAGGCTTGATACTTTCTTTTCTCTGGGAGACCTTAGCCCCTTCGCATCAGCAACTCTGCCGCTCTACCTCAGAGTCCTTAAAGCCAGGCACAGTTTCCTTTAGGCCACTGTTCAGACAGATCAAACCCCTCTAGGCAAAAGCTGAGCCACAGGGTTTAGTCCTTGGCCTTTTGGTGTCTTGCTCAGGCTTTCTTTGCTCACCAGCTTCTTTCTGCTTCAGGGAGATTTGGCCATCAAATGATGGCCAGCACTTTTTTTCAGCAGGACTCTGGGAGCTCTCTAGCATCAGGAGCCTCTTCTTCTTTCATGGAGCTCCATGCACTGTCCTTAAATAGGAGGAACTCTGTTTCAGCTTAATTTGGGCTCCGCCCACTTAGCCCCCCTCATAGGCATCTAAAAAGGAAGAGTCTAGGTGGTAAATTAGCCTGGGAAATACTTGTACCAATACGCAGAACTCGTTAGTTGTGTTTAACACAGCTACAGACACACATGGGGCAAGCCCTGTACTGTACATCCACCATCCATCGTCAGGCGAGATGAGGTACCCCGAGGAGTAGGAGTCGGTGACACATTCACTTCTATTGCAAAGGTGTTGTTGAGAGGGGGTGGAGTGTCTACACAGACTCCTTTAACTGACACTGAGGAAAGGGTTATCTTGGCTCCCCCACCTTGTTTCCATCTACATTGTTCAGAGCAGGGAGTGGTGTTTACCTCAGCATCCACCCCAACTGCTCTATAATAAGGTGGCGGGGCAATGTAGCAAAGCCAGCAAGACTCAGTTGCCCCTGGGTTAGTGGCATTGAGAACTTGGTAAGCACCTGTGATTAATTTGAGCATTCTCACTTGGGCGGATAGGTCAAGGGATGAAGTGGGGACAGGTGTCAGCATTCTTGACCGTTGTTGACTTCCTGAGGTTCAAGTGACCGCTCTTGGAGCCAAAACCCCTTGGTTAAGGACTGAGTTGGGCCCAATGACGGTGGGCAACAGGGATTCAATATTTAGTCTTATAGTGAAAATCACTCCATCATCATATCCAGTGACATATAATCTTAGGCCCCATGTTATTCCTCTTATCCATTGAGTGGTAAGTTTTTTCCCTGCCTCTGTGAACTGGAAGATGAGGGGGTTACAAGTAAAATCTAGACATGGGCATGCTCCTTTCCAGTCTCCTCGCTTAGGATCTACCTGGATGGAGACCCCATATTGGACAAAAGTAGTACCTCCGAGAGGCCTAGTACAGATGTGTTGAATTAGCCCTGGTTGTTTATATTTATGACCCCGACTCACCTATATTAGGTCACTCTTTGAGTTAAGCCAGTAAGTATCCCCTGTTGTCTCACAGCCCCAGGCACCACAATAGAAGGTTTCAATCCCCCCACACATGCGGCTTTTTTCTCTAGAGTTCTTCCTGGGGCATACATAAATAGGGATTTTTCGTAGTTCATTGCGTAATTGGGGGTGTTTGCAACCAAATCCTCTACCTCTCAGCCGCTCCCAGAACATGACTTGCATGAGCAGGTTGGTTTTCCATCACATTCAGGAAGCCCCTTTTTTGATGGGTCCTTTCACCCTGTCCAGTAATAATCAGGGATGTCCCAGTAGTCTAGCCCTGCAGCCAGTTGGCACAAATCAGGATGCAATTCTGGCCACCATGTCCAGGGGGCAGCTAGGGTGGAGTTAGACCACACCACATCTCCTGTTTGAGACAAGACCTGCCAAGTGAGGCGTTTAGGCACATGGGGGTTGGGGAAACTCACAGTCAGTTGGGTGAGCAAAAAGGAAGTTAAGAGTCCAAGGATCATTGGAGCTTGAGCTTGAGAGGGTTGGAAGTGCGGTGAACTCGCCATTCTGCTGAGGCTTTCGGTGCCTTTTTTACGTGGGAGGCATGGATCCAAGCTGAGATTCCGTCAAACTTGACAGCAGTTGGGGTGTTTAGCAGCATGACATATGGCCCTTTCCACCTAGGCTCCAGATTCTGTGAGCGATGTCGACGAACGTAGACAAAATCCCCGATCTGGAATGGATGAGCTGTCTCTGGAGTGCCTGGTCGGTAGGCGTCAGCGAGCTGCATCCACACCTCCTTCTGGACCAGTTGGAGTCCCTTTAATCTGGCATATAAATAATTATTATGACAACAGCTAGGGTCAATATTTCTCTCAAATTTCTCTCAAGGGTAAGCAAGGGAGGGGGAGCACCATACAAAATCTCAAAGGTAGTAAGATGGAAACAAGAGGGGTTGTTCCTTACACGGAACAAGGCCAAAGAGAGAAGCACCATCCAGTCTGTACTGTCAGTTTCCAAGCACAATTTAGTCAAGGTCTCTTTTAGAGTTCTATTTATTCTTTCTACCTGGCCTGAGCTTTGGGGTCTATATGTACAATGTAACTTCCAATCAGTCCCCAAATACCTGGCCACTTCCTGAGACAAAGGCTGGCCCGTTGTCTGACCCTACTGCCTTAGGGGCCCCGAAGCGGGGAAATATTTCTTCTAGGATTTTTTTAGCCACTGTACAGGTGGTTTCATTTTTGGTGGGGAAGGCTTCTACCCACCCTGAAAATGTATCAATGAAGACTAACAGATATTTGTTGCCATACCTGGCAGGACATACTTCAGTGAAATCAACTTCCCAGTAGGCCCCCAGCCTGTCCCCATGCAGTCTCTTACCGGGTTTTGTCTTACCCCAACTGGGATTGACCTTCTGGCATGGTATACAGCTTGGACAACATTCTCTCCTATCTTGTGAAGTTCTGGAATCTCATAGTTTTGTTAATCAGAGTAATTAATTTTTTGGTTCCTAGGTGAGTCCACTGGTGCATCTGTTTTAACATCTCTTCTGCCTCTTTTGGGCTCATAGTCTGCTTACCATTTTGAAGCTGTGGTGGGGATTCTGTTTCATTAGGGTCTACGGTGAGTAATTCAAGTATAGCATCTCCCAAGGCTGCTTCTCGGGCGACCCAATCTGCCATATTATTTCCCTCAGCTATAGGGGACCCGTCCTTTTGATGACCCAGACAGTGGATGACGCTTACTTTAGTTGGTAGCATGAGGGCAGCTAGTAAAGCCAGGATCTCTTGTTTATTTTTAATGTCCTTTCCAGCTGAAGTGAGGAGCCCTCTTTGTTGATAAATTGCCCCGTGTACATGGGCAGTAGCAAAAGCATATCTACTATCTGTGTAGATATTTATCTTTGTCTGTTTTGTCATTTCAAGAGCTTTTGTGAGGGCAATCAGTTCAGCTCTCTGTGCTGAAGTCCCTTGGGGAAGAGCTGCAGCCCAAATGACCTGTTTTCCATCTACCACCGCTGCCCCTGCCCGGTGCTTACCTTCTTCAAGAAAGCTGCTCCCATCTGTGTACCAAGTGGCTTCAGCATCGGGGAGTGGCTGGTCAGTGAGATCTGTGCGAGTACTGTGAGCCTCTGCAAGCACTTCCCAGCAATCATGGATGATAAGTCAGGGTCAGGGAGCAGGGTGGCTGGGGTAAGCCCCGTAGGAGGCATAAACTTGATGTGGTCTGAATTCAGGAAGAGTGACTGATAGTGAGTCATCCTGGCATTTTTCATCCACCTCTCAGGAGGCTGGCACACTACGCTTTCTAGGGAATGGGGGGCCGTGATTGTAAGGTGTCACCCCAAAGTCAACTTGTCAGCATCTCTAACTAAAGCTGCCACAGCAGCCACTATCCATAGGCAGCTGGGCCATCATGCTGCCACAGAGTCTAATTTTTTTGGTAGATATGCCACGGGCCTATTCCATGGACCCAGACTCTGAGTCAGGACCCTTTAGCTATCCCCTTATTTTCAGCTACATACAGATGGAATGGCTTAGTCACATCAGGCAGTCCTAAGGCTGGGGCTGATAGCAGGGCCCGTTTCATTCTGTCAAAGGCCTCCTGTTCTTTCTCGCCCCAAAAGAAAGATGCACTCTCCTTTGTGAGCGGATACAGAGGGGCAGCCAGTTCTGCGAACCCTGGGATCCATAGCTGACAGAAGCCAGCAGTTCCCAAGAATTCTCTGACTTGTCAGGGAGTCCTGGGGGCGGGTATCTGAGCCACAGTGTTTTTTCTAGCATCTGACAGCCATCTCCTTCCATTTTTGATTAGATACCCCAAGTAACTGACCTGATGTTGACAAATTTGGGCCTTTTTGGCTGAGGCCCAGTATCCCAGAGATCTGAGCTCAGTCAGCAAGTTTTTAGTTCCCAGGAGGCAGTCTTCTTTGATCTCTGCTGCTAGGAGAATGTCATCAACATACTGAAGTAATGTTACCTGGGGGTTGGAGGCCCTGACATGGGCTAGATCTTGGTGAAGAGCCTCATCGAAGATGGTGGGAGAGTTCTTGAATCCTTGTGGCAGCCCTGTCCAAGTTAGTTGTCTAGATAATCTGGGTCTCTCCATTCAAAGGCAAATATAGGCTGGCTAGAAGGGCTAAGCCGTAAGCAGAAAAGGCATCTTTTAAGTCCAATACTGTATACCATGTTCGCTGAGGGGGGGGGGGTACTAAGGAGGTTGTAAGGGTTGGGCACTGTAGGATGAAGGTCGGCAACCCTTTTGTTAACTTCCCTTAAGTCCTGGACTAGTCTACAATCATTGGTCCCAGGCTTCTGAACTGGGAGCAGAGGGGTGTTCCATGCTGACTGACATTTAACAAGGATCCTAAGCTCAAAGAGCCACTGTATGTGTGGGTGGATGCCATCTCTGGCCTCTTTGCTCATGGGGTACTGGAGGACTGAAATGGGGGTGGAAGTAGCTTTAACCTCCACCACCACAGGTGGGCGATGTTTGGCCATTCCTATGGCAGTAAGTTCGGCCCAGGCTGAGGGAACCTTGTCCATCCAATCCTGCATATCAGCTGTTTGAGGAGGGGGGTTTTTGAACAGCCTATGTTCATCTTCCAGCCTCATAGTGAGGACCTGAAGTGGCCTCCCCTCTCTGTCAGTCACTGATGGTCCTTCTGTTTGGAAATTAATTTGGGCTCCCACCTTAGAGAGCAAGTCACGGCCCAGGAGTGGATAGGAGCACTCAGGAAACATGAGGAACGAGTGGGATACCCGGCCCATGCCCAAATCTACTGTTCTTTGGGTAGTCCATGGGTATTGTTTATTCCCTGTGGCTTCCTGCACCCAGGACCTCTTAGTGGATAGTGGTCCTTCTGTTCAGAGGAGGACTGAATGCTGAGCCCTGGGGTCGACCAGAAACTGGACGGGTTTCCCCTCCACATTGAGAGTTACCCTAGGCTCGTGGAGGGGATCCGAGCCCCGACTCCCCTACTCTTCTTCATCTAAGGCCAGAAATTTTCCTCTGGGAGGTCCTCCCCTCTTCTTCTTGGTGCAGTCCTTGTGTCAATGTCCTTTTTCTTTGCAGTAGGCACATTGGTCCTTGTCTAACGGTTGCCTCTTGCCCTTTCCCTCATCTTTCTGACCTCACCTGTCTCTCTGGTCCCCTTCACTTACTACAGTGGCCAGAATTTTACTCAAATTTCTTTTCTGTCTTTTTTTTTTTCATTTTAAATCTCGTTCATCCTGTTCCCTATGTCTTTTCTCTTCTTTTTCTTCCTCTGTCTCTCTGGCCAGAATTTTACTCAAATTTCTTTTCTGTCTTTTTTTTTTTCATTTTAAATCTCGTTCATCCTGTTCCCTATGTCTTTTCTCTTCTTTTTCTTCCTCTGTCTCTCTTTTATTGAACACCTTATCTGTTTCTCTAACCAAGTCCTGGAGCGAGAATCCCTGTAGGCCCTCTAACCTCTGTAGCTTTTTTCTAATATCTAGAGCTGACTGATCTATAAGGGCCATGGCTACTGTAGTCTTATGTTCCTCAGATGTAGGTTCATATGGAATGAATCTCCAAAAGTTTCCATCAATCGGTCTAGAAACACCGTCAGCGACTCAGTTGGTCCCTGAGTCACAAATTGGTGGGGAGTCTAGCTGCCCCTTGGAGACCCGCCACTAGAGCCTGATGGTAAACCTTCAGGTGCTCTCTACCTTCAGGCGTATTGAAGTTCCAGTCCGGTCTATATAAAGGGAAGTTTGCATCAATCTCGTTGGGCACTTGAGTAGGTTGCCCATCTGTGCCAGGCACATTTTTCCTGGCTTCAAGAAGCACCCGCTGTCACTCCTCCAAGGTAAGGAGAGTTTGCAGGAGTTGCTGGCAATCGTCCCATGTAGGCTGGTGCAAAAAGACAAGGGACTCTATCAGGGAAGTCAAAGCCTGCAGGTTCTCAGAGAAAGAGGGATTATGAGTTTTCCAGTTATAGAGATCTGCTGAGGAGAATGGCCAATACTGAAACAGCTGGTTCCCTTGGTGGTCAGGTGGACCATATTCCCTGAGCGGGAGTGCAGTGGAGTCTGGGGTAGGAGCCCGCCGACTTCTGGTCCTTGCGGCAGGCCCCCCTGCCTCGACTCCACGCAAGGATTCAGGCGGGGAAGAGGGTTGGGGAAGGGTTGGGGAAGGTGCAGTGGAGTGCGCAGAATGCGGAGCAGAGGGAAGCTGCGGGGGCGGGTCTAGGAGGAGTAGCTCCTCCTTTTGGGTGTCAGGGTAAATCTCTTTGGACTTCTTTGGGGAGCCCGTAGTTCGGATGGGCTCTTTCTCTGCTGGAGCCTGCTTCAGAGCAAGGAACTCCGAAGGGGAGTCTGAAGGAGTTGGTTCTGTAGCTGGGTCAGGAGACGTAGAGAGCGCAGGAGATTGACCTGTGAAAGAAGCAAAAGGCCGAAACCACGGAGGAGGAGAGACCAGCAGAGCCTCCCACACCAAGACATAAGGCACTTGATCTGGGTGCCCGTGGGGTCCTGGATTAAAAATTTTAGACCTAACCTGTCTAACTTTGTCTAATGAAAAAGATCCTTCGGGTGGCCATCCAACCTGAAATGTAGGCCATTCTGAGGCACAAAGAGTTTGCCATCTACTTTTTAAAATTATGACTGACAGGTTATGTGCTCTATTTTTAACTTCAGTCCAGTGGCTCTGAGTCAAAGACAAAGGAGTCGTTAGCATCTGCCCAATCGTCAGATTGTCAGGGAAAGGGGAATAGTTACAAATTACAAACAAGGAGACTGAACAACACAGAACATAAACAACGTGACTTAAGTTGCAACATCACCTTCAGAAACAGACGGCAGCCTGCTAAGAGGTTCCCCCAAATGTCGGAGCTACCGACTACAGGTGCTGGGGCTGCCAGCTACAGAAGCCGGGCGACCGGAAATACAGAATGTGGGAGCCTCTTATGAGGTTCCCCCAAATGTCGGAGCTACTGACTACAGGCCAGATACTTTGTTTCTTTAAATCCATTCAGTCTTTCCTGTTTTTCTGACAACCTTGTTTTTCATTCCATTAAGTATTTCCTGTTTTTCCTGACTTCAACCTTGTTTTTCAGTCCATTAAGTATTTCCTGTTTTTTCCTGACCTCAACCTTGTTTTTCAGTCTATTAAGTCTCCTGTTTGTTTCCTGTTTTAGTCCACATGCTGATAATGATCTTCATGCCCGGAATTAAGAGACAGTATCAGAAACCCCTATATATTTTCCAAATCTAACTCAATTTATCTAACTCCCTACAGTGTCCCTACATAACATTCCCCTGCACCAGGAAAGCAGTCATATGAGGGCCAAGAGCCTCCTCATACACTGGGGGCCTACAAGGCAACACCACTAGGGAAAAGTGTCCCATTGACAGGGAGAAAAAAAAGTCTATGTCCATGTTCCCTTTGGTGTGTTGGTTGTAGTATAGATATCCTGTACAATATAGCTAAAATCCAACTATATGTAAATAGATGCCATTTGCATCCTTCTGAGTCTGGGTTTGCTCACTCAGGATGAGCTTCTCTAGTTCCATCCATTTGGCTGCAAATTGCATAATTTCATTGTTTCTGATGGCTGAGTAGTATTCCATTATGTAGATGTACCACAGTTTTTTAATCCATTCTCTGGTTGAGGGACATCTGGGTTGTTTCCAATTTCTAGCTAATAAGGCTGCTATGAACATAGATGAGGAAACTTCCTTGTGATTTGGTGAGGAGTCATATGGATGTATACCCAGAAGTGGTATGGCTGGGTCCTGAGACAGAGTTATTCCAAGTTTTCTAAGATATAACCAGACTGACCTCCATAGTGGTTGCACAAGCCTGCACTCCCACCAGCAATGGAGGAGGCTACCCCTTTCTCCACACCCTCGCCAGCATGTGCTGTCATTTGAGCTGTTGATCGTAGCTATTCTGTCAGGTGTGAGATGGAATCTCAGAGTCGTCTTGAGTTGCATTTCTCTGATGGCTAAGAATGCTGAGCATTTCTTCTAGTGTCTCTCAGCCTTTAGGAATTCCTCCTTTGTTAATTCTCTGTTTAGCTCTGTTCCCCATTTTTTGATTGGATTATTGGGTTTCTTGGCATTTAATTTCTTGAGTTCTTTGTAAATTTTGGATATAAGCCCTCTGTCAGATGTGGGGTTGGTGAAGGTTTTTTCCCAATTTGGAGGCGGCTGTTTTGTTCGAATGACAGTGTCTTTTGCCTTACAGAAGCTTTTCAGTTTCATGAGGTCCCATTTATTGATTGTTGGTCTTAGGTCCTGAGCTGTTGGTGTTCTGTTCAGGAAGTTGTCACCTGTGCCAATGAGCTAAAGGGTTTTTTCGACTTTCTCTTCTAGTAGATTTAGTGTGACTGGCCTTATGTTAAGGTCTTTGATCCACTTGGACTTAAGTTTTGTACAAGGTGATAAGTATGGGTCTAATTTCATTCTTTTACATGTGGACATCCAGTTGGACAAGCACCATTTGTTGAAGATGCTGGAGGAATATTTTCTTAATTAGTGATTGATGAGGGAGGGCCCAGCCTATTGTGGGTTTTGGCATTACTAGGCTGGTGGTCCTGGGTTCTATAAGAAAGCAGACTGATAAAAAAAGAAAGTAAAGATACGAAAGAAAGCACAGTGAGCAAGCCATGATGAGCAAGCCAGTAAGCAGCAACCCCCCATGGCCTCTGCTTCAGAACCTGCTTCCAGGTTCCTGTCCTGCCTGAGTTCCTGTCCTGACTTCCTTCAGTGATAAGCAGTGATGTGGAAGTGTAAGTCAAATAAACCCTTTCCTCCCGTGTTGTTTTTGGTTATGGTTTCATCACAGCAATAGTAACCCTGACTAAGACAGGTCTCTTATCTCTACGAGTGTTATGGCTCTTGGTTGAGATTCCTTAGACCCTGGCAGCAGATGGCATTGCAGCTCTTTGGCAGGTCAAGGTATTGAGATTGTTCAATCTTGGATAGTAGCCATTGTCACGGCTCATAAGGGAGCATGGAATGTCTGGGACTTTTGCCAATAAAGACTTGATAGCTCTCCAGAACATGTCTAGTAACCAGAGCCTATGATTTGTGTTCTAGAGCTCCTTATACCCCTTTTCAGCCTCAATTCTCTGTTGTCTCTACTTCCATACACCCCACATTTTGTGTCCTGGTCACTCTCTTGAATGGTCCAGCGTCTCTTCTCCAGCTGCCCCGAATTTGGTTGCTTTGTGCTTCTCCAGTTCAGCTGGGTGGCTGCTCAGTTGTCCTCACTACTTGCACTGTTCATCCCACTACAATAAACTGTTGAACCCGCGAGGGGCCTCCCTGAGTCCTGACGCTCAGAGACCACCAATGCCCCTGATTCGCTGTAATAGACAAGAGGTTTATTTAAGCTGACGCGCCAGGGTTCGACTCCCCCGTAGAGGAATGAACCCCGTAAAATAGTTCTCGGGAGCTTTAAATACACAAGCAGCTACAAAATGGTGGGGGCACCAAAGAGAAGCTTTAGCCTGCCAGGCAACAGCCACAGGCGGTGCTAAAGGAACAAAGAGTATGTTAAGTTAGGTGGTGCCGCAAGTGGGGAGTGTAGGCGAGGGATCCGAGGGGAGTCTGAACAAACTGGCCAGCTATACAAGCTTTGTTATTTTCAAGCACTGAGTTCTGTGGAAGGTTTCCAGAAGGAGTGAGGTCAGGGTCTCACGACAGAGGAGAAGGCCATGTATTCATTAATTTTTACAGCCTTACAAAACCTCTGCTGCTCTCATCCTGTTACCAGTTCAGCCTGTGCTACTAACACTAGACAACCCATTTTGTGCCACTCTTGGACACATGGCCTCACTTGAGGGTAGCATACCCACGAGGGGCCGCACCTAAAAGGAAGCCGGCTCTTCTCCCATCAGTGGATTTGAGAGCAATGGGTGTGTGTGTGTGTGTGTGTGTGTGTGTGTGTGTGTGTGTGAATATGAATGAAATGTATTTTATTAAATTGATAAAAACTAATTTACAAAATGAGAAGAAGTAAACACGAAAAGACCACCCAAGAAAAGCCTTATATTGTGATATAGCAGTACCCAGGAGGCATCCCAAGAGGTGTCTCCCAGCTGACTAGATCCGAATCTAATCAGCCTGCTCATATAGCTAGAGAAAGAGTGTGTGGACTAGCACAGGTAGCCTATTTAGCAGCACTCTGGGAGGATCACTTAGAGTTCACCTAGGCTTCTGACATCAAAAAAACCCAGTGTAAACTATGGCAAGCAACCCGAGCCCAGACTGTGCCTTCAGGAGCCAAGGCAAGGTGGTTGAGGCTTTCTCAGGCCCTTTGTGGGTGTTTAAGATGGCTGGCATTGGTACAATGGTGGGCTAGCTGGCTGTTTGACCTAAATGCTTTTGCTCAAGGAAGCCAGGCAGCAAGGAGAGTCTAGTAGCTGCCTCGTTCCTCAGTGTTTTTGCTTATTTACAGGAAAATGAACTTAGAAGTACTTATCAGCTTAAAGAACATATCATTGTTGCTAGCAGGGATTCTGGCAGTGCTCGGCATCCATGTCTCTGAGAAGCTGTCCAATCTTCTCTGTGTCATAGGAGGCCTGACACTAAGCCATGCTTCCATCCTGATCTACCTTTCTTTACTGAATCCTTGTTTGATCTCTTGACATCTCAGACTTTCTCTCACATTTTATATTTAATTATA
>CAJQZJ010030371.1:0-20817 GCA_907164525.1 Lophiomys imhausi | reverse complement strand
CTCAGTTGTCTTAAATTTTATGCTGTTACATACTGAATGGTTTCTTCCTTCTAAATTCATTGGTTGAAGTGTTAGTCACAAATTGATATTTTGATGTAAGTTTGCTAGGAAGTAAATAGGGTAAGATAAGATCACTCTTCTACACCCTCCATCATGGCACTTTCCTTTTCCCTGTCTGGCTCTTGGCCTGTGTCTGTCTCTCTCTCTCTCTCTCTCTCTCTCTCTCTCTCTCTCTCTCTCTCTGTTTCTTTCCCCCCCCGCTCCCTTATTATAGTAATGAAACAGAGAAACTCTGATATCTGGGTTTCAATCCATAAGGTGAACGTAAGAAGCTTTATTTTTATTTTATTTTATTTTACTTTTTATGTGTATGTTAGCTTGGCCTACATATATGTCTGTGAACCCCTTGTGTGGTTGGTGCCCATGGAGGCCAGAAGAGGGCATCAAATATTCCACAACTGACCTTATGGATGGTTGGGAGCTGCCTTGTGAGAAGAGCAGCCAGTGCTCTTACCTGGTGAAAGATCTTTCCAGCACAATCTTGAGAATTAACTTCTCAAGGTAACTTTGAAATATAAGAGCTAATATTTACAAAACAAGTAAGGCCATACTTGTTCTGAGGTAAGATCTAACTAAATCATGATTGTTATGAATAATTTTAACAGTATTCTGGATGTGATAATATATAAATGATAAAATCTAAATATAAAAATTATTTCTCAAGTAGCAATTAAATTTCATCTGTAATTAAGTTTCTACTCTTCTGTTGTGTTTTATAGCAACACAAATAGTACATGACATTGTTATTACATTTATTAATATCACATAGCATATCTCATATTTTCCTTCCAGTTAACCAAAAGATACTTATTTTCAACAATTAATGGAAATCTATAAAGCATTTGAAGCTCCACAATCCATTCCAGATATAGCAAGACATTCATGACTATATCAGTCATTACCATATACTTCTTTACCACTTTGTGCTTCTCTTTTCTTAAGACTTTATTATTCATAAATGAATTACATGTCTTCCAAAACAAGAGCCTAGTTACATTTTAATAGTACCAAGAAAACTGCTTTGCAACAAAGTAAACTCATTATAATCATTCATTTATTTAATTTTACTTTATTAAATTTTAATAGTAAATAATAAGAATTTTATAAGATTCTCATATAAAAAGAAAAAAGACAACTGTTTCATAATTCTATATTTATCATAGACATACATGCTTATGGTTATATGTGTGCATAAAAACATAAAATGCACATACTTCAATATAGCTGCTTCTCTCAATAAACTTTTAAGAAATAGAATGCCTCCTACCTAACAATTATGCTGAAAATATATTTTGTAGCTTGTTAGCGGGAAAGAACATTTAAAAGATTCAAGCTACTGTGTTCAGAAATGCCATTGATTGCCTTTATTACTGGAATAACAATCTCCCGAAATATAATAACAAGTAATATGATCATTGCCCTTGGCAGGACCATTAAATTGGGCACTGAGCTATTTCAAATAGCTGTGAATGTTAAACATTAGTTCAGCCTTAAGCAGGCTGATTTTAACAGCCAAATTGCACTGCAGTCTATCTGAGCATTAAAAGCACCTTTCAAACTTAATTTTACAGAAATGTTAATGACCAGAACAAACTATTGAAGGAAAAAAGAAAAGTAATTATTTCAACAGATGAAAGGAAACAATAAATGAGGCTCATATTTTAAAAGGGGGACTATAACATATCTCTTGTGAAGGAAGTGTTCTGAGCTTACAACACCATGAAGACATTTAAGCTGTTGTTTATGTAGGAATTATATTCATTTTCAAATACATACTCTTAGGGAGGAAATTAGTAGCTTTATATACTTGAGTCTTAAGTAAAGCTTCATGGGACTACTTGCTTTCAAAATAGAATTTATTTAGTTTCCAAATGCCTACTGTAGTTAGCCACTTTCAATAATGATGGGAAACAGGAATGAATAATAGAGATGAGTGTGTATGACCAGAAAAGGAAAAGCTAATTACAAAAGCTTCCAGGTCTAAAGCATGACAATATGTCATGACCTTCTCATAAAGATGCTATTTGTAAATTATAGGTCCAATTATTGCCATCACTGACTTCCAATATGAACCAATTTATTACTCATGAGACTGCACTGAAGTACAAAATAGATAATATAAATACTGAAATTTAAAGTTTTAGAATTATTCTTGCTATTGTTATTTTGATATTACAAAATCAAGCTATAAGTTCAAATGACAAATGTGCCAAGTAATCAAATAATAAGAGTCTGAAGCAGGAGAATGACATGTTCCTAGCCAGCCTGTGCTGAGATTTTGTTTAAAATAATACCCGCCAAAAACCCATAAAGAAATCATAATATTGGAAATGTTTGAAAAGATAGTTATAGTCTAAAAAAATGTTCCAAATCATATTGGAAGTCACCCAAGTCTAAAGGAAATGCACAAAATATATATATACATATATATATACATACATATACACATATATATGTATATATATAGTGAAATTTTCACATATATATATATATGAAAAAAGTAAATATTTTATCCTACTAAAACTTCTTCCTTCAGTCTCTAAATTTTACTTTTAAAATTTTATAAAGAATGAAAAACAATGGAAAATTAGCTAACAATTCCAGGTCATTTGTATCACTAAATAAATTTGTAATTCCTTTTTAAACAGCATGAGAATCTCTTTCAGGATTTGCTAATTGTCACTAAAACAGGGGACTATTTCTAAAGTACAAATTGGTTCCAGTAGTTTAAGAAAAAAACAAATGAAATGGATTAACCCTGACAATATCTTTTTTTCCCATCACTCTCATTCCTAAGTAAAATATTGTATTAGCACTATTCCCAGTTGTCCAGAAAAACAATGTGACATATTTTAAAAATAAAAAATTGCCGTCTTTTATGATGATATTAGTTATATGTAACAATGATTAGTAAATATTTTTGCATTATGCTTTGATGGCATTAATATGCCTTTAGGTATAAATTTAGGAAAAAGAAAAAGAAATTATATAACTTAGCAAAAGGTACAGAGTTCTAACTTTTTGTTAGAACAGAACTGAAATAGCTTAAAAAAGTTATTTGTTATGCTAATTAAGTCTTCAAGCATCCCTGTTTGTTACAAAGTTATGATTGATATTTCATTATGACAGTGTCACAACAGCAATAGTTATCCAGTTATCGACTCAGTCTTATGCAAGTACTTTACATTAATTATCTCATTTAGTTTTCATGGACACCGTATAAGATAGTTACTATGAGTCATAACACCATCCCTGACACTGACTTTCTGTTTGGGAAAATATGCTATATATATATACATACATATATATATGTATATATATGTACAAAATATCTTTGACCTCTTTATATTTCTTCTTCAAGCTATAAAATATGCTTTAAGTCAGCCGGGCGGTGGTGGCGCATGCCTTTAATCCCAGCACTTGGGAGGCAGAGGCAGGCGGATCACTGTGAGTTCGAGGCCAGCCTGGTCTACAAAGTGAGTCCAGGACAGCCAAGGATACACAGAGAAACCCTGTCTCGAAAAACCAAACAAACAAAAAAAAAGCTTTAAGAGGTTAAAAATACTTGCCCACATCAAGCAATAAAACTTAGAAGTAAACCATGTTCTATTTGACTTGAGATTCTGAGTTCTTAACAACTGCCCCTTAGCTTGTGGGCAATCAAACTAATAAATCAACATTACTAGTCATATTCTGATGGATAGATAATAAGGCTTCTAATTCTATGATTTTAATGCAGCAAGAATTGTCAGTGTAGTTTTCTAATATGAACAGATTTTAATTATGTGAATAATGACAAGCAGGGACCTTAACAAGACAGAAAAAAGTAAAAAAAAAAGAGAAACTTCATGTTTAGCTGAATTTATCAGTGTGTACACTTATTTCAAAACAATATAAAATTCAGTCTTCCACAAAATAAGCAGTGTCATGAGAAAACTTGAGCTTTTGGTTTTTGTAGACACTGCATTTTTAATATCAGGGTGTCAGTCTTCATTCACTCTTTGACAAGGTTGTCAATCAAATAGCAATCTAGTTTTGTTAGACTTTAAACAAAGATCAAAGTGATGATACTGCTGAGTTAACATTATTGTCCCACTTAGACACTTTCATACTTTAACATCAATATTAACTTCAAACTCTTTTTTCAAAGCAAACAAAATAGTAGAAAATTTGGTACCTCTGTGCTCACAGAAACTGTAATATCTAGATCTATTTTCAGTATTTTAAAAACACTACTTTAAGTTTATATTTTAAAGTAATAATTGGGTAAAAATCATTTTGACTGTCATTAAATATTGTGTATATTTTGCTTAACAATAAGAGGTAGTTCAATTAGATGTGGGATATTATTAGTGACATTTTTACTTTTAGAACCATGGATAATAAAATAAGCAAATAAATAATATATTTTGTTCAAGACCTTCAGCAAATAAAAGCAGTATAAAAGTAATGTTCAGTGCACCTATCAAGCTAAACAAAACAATGTCTATGTCGTGAGTACTCTGTCATCAAAATGTGACATTATGTAACATTTCTTTGATGCTCATATAAAAAGGTTATGAAAATTTTCCAAATGATCTTCCAATTGTCATGATAAACCTCTAACCTACTAGAAAAGTCTGTAAAATATTGGAAATGAATAGGCACTGATGCTATAAAATAGGTTTAATAGGAAATTATGTACTGAGTACTGTTGAAAAAAGTTTCTCTACATACTAGCTAGCTATTCACAATAGTTACAAATACCAACTGGATGTGATATTATACCAAAAGTAACCACATCAAAAAAGAGGAGAACATAGCCTTCAAGAAATATGTTGCATTTTAACTGTTTGTTAATACAATATCAAAACATTTAAAAAATAAAAAGACAATGTTGGATAGTTTATTTTCCCGTAGTACAGGTAAAATGGTCACAGAATATGTTATTTTCCTTTGAAAATAAAGTACATAGGTATGTTGCAGAATTTGTTCTTCTTACCCGGTCAAGTGTTAGTGGAAACTGCCAGTCGGTGCACACACTCTGGATATCTCAGAGTGAAAGTACCTATAGATTTATAGTGTATTATTTACATTCTGAGAATTATATTCCTACAAACTATTGAAAGGTATGAATTCAACAAGGAGAAATGTCAGAAATGTATTGTATACTTTCAATTTATGTGAGGGAAACAAAGGAAATCTAAGCAAATTGTCTGCAAATACCTTTAGTGCAATTCAGCCAAGAGCCCTCTATGCTTCCTCAAAAGGTATTTTGAAGCTGAGGGGATGGGATTGAATATGATTTAGCATCTTGAATTTACCACAGTTCCTTATCAAAGAATAGGTAACTACAGTATTTTTTTTTCTGTGAAAATATAGCATATAAACATATTGACAATGTGCCTGAATGAAAATACAAAAAAGAAAAGTGGTTCATATTTAGTCACTAAACATATGTGTTCGAAGGCTTTAAAATTCCTGATGACTTCACGGGGCATTCTCCATACAAAATGAGGGCAGACTACAGGGTCATTGCAATTATTATTTTCAGCCATTGGAACAGCAAATGAATCTCATGGAAATTCTGGTATCATTTTGCATGTCAAAATCAATAAACACATCCTACCATTAAAATAATAAATATGACCTTTCAGGTGAAATGATTTCACTTTCACACATTCTGATACCCCAACAATATGAGAATGCTTATGTCTTTGATTCCCAAATGATTATTAGACTAAAAAAACATGCTCCTAGAATTCAAAATATGATAAAGCAATAATATAACATTCATTTTTTAAAGCTAATAATAAAGTTTCCTCTTTCTAAAAGTAGTTGGAAATATTCAAATAATAATTTGATTTCCAGATTGATATGTTATTACAGAGCTCCATTTAATCATAAAGCCAACTGAAACTTCAACTGCAGGAATTCCTGAAATTACAGCACACAGTTTCTATATCCGTAACTTACAACTTCACAGAGGAAGGGTAGCTACAATTTTTTGTAAAGTTGATGTACGTAACTATGACCTTCTGCTGAACACAAGATGTTTCTATTGGCTCTTATGTTGATAAATTTGAGGTTTTTAAAAACAGCATTTAATTCCTTTTGAAACATTAAATATGTTGAGAGAACTTGTAGTTGTTTTCATGGAAACCGTCAACTATTTCTTACTTAGGAATGATATTCTATATGCTAATTTATAAAGAAAATTTTTATGATATAAAGCCAATTCTTAATTATCTATATGAAGGAAATTTTCTAAAGAAAAGGAAGTCAACATAGGTGTAATCTAAAGCAGTAAATTATTTTCATTGTAAAATATACTATATCATTTTAAGAGATTTTTTTCTTTGTCATTTCATTGTTTAAATTAGAACATACCTTCAAATCTCAATGCTTTGAGCAAACACTGACTTATCATTACCCTTTCTTTATCTAATCCCAATAGATTTATATCACAAATCACTGCTTTGGATACATTTTTCTTAAGATCTAAAAGTAAAATATTAACATTTAATTCGTAATTTGGAGGTGAAGTTACTTGAACTTTCCTGTCATTTTATTCATAAGACATTAAGGGGTGGATTTTTTAAATAAGAGAAACAATGAAAAAATATAAGATTTGGTGTCTAAAATATATTTTTTGTGACGATTGTCAGGCAATCTAGCATCTGAATCACCCTGAACACACATTCAGGTATTAAGCTTAATGGCTGTGCTAAACTGAACAAATTTCCTAAACATTCTTTTTCCTATTTCTTAACAAATTCTTGTACAGGATTGATTTAGCTATTCTGGGCTTTTTGTTGTTTCATATGAAGTTGAGTATAGCTTTTTCCAAGTCTATAAAGAATTGTGTTGGTATTTTGATAGGAATTGCATTGAATCTATATATTGCTTTTGGTAGAATAGCCATTTTTATTATGTTGATCCTACCTATCCATGAGCATGGGAGATCTTTCCATCTTCTAAATGCCTCTTCCATTTCTTTCTTCAGAGGCTTGAAGTTTTTGTTATATAGGTCCTTTACTTGCTTGGTTAGAGTTACCCCCAGGTATTTTATATTGTTTGTGGCTATTGTGAAGGGGGTTGTTTCCCTTATTTCTTTTTCGGTATGCTTGTTTGTTGTATAAAGAAGGGCTTCTGATTTTTTTGAGTTAATTTTGTATTCAGCCACCTAGCTGAAGTTGTTTATCAGCTGTAAGAGTTCTTTGGTGGAGATTTTGGGGTCGCTTATGTATACTAACATATCATCTGCGAATAGGGATAATTTGACTTCTTCATTTCCAATGTTTATCCCTTTGATTTCCTTTAGTTGTCTTATTGCTCTAGCAAGAACTTCAAGTACTATATTGAAGAGATATGGTGAAAGTGGACATCCTTGTCTTGTCCCTGAGTTTAGAGGAAATGCTTCAAGCTTCTCTCCATTTAATTTGATGTTGGCCACTGGCTTGCTGTATATTGCCTTTATTATTTCTAGGTATGGTCCTTGTATGCCCGTTCTCTCCAGGACTTTTAGCATGAAGGGGTGTTGGATTTTGTCAAATGCTTTGTCTGCATCTAGCGAGATTATCATGTGGTTTTTTTCTTTCATCTTGTTTATGTGGTGAATTACATTGATAGACTTTTGTATATTAAGAGACAAGCAACATTTGCTTATCTAAATATAAGAGATAGATAGGGCATCCTCAAAAACCCCAAGAGATCTGCAGAATATGGCATTCAAAGATGTGGTCTTAAATTAAGATTTTTTTTGATATAGTGACATATCAGCTCTTGATAGCACCCCCTATTCTACTCCAAGTAGAAGAAAAGCATCGAAGAATCTCCAGTGTGAGATGGTTGAATTAGTGGCAAGCCTATCTCTTGGCATGTAAAAACTCCTTGCTTCAACTGCAGACAGACTGTTGTCCAAAAAGGACAAAACTTGGTAGCAGGGAAGTCGACAGCCTAGTTCTGCCAAGACAGGGTAGGTTAGTCCTTCATAATCCCTGCTCTACAATAAATGTCTGTCAGAGAAACAGGACCAAAAGACTGAAGACTGATGCTGGAACATATGGAGAGAAAATGGGAACTGTCCAGGTAGTCACTGGTTTGTCATTTCTTAGTATTGGAAGCTGCAGGCCCTGCACTTCCTATATAATCAGATATATTTATCCTTCTCAGCTCTCTGAGGTGGTTGAAGAATAGACAGCTTGAGTCTCATAGCTAAATTTTGAGTTGTTTAGGAATCAAGAGGGCGTTGTAGATCTAAGAAGATGGTTATAATTGTGATGCAAGTTAGTATGAAAACTAAGTCAGTTATAGAACTTTAAACTCATGGAGATGGTTAGAAGATAGAAGGTTAAAGTCAGGGGCCAAATATGTATGAACTGGACATTGGGAAGGTATACTGGGCCATTTAAATCTCATAAATGTGGCATATTTAATTCTGCTGTTTTGTATAGAATTTACTGTTATAAGAGAAAGAACCATTTGTTGGAATGAAAAGAGAAGCTGTTGGGGGGGAAGAGGGTGGAAGGGTGGGACAGGAAGGGGGTATAGGGAAGGGTTTGCGACTGAGATGTAACTTGAAAAAAAATAAAGTTCTTATATAAAAAAAACAAATTCTTGGAATAGGACAACTGTTTAATATTTTATAGAAAAATTTGCTTTCTTAATTCATTCAATGAAGATAAAGATAACTTAGACCACCTGAAATTGCCTGAGATTTACATTTTAAAAGAAGAATTCACAGAGTGGAAAATATCAGAATAGGTAAAATTAGGAGTAAGGACTCTAATTGGGATGGTAGAAAGAGGGTGGATGGATAAATAACATCAATGATGTTTAATAAAACTTCAAGGAATCACATTATTCTATATTTACCTAAAATATATACAATACATAAAAATATATGAATGTGTATGCACACACATATCTTAAATGAAGTTATGCTACTTGGATTTCCATTGATCTCCACAAAAGCCATATGCTATTTAACAAAAACTCCAGTACCAGGCATGAGAAACCTCTATTTAAGTTTCTGGTCAGTTGAATCAAAGTGATTCCCACAACAAAATATGATTCTACTGTATTCGTTGATTGCCTCCCAGAAGTTGAAGATACTGTACACTTAGGACACAGATCTTGGAAGATGTTAGTTAGATATAATCTTTTTTAACATTTATTTATTAATTCAAGTTATATTTTGATCATAGCCCACTCCCTTCTCCCCTCTCAGTCCCCCTTCCCAACTTCTACCTCCTCCTACCTATCCTTCTCCAGTGTATGGGGCCCCCACACATCACCACCCCTCAGTTCATCACGGAACAGGAACCTAGCATAACTATCCTTTGAGAAATTCCACCCAGCAGCAGATCAAAACAGGTGTGGAGACACACAGTCAAACATTAGGTGGAGTTGTGGGAGTCTTATATAAGAGAGGGAAAAGGAATAGAGAGACCCAGAGGGGACAAGTTAGATCTAATCTTAAAGCCTCCTTCTTAATATTCATAGTACTTTCTGGTTATCACACTATATTTAGAGGGTGGGTGAGGACATAATAAGTACAGCTGAGCTACATCAGCATAAAGAGGAACTAGGAAGACATTCAAAGACAAGGAGAAATAAATCTTATCAACAGAGTAACAGCTCATGAAACAGTGATCTCCAAGAGAACAGACAAAAGAGATTGTGACCAATTCCACCTTCCTGGAACTTGTTCTTCTTTTCTTCTTGAATAATATATGGTATTAGAGTCACACAGGTCTGGCTGTCCTACCTACCACCTGACTTTAGGAAAAATTTTATCCTCCCTAAGCCTAAATCTTATCCACTGGAAAAAGATAATAACAATCCCTTATTCATAGAGTTGATGTTCAAATTCAGTCTGCATGCATAAATCTCAACAAGGTAACCAGTGCCTAGCAAACAAAGTATAGTACTTTGTGGTGTTATGAATGCTACAAAATGGTGAAACAATCAATATCCCTATACAACTTCATGTTTATGAACCACAACAATAACCAACATGGCAATATTTTTCTAAAGATGCAATAGTGGTTTTCATATCATGGCAGTAATGAAAACCTGTCAGTTGGAAATAAGGTCCACTTAACACAAGGGGAAAACATGCCTGGCACTATAAATCTATGTACTTGGGGCTAGTGAAGACATGTATCTTAGAAGAAAATCAACTGCTGTCTCTTTACTAGATCAACAAAATTCCTAACTGCATTCTGAAACACCCGTATACCTACAAGTAAGTTTAGTTGTCATCCTTAATAAGAGATTATCTTTGTTGCAAGCAGAGACCATTACAGAAAATCATGACCAGTTATCATTCAGAAATCAACTGATATTGGGATGACCAGCCCAAACAGATACATCTGGAACTCTACTTCTGCATCTAAGGTTCAGGGAACATCAAAAAAAGGGGTGTGTGTAGAAAGATAGAGTCAGAGAACCAGAATTTCTGCTGTGAGAATGTACCTCTTAGAAATGACAGGAAAGTTCCACCCATGATGTCTCAATAGTAATGTTATCTAGACAGGACTCAAACAATGACACCACCAAAAGACATACTATCTTGTGTTGAAGGAAGGTCTTATACATTGGTTCTCAGAGGCTGATGTCAGTGCTCAGAGATCTGGTTACCATCCTTTCTGAGGCACTCTCTAGTTAATAAAAGTCACTGATGCCCAATTAGTTTGGCAGAAAGAGTATAAGAAGATGGGATTTCCTTGAATGAAAACAAGGAACTCTGACTTTTACACAGAGGAAGCTCTCTCTTTCTGCCAGGAGACAAACCAGACAGATGTGTCTGAGAGCTCTGGAAGGTACAGCAAGCCATATGACTGGTTGGGAATAGGTGGTCTGGGATTAATTTAGGAGAGCTATTTGAGAGTCTGTCCAGCTAGGGGCTAAGCATTGAAACACTCAAAGGTCTTGGTGCATTTAACTATTGGGGAAAAGGCCACACAGGATTGAGGTCACCAGCTAAGGCAAGCCAGGCTGGCTGCAGACCTCCTGCCAAGCCTCGGCAACTGTTCTGCTGGCCTAACATAACAAGTTACAGTTATTAGTAAATATCACAGTTAGCAAGGCTGCGGATTAAGTTTGAAAAGCTAACAGGCCTTTAGCTAAGGCAGGCCTACAGGCTTGTGGCCACAGGCCTCCTGCCAGGCCCCGGTAACTGCCCTGACAGGCTGCTATCAGCTATTCCACTGGTCTCATATAACAATTTATAGTTATTAATAAATATATTAGTTAACAGAGTTTAGGTTGCAGGTGGTGAAGGCCACCCTTGATCCAGGGCTTTGTCCCAAGTATAGGTCAGGCTGCCAGCTAAGGCTAGCCAGGCCTACTAGCGTACTGCCAATACACTGGCTGCTCTTACAGCCTAATATAACAGTTTATACTTATTAATAAATATGATTGATAATTAAGTTTCAGTTTTAATCTTGGAATGGAAAAATCTCCTGGGGTCTCATAGCTAAAACAATTTTAGGCAACTAATGACTTCTGAGAGAGAAAAAAAAAGCCTCTCGTAGGGATGAGTCCAGCAATTGAATATTCAATGAAAAATAATGAACTCTGAAGTCATATGCACACAATAACACTAAATAGATTCAACAGGATACACACATACACCCACACACATATGCATCAACAATAAGTAAATATATTATTCTTTACATATGTATATCAATAATAAAGAAAAAAGAGGGTATTGGTGTGAGAGGAAATGAGATTGTGGCATGGAAAGGGTTGGAGGCATCAGATATTGGAGAAGATGTAGGGAGAAAAGGGAAGGGGTAAATTAATGTCATTATATTTGAATTTAAAAATTAATAGATCCATAGAAGATTTAAAAGAATAGTTGATATCAATGGATCATAGTATAATTCAGTTCATAGTAACTAGAGGAGACAACCATAAAAGCCTGCACTCTATTTAGATAATAGATTATTTTGAAATTTTAATTATTTTTGTGTAGAGGTGCTTTATATGCATATATGCCTGTACACCATCTGCATTCTTGGTGCCCATGGAAGGCAAATAGAGAGCATCAGATCTGCTAGACTAGAGTTAGATATCATTGTGAACAGCCATGTGAGTTCTTGAAATCAAACTCAGGTCCTCCTGAAAAGCAGTTAGTGCTCTTTACCTCTGAGCCATCTCAGCAGTCCCAACAAATAGACCCATATTTCTACCAAGTAACTACTTCTTTTGTCCCCAGTAGTTCATTTCCAATTTCCATGTCAAATGCATTCTATTATCCTCTGCTTGTTTCTTAAAGTTCTCCTTTCCTTCTCCTGGTGTCCTATTTTATGAGATGTTCGCATAATCACACCCAGCTATATAAAAATTAAGGGAGTGGGCTAGAAGAATCAACACAAGCCAAAGATGTATGAAAATTCCCTAATAATAACTATTGACTTGTTTCCCAATTAAAAACAAAGAAATGGTGAACTTAGAAATAATTAAAAACAGACATAACACACATATGCATATATATATATAAATTTATTGCAGAGAAAAATAGGGAGGTTTACTAAAAACAACTCACATAATATTTTTCTTCCAGTATGTTAGTATGAATACCAGGAAAGATCTTGATTTCCAAAAACTGATAGGATATCAATAAACATAGACTTTTTCCCAAATTTAATGTTCAAAATGACATTTCAAAAAAAAAATGTCAAGATGATACTCTGATATGCTTGCAGGTAGCATAGTGGTCCTAAGAGGGGCTCCACCCAGGAGAAGATCAAAGAGATTCTGAGGCCCACAGTCAAACATTAGGTAGAGCTCAGGGTGTCTGGTAGAAGAGTGGAAGGAAAAAAAGAGGGATACGAGGGGACAAGGGGACAAGAACTCCACAAGAAGACCAAAAAATATATGGACTAGACCTAACCCCCGACACACACACACATATACATCCAATTGGCAGCTTGGCTTCATGTGAATACCCTAGCAAGTGGAGAGGGGACTGCCTTTTGACATGGACAATGTAGCCAGTTTGTGGAGCACTTTCCCCTAGTGGCGTTGCAATGTCTGTTCTCAGTGAAGAAGTTGCTTAAGTCTGATCTGACTTGAAGAACTGGAGTGGGTTAGTACAGTGAGGAGAAATGTAGTGGGAGAAGGGGGAAGAAGATGGGGTCAGGAGGAGAGGAGGGAGGGGATCATTATCAGATTATAAAATGAATAAATAAATAAAATTAAAGAAAAAAAACAAAATAGTATTGTATAAAACATGATTAGTGCACATTAGTAAGTTTTATATCTAGATTGGTATAGTAAAGAAAGATGAATTTGAAGGTACAATTTGAAGCCATATATTAAAGGTATTAATGTGTCAGAATTTTCTTCAGCCAGGTTGCAATAATTGACTCTTAGTATATTCCCATATGTGTGTTTAGTGACAGTTTGAAATTGGCCTTGGTAGTAGAAAATAAATGAGAAAAAATTAAGCAAATGCTACACAGAGCTTTAGAGTTGTGTTTTGGGGGAGAATAACTTGATGATAAATATTTGAAGCCTATGTGAAGCTGACAGTGTGCTTGGTCCTCAAGTGGATCCCCCAACAACTGGAATGGAGTCTATCCTAGACTTAGACAATGTTGCCCTTCTCTGGAGCTTATTTTCCTAGCATAGCTGCCTTATCTTGCCTTGATAGAAGAGGAGGCACTTAGTCCTGATGTGGTTTGAGTGCATTGGTACTGGGTGGGAGGGGAGGTATAGGGGAAGAGTGTGGGAGGGGGTGACTGAGAGGAGGGGAAGGAGGGGGATGAGGATTGGTATGTAAAATCAACAAAAAATTCTAAATAATACAATTTAAAAATAGGGTACAGTGCTAAGCCAAGAACTCACGATAGAGGAATCTCTAATGGCTGACAAACACTTAAAGAAATGCTCAACATCCTTAGTCATAAGGGAAATGTAAATCAAAACAGTTCTCAGATACCATCTCACACCGGTCAGAATGGATAAGATCAAAAACTCAAGTGACTGCACATGCTGGCAAGGATGTGGAGAGAGGGCAACACTCCTCCATTGCTGGTGGGAGTGCAAACTTGTACAATCACTTTGGAAATCAATCTGGCGCTTTCTAAGAAAAGTGGGAATAGGGACACTCCACTCTGGAGGAGTAGGATAGAAGGGAGAAGGGGTAAAGGGTAGGAGGGTGGGACTGGGAGGGGTGGAAAGAGGGCAATGTGATGGAGATGTAACTTGAAATAATAAATAAACATTTAAAATTTTTCAAAAAATAGAATAAAATTAGGAATAGTTCTACCTCAAGACCCAGCTATACCACTCCTGGGTATATAAAACCCAAATGTGTGTCACCAAATCACAAGGACATTTCCTCAGCTATGTTCAGAGCAGCTTTATTTGTAATAGCCAGAAACTAGAAACAATCCAGATGTTCCTCAACTGACGAATGGATAAATTGTCATACTTCTACACAATGGAGTACTACTCCACAATTAGAAACAAGGATATCATGAAATTTGTAGGCAAATGGATGGAATCAGAAAAGATCATCCTTAGTAAGCTAATGTAGACCCCAGAAGACATCCATGGTATTTACTCACTCATAAGCGAATATTAGCCATTAAGTACAGGACAACCATGAAGCAATCCAAAGACCCAATGAAACTAAGTAACAATGAGGGTACAAGGGATGATCCTTGAATCCCTCTAAGTAGGGGAAATAAAATGGACATCGGAAGTGGATGCAGAGAGGGATCTAGACAGGAACTCCACATTACTGCCATTGGATAAGTTTAATCCAGCAGAAAATGCAAACAGCTGCAGAGACCCACAGCCAAATGTTAGGTGAAAAGTAGCGAGTCTTGAGGAAGAGCCAGTGAAGGTTTGAGGGAGCTGGTGAAATCAAAGACACCACAAGGAGACCCCCACAGCCAATTAATTGGGACACAAGGGGCTCATAGAGGCAGAACCAAAAACCAAAGAACATGCATGTACCAGTCCTAGGCACACTACACATATGAAACAGATGGGCTGTTCGGTAATCAAGAGGATCCCCTAACAATTGGAACAGGGACTACCTGACTTGGACAAGGTTGCCTCCCTCTAGATCCTATTTTTTCTGACAGAACTGTCTTGTCTTGCCTCATTGGAAGGGGAAGCAATTAGTCCTGATGCAATTTGATATCCAAATGTGGGTTGGTACTGGGTTGGGGGGTTAGTATGGGGGAAGTGGGTGGGAGGGTGGGACTGGAAGGAGGGAGAGGATGGCGATTGGAATATAAAATAAACACAATTTAATAAAAAAATATTAAAAAAACAAACATAAAGTAAAAAAATTCAGCTATATAGAGCCATTGAGGAATTTTTACTATACAAATTATATGATCAGAGAGACATTCAGCTAGAAAAAAAGTATTTAGAGACAGAAGAACTCTGCAGATATAAATTTCAGAATAAGTAGAATAAGTATACAGAGATGGAGGGGAATAAATCAGTAAATAATATTAAAATTAAAAAGTAACCATAAGTAAGATAGAAGTAAAAGGGATCTGAGTCTGTTCTTGTTTTAATCTGGTGTTGTGATGAAACATGAACAAAGCAACTAGAGGAGAATATGGTTTATTTGGCTGACACTCTCAATTTACAATCTGTCATTGATAGCAGTCAAGGCAGGAAATGAAGCAGAAACTATGGAGAAATGCTGCTTGCTCTGTCTCTGGCCTATACTTAGTTGGCTTTATTAGACAAGCCCAGGTCACTTGCCTAGTTGATGGCACCACCCACAGTGGTTTTGGCCATCCTACCTCAATTATCAATCTAGACAATGCCCCAAAGACTAGACTGATCAAACCAATTCTTCAATTGAGGTTCCTTCTTCAGAGATGACTCTGAGTTATGCCAAATTTAAAATAAGAACTAACTGGGATAAAGCTATAGATCAATGAAAGAAGTTTAAAGAATAAAATGCTAGTGATAAAACATTAGTTTTCAGGAACCACTAAGATAACTGGGGAAATTATAAACAAATGTTATGCTATGATCATATAGCCTGATTGGTTTTGTTTGCTGGTTTTGCTTTGATTTTTTATATTCTTAGTATTGGTGTTTGAACCTAGTCTCTCATATGCTATGTAAGTGCTTTGCCAATGAGCTATATCTCCAGCCTTCTGTTTACATGTCATTTTGGTCTACTTGCTTTAGCCTCCCTAATAGCTGAGGTTATAGACCTATGTCACCAGATTCAGATATCTCAAATTTCATTCTATACAGTTAGTGTACAACATATAATTATGTATAGATACTGGAAAACAAAAAGACTAGCATGAATTGAGTGAAGTTTATAGAACGGGTTGCTCCAAAATGTGATTAATTTCATTTTAAGTACTAAATTATCTATAAAGTATAACAAAAACTTTAATGTTTTGGTGACATAATGCTATAGGTCATGCAATAGATAAGCTTACCAATCTATATTGTTAGGAAGCTTAAAGGAAATGATGCACCTGACAGTACTCCCATCATGCATATATTCAATATCATTTGTGCCTGTGATCATTTTATATTTTAAAATAAGTCATTTATTTCTCTCTCAATTATCACTTACAATGGCAGAATCATAATAACATTTATGTCAAAACATGAATTTAAGTTTAATTTATTCTTTTTTTTTGAGATGGCATATCACCATGTAGACCAGACTAGATTCAAAATCACTATTTTTCCATCTATGCTTTTTCAATCCTGTGATTATAATGTATGTTATCATGTTTCATCTTTCTTCCATATATATATATATATATTACCTTTCTTTTTAGTGGAAGACAGACTATTACATAGATATATAGGGAAAGACAGAAGGATATCAGATTTAAAGAAGGTTTATTTATACTGTGTATCTAAAAAATGTATACATATGAAATCCTCCTGAAAACATCTTATATCTTCAAATGTAAAATTTTTGAAAGTCATGTTTAAAGATGTTCATGTCTTCAGGAAGCATTCATTTATTAGACTACTAAGTGTCTTTCATGAAAAGAAATGCACTCTGTCAAACAAAATATTGATGTTTAAATTCTGTACAGAATAAAATAGCAAAAGAAAACAAATTTATAGTGTTTCCACAACAGCATGTTGTGTACAAATTTGATCAAAGACCATGCTAGAGATAACACAAGTAGGACTTGTAACTGGCACTTTAGCCTCTCTCTTCAGATCTATATTTCTACATCTTTCTCACAACAGTGTTTTATTTTGGCATTTCTCTCTGTATTGATCCACTCTGTGGTGATTTCAAGAAACATATTCAGCTTAATAAAAGTCTAATAATATGTCTTCACAGAGGTACATCATTTGCTAAATTGTTTTTTAAAAATCCATCCATGCTAAAAGTTCTAAATTCATAGTGTAGTCAAGCTACTGATAAGAAAGTACAGCATTTATATTTTATATAGACTAATCAAGTTACATTAAGGGAAATTGTTAAACTTTTTTTTCAACCTTCCATCTGGGTACAGCATGCACTTATATGCACTTACACTTTCATGGGCAAAAGTGCATTCACTAAGTGCCATAGTATTTCTGCACAATAATTTTTAACTCACAACATAAAAGTATTTTTCCATTCAAAACTAAATAAAAAGCATTTTCTAAAATTTAAAAGTGCCTAATGTCATTTTTGTTTCTTCCTATGAACATCAAACATCCTCCTTCCACTTGCAAACAATACCTTAATGTATAAGACAAACAAAAAGTTCTAGAACATATCATCCATTTTCTCTATAAAAACTACTTTTCTTCATTACTCTTTATTTTCTTCAAATATCTCACTTATATGATGAAACTTCTTGACCCATTC
Organism: Lophiomys imhausi; assembly: GCA_907164525.1. Lineage (NCBI taxonomy): Eukaryota > Metazoa > Chordata > Mammalia > Rodentia > Muridae > Lophiomys > Lophiomys imhausi. The sequence goes on along the minus strand of CAJQZJ010030371.1, from coordinate 2,933 downwards.
TCATTTATGTTTATTTTCCAATTTTTGTTGATCTTGGACCATCAATTTTATACATACCATAGCTTAGATCAACATTTTAAATTCTAAATTCTAATGCACTACATCTTTTTTTATTTCTGTCCAATTAAGTATTTTATGTACTCATCAAGCTTTAAGTTCCAAAGTTTATATTACTTTATTTCTTGGAATTATATTTAGTACTTAGGAGTCTGACAATTTTCATGACTTATTCCCTTCTTTTTGTTTGTTCTTTATTCTGTATATCTATCTATCTATCTATCTATCTATCTATCTATCTATCTATCTATCTATTTATCATCTATCCATATATCTGTCATCTACCTATCTCTATCTTTTGGTTTGATTGTTTGAGACAAAATAATACATAAACTACAATGGCTTTGAAACCCATATGTAACCAAGAATAACCTCAAACTCCTGATCTTCTTATCCCTACCTTCTCAGTTCTACTTTCTATGTTGTAGAATTTCTGGCACTTGCCACCATGCTAATTTATTTCTTGATAAGTGTTCAGAAGATTCAATTCTCTAAGCAATCTGTATAATATACAAAATAGTTCTGTATGTAAGGTACATGAAAGACTAACTCTGAAGTTTGTTGGTTTTATGAATATCTTGTGGTAGTTTGAGTCATTCATGTTCAAAGATTCTTTTCTCTTGTAAGCTGAGATCAAATTAGACAAAACCTAATTTCATTGTGATCATGATCATCCCACGAATCTAAAATTAGCATGCTTGTCTTTGAAAAAAAAATAGAAAGACCTTTTATGCTCCTGAATTGGTAGAATTAATGTCTTGAAAAATACCATGCTGCCAAAAGTTCAATTCAATGTCAATCAAAATACCCAAAACATTCTTCAAATTAATATAAAGTCCTAAAATTCATATGGAGACAAAATGACCATAGATTTCCAAGGTAATTATGAGTAAAAAGAACAATGCTGAAGGGATTACCATTCTATATTTAAAGTTATATTATACAGCTTTATTTTAAAAAAGTATAATATTGTCACAAAAATGTACTTGTAGATCAGTGGAACAAAATTGAAGACCTAAGATAAGTGCAAGTAATTATAGCCATGTGATATTTGACAAAGATGGCAAAAACATACATTGGACAAAAGACAGCATCTCCAATAAATGGTTCAAGGAAACTGGATAGCCATATGCAGAAGAACAAAATTAGAATCTTCCCCCTCATCAACTACAAAACAACCTCAAGTAAGTGGATCAAATACCTCAATTTGAAACTTGAAATATTGAAACTGATCTAAACAAACAAATAAATATAAACCAAATGACAACAAAACAAAACAAAACCCCAGCATTCTACTACAATATATGTCTCAGAAGTGATGTTCTAAATAACATTACATTTGTCCAGGATTAAGGCCAATAATTGTCAAATGTAAACACTGGAATAAGAAGGAATTCAGAAGAGTAGAAATGAAACTTTGCCTGATATATACATCTGATAGAGAATTAATATCCAGGCTGTCAAAGGTTTAGCTAAGAATAAGTTAAGGGAAAAAATGATCCAATTAAAGTGGACTACAGAGATGAACAGAGAGTTCTAAAAAGAAGAAATAAAAATGACTAAGAAGTGCAATTAAAAATAACTTTGAGATTTCATCTTATATCCAGTAAGAATTTCTAAAATCAACAATGTGGGGAAAGAGAAACTCCCATTCATTGTTGGTAAGGCAACAAACTGGTGCAACCACTCTAAAAATCAGTATGAAGAATTTTCAAAAAAATAAAAGTAAATCTACCATATGATTCAGTTATACCACTCCTTGGTATATATCCTAAGAAGTCAACATCCTACTCTACAGACACTTGCTCATTACTACTCTAATCAAAACATTTAGGAAATTGAAAAAACAAAATGTATATCAACTGATGAATGGATAAATGTGCTGCATATTCACAGTGTAAAAATATTCATATGTTAAAAAAGTGAAATTTACAGACAAATAGATGAAACTAGAAAAATATTATAATGAGTGAGGTATCCCAATCTCAGAAAGCAAAACTTCAAATGTTCTCTCTCATCTGTGGTTCATAGTTCCAAATATTTAGATGTGGGTATATAACTTGGAGTCACCACAGAAATTACGGAGGCAAAAAGGGATCATATTGGGAGGGAGTGTTCTAAAGTCAGAAGTGGTAGAATAAAAATATGAAGGAATAAATGGGTAAAATTGAGATAAAATCTTTATCTGAGGAGAGGGGAGGGAGGAAGGAAGGTCAATACAGAAGAAAACTGGAGGAAGGACACAGAACACTCAGGATCTTTGAAAAGACCTTAAAATCATATTATTTAATATTTACCTAAAATTATATATATATATATATATATATATAATAGATATATAATTATACATGCACACATATATTAATCTTTTTTCTTTTTTACTTTTTTTAAAAATTATTTGTTTATTTTACATTCCAATCACAACCCTCTCCCTCCCCTCCTTCCAATCCCACCTTCCCACCTTAGTCACCCTCCCCCAACCCAGTACCAATCCACTCTGGCACATCAAATTGCCTGAGGACTAAGTGTCTCATCTTCCACTGAGGTAAGACAAGTCAGTTCTGCCAGGAAAATGGAGTCCAGAGGGAGGCGACAGAGATCAAGTCTAAGATAGAACCTGCTCCAGATATTAGAGGATCCACTAGAAGACCAAGCAGCCCATAAGCTTCATATGCGTAGTGGGTGTTGGACCAGTCCATGCAAGTTCTTTGGTTGGTGGTTCAGTCTCTATGAGCCCCTCCTCTGTCCCAGTTAATTGGCTATGTAGATCTTTTTGTGGTGTTCTTGACTCCTCCAGCTCCCTTGAACCTTCCCCTAACTCTTCTAAAAGACTCCCTGAGTTTCCACTAATGTTTGGCTGTGGGTCTCTGAATCTG
>CAJQZJ010030369.1:0-13438 GCA_907164525.1 Lophiomys imhausi | reverse complement strand
TTACAGCATCAATCTTCATCCGTTTGGCCCCATTTCTCTGACAGACATTGACTGTAGAGCAGGAATTATGAAGGACTTACCTACCCTGTCTTGGCAGAGCTAGGCTGTCGACTTACCTGCTTCCAAGTTTTGTCCTTTTTGGACAGCATTCTGTCTACAGTTGAAGCAAGGTGTTTTTCTTGCCAAGAGATAGGCTTGCCACTAATTCAACCTTCTCACATTGGAGAGAAAGAACCATTTGTTGGACTGAAAGGGGGAGCTGTTGGGGGGGAAAATGATATACCTTAAACTAAAAAAAGAATAGAGGATGGGGGGTTGAGGGGGAAGAGGGTGGTAGGGTAGGACTGGAGGGGGGAGTAGGGAGGGGATTGTGATTGTGATGTAACTTGAAGAAATAAAAAATAAATTATAAATAAAATTTTAATTTCTTTCCAATATAAAAAATAATGAAAACAAAATTATTCTATAAAATGTGTATGTGTACTACATACTACAGATACTTTACATATTCTTTTTTAGATACATTGGACAGAAACTAAAATTCAAGGCCATTTGGGTTTATTTTCTATTTAGTAAAATGAAGCTAGGACTATGGCTTTGTAAATAGTTTAAAGGTGTTTAATCATGCATAGAACTGAAATATCTACAATGTAGTTGAAGGTGACATTTCCTGAAAACCACATTTTAAAATCACATTGTGATCTGGGCGTGGTGGCGCACGCCTTTAATCCCAGCACTTGGGAGGCAGAGCAGGCGGATCTCTGTGAGTTCGAGGCCAGCCTGGTCTACAAAGCAAGTCCAGGACAGCCAGGGCTGTTACACAGAGAAACCCTGTCTCGAAAAACCAAAAAAAAAAAATTACATTGTGGATATGAAATGGTGACTTACTTATAAAAAAAATTAGATATTTAGAATATACACTATAGTTATCTGTGCTAATTAAAACCTGTTGTCTGGGTTAGGGAGTTGACTCAGTGGATAAATGTGGCTGCAAAACATGAGGACTTCAATTTGGATCTTCAATAACCATGAAAAAGCTGGGGATAGCAGATTGTAATCCTAGTACTGGGAAACAGAGACAGCAAGTGCTGGGGGACTCAGCACCCTGTCAATCCAGCCAGCCAGTGAGTTCTAAGTTCTATAAGAGAGTTTACCTAAAAATACCAGTGAAATAAAACACCAAACATCAGTATTTTTCCTTTATATGCATATGCACACACATAGGCCTATGTAGACACACACGAACAAATTCTCTCTCTCTTTCTCTCTCTCTCTCTCTCTCTCTCTCTCTCTCTCTCACACACACACACACACACACACACACACACCAAAACTTACTTCTCATGAACGAACATGGACCCCTCATAGTTCATAAACAATTTGTATCCTGTATAAATAGGATTTTTTTCCTTTTTCTATGTAGGAGTTATGTTTGTGTGTCTAAGTGTAGGTGCATTATTGTTAGGTCAAGGGTGGGAATGTCATGAAAATCTCAGATGCTATTCTTTACCTTCTACTTTGTTTGAAATAGTGTCTCTTATTCATCACTATATAGGCTAGACTACATTGACCCTCCTGTTTCTAACTCCCACTGAGATTACAGATACATATTTCCATCTCTGGCTCCGTTTTTATATTTTTACATTTATAAATTTACATTGAGTTCTTAAAATTACCAAACACTTAAACATATTGGCTTGATTTTGTTCTTGAATCACGTGAATTCAATAAAGTGGGAGATGAGTTTTCCTAGGTGAAAAATAGAATAGCAGAAATGTTAGATGGTTTGTTTAAGGTCCAAACTGACATGTGAAACACGAATTTACAACTCAAGATTTATGATCCAAGTTTTGGTGATGTCCTACGAAGCATTTAGTCAAAAATTTTTAAAGATTTCAGATGTAGAGATGTGGCTCAGAGGAAGTGGAGTTCTCCATTATGTACAGTACAAGTCTCTGGTTCCTTCCCTAGCACCTCAAACATTTTACAAATGTTTTACACACACACACACACACACACACACACACACACACAGAGAGAGAGAGAGAGAGAGAGAGAGACAGAGACAGAGACAGAGAGACAGAGACAGAGACAGAGAGAAAGAGAGACAGAGAGAGAGTATATTTTGCATAAGAACATGTGTTTTGCTTGAGAGCTTGGATGTCCTATGTATATCCCCAGTGCTTAGTATATTGCTTAGCCCATAGAAAGTACTTTCTTTTTCCAAAACAACTTAGAATTAGATGGACTAAACCAATGAATTGAAACTTCAAAAATAAATGTCTGCCTGTCACAATATTTGGTAATTGAGCTTTGGTTATTCAGAAAATGATTCTTAGATATTATCATGGAACTTGGTTGTGCCATCCCATTCTGGTACACACAAAATCTACAGATTCAAACTTCCACAAGGTCATTATAGTCCCATTTTGTATATTATTAATAGTAGATGACTTGTGTAGCAAGGTGGCTTTTTCTACTTTGTATTATATTAATTATACATTCTAATTTGTTTTACTGTCCTTAATTTATTGTGCATAATACCTCTACCTCTGTTCCGCCCCTCATTCCTTTTAACCCACCAACCCTAGGTTGGAGAGAAAGAAGGTTAGAGGGAGAAGGGACATAGGTCTCCTTGAGCTACTTCCTGCTGATTAGGGTCATTGGATTCCTTGGGGGTAATACCAGTCTCATTAGAAGTCCTGCAAACCAGCAAAACAGCAAACAGGAGACCAGCAAACCTGGAGACAGCAGCAGGAGGAACAAGCAGCAGTTTGGGGGAGCACCAGCAATATGGAGAGCAGCAAATACTTTCTACATTTTTGCCATTTCTCTTCTTTGTATAGATTTCTCCTACTTCTCTGTAGACACTCTTGACTCTTCTTTGTGGATATCCTTCTTTGTGGAGCTCCTTCTCCCTTTTCTCTTTCTAGCCCCCTTGTCGGGACTCTGGCTTTTCCCCTCCTTTGTAGAGCCCACTTTTCCTCAAGGCTCTCTCATTTGTAGAGCCCCCTTCTCCTTGGGGGTCTGACTTTTCCCTCTTAGAAGAGCCCTCTGCTCCTCAGGGCTCTGGCTTTTTATTTCTCTCTCCCAAGTCCTCAGAGTTAAACTTGCTCAGCTGGTTAAACCATGCCCCTGCTAGCTCATAAGACCATCAATACTTTATGCCTGTGTTTTAAGCAGACTACCTGGGATTAAACAAAAACATTCTCACAATTGGTTTTAATAAACTCCAACTTATGTCATTCTTTATCTTCATCTTTTAATAGTTGCATGTCCAATTTATAACATCAGAAAATCTTCCTTCCATTTACATATTATAGCACAGCTTCTTTTTAGTTGAAAATTCAATATATTATTGTCAAGCACATGAGAAAACTTATTAGATCTAACTGTCACTCATTACATATTCTTGTAAAATGGCCCTCAAAGCCACTTTTACTTCAGTGACTAACTATAACACAGTTTTAGATTGGCTGAAAATAAAATCTTTTATGTGTGCCCATATTTACATCACAGCTTCTTCAATATGATAGCCTCAGGAAAGTGAAACACAAGCAGGCCAGAAGGAAGTTGCATTTTAAAATACTACTCATAGTTCTGGCTAGTCAACAGATGAGTCACAGCACAATGCAAAGTACTGAAAAATAAAAATTAAAAATTAAAAAATACTATGCAATGTTTTTTGCCCTAGAGGAGATAATTATATATTTAAAGAATCAAGAATCCCAACACAGTTAACAAACAGTGCAAAACTGCCTTGAATTATGTGGTACAGAATCCTAGCACTGTGGGAAATGAGAGCAAGAAAAAAATGTTGAAGACTAGGTAAATTTTGGAAAAGAAGCATTCTTTTTTTAAATTTATTTTTTATTTCTTCAAGTTACATCTCAATCACAATCCCCTCCCTACACCCCCCTCCAGTCCCACCCTCACACCCTCTTCCTCCTCAGCCCCTATCCTTTTCCTTTTTTTAAAGTTTAAGGTATATCTTTTCCCCCCAACACCTCCCCCTTTCAGTCCAACAAATGGTTCTTTCTCTTATAACAATAAATACAATACAAAACAGCAGAAATAAATAGGCCACAATTATGAGAGTTATATGGCTTAGCATACATTCCCAATGTCCAGTCCATATGTATTTGGCACCTGACTTTAACATTCTACTATCTAACCATCTCCATCAGTTTAAAGTTCTATATCTAACTCAGCTTTCATACTAACTTGGATCACAATTTTAAAAATATCTTCTTAGATACAGAACACCCTCTCTTGATTCCTAAGCAACACAAAATTTAACTATGAGCCTCTAGCTGTCTATTCTTCAACGACATCAGAGACTGGAGAGGGATAAATATATCTGATTATATAGGAAATGCAGGGATTGCAGCTTCCAAAACTAAGAAATGACATACCAGTGGCTGCCTGGAATTTCCCATGAGAGAAGGATTGGCTTCCTACAAGATTGCTTCCTTTCCATACATACAAGGAAAAGACGCATTCTTGTAGGAAGCCACCTTCTCTCATTCTTTTTCCAGTTATTAGCTGAGTATGTGTCAGGCTATTCATAAAGCCCTCTTAGCCTTCTTTTGATTAACCCAATTGTGTGTGATTCTGTCTACTCATTTCACAGAACTTTATTTTATTAGTCTGAGCTTTCATTAATCATATGTACTACTTTAAACTAGTACATCTTCCATTGTTTTAGTGTAATAGCCTCCACAAATGACTCACTCAATTAAGTCCTTTGATTGATTAAATAAAATGATTGGGCTGGGGCACAGCAGGTAGAAAACACACATTTCAATGAAAATCCATTGAAATATTAAATAACTACAGTGATCAAATTTTATTGCTTCATCATCAATTTAATCAGTCCGACAATCTGATAGCTTTATATATATATATATATATATATATATATATATATAGATAAAAAAATAGTTCATTCAGTTACTATTAGTATATATGACTTAGAAATTGACAATGGTAATTGGCATGTATTTCTTCATAGTATGTGTATATGTATGAAAACAGATTGCCATAGCTACAGAGCTTGAAATATCTTCTAAGACCTATCTCTTCACACAGCAATTACTCATTTTAGTGTAAACGACGCTATAGAAAGTATTTGTTGTAAAAGTTAAACACTACCCAAACATTTTCTGTGTCTCTTATATTGATTAATTTTCATAATTATCCATTACTTGCTACATTTAAAAACAAAAGACAAAAACTAGAGTGCATTTTAGAAAATGCAATGTAGGGAGCAATCTGCTAAAACTGAAAAATGTTTACTATTATATTTTTTCTATGGTTAAGGTTCAAAATATTCAGGAGACTATTTTATAATTAAAATTTCTTTGTATTCTTCTTTCTATCACTTACTAGTTGTTTGATCTTGGGCTACTTGTTTAATTTCTTTAAGATTTCGTTTCCTCATAAGGGATGGTTGGGTTATTATTAATGATTTTTTTTGGACCAAGATTCCTACTCCAAGCAAATATTCAGCAGCAATGCATATCCTCATTTTCACCAAAAGGAATGTTGAAAAACCTCATAGTGGTCATATGCATAATGGTCCCCAAATGGGAACTACCTAAATGTCTATTGATAGTAGATAAATGGATAATTATATCATAACACATGCACACAGTAAAAAATAGTACTGCATTATTAATGAGCTCATTCATTCATGAGGTCTTGTGACTCTCATAAGCTTGATGTTGGGTGGAATACAGCTAAGGAGAATACACAATGCATGATTATATTAATGTGAACACTACAATTAACAAAACTAATACAAAGTAGTAGGTGCAAAAGTATTGTTTTATGTGAAGAAAGAGGGATTGTGATAAAAAAAAAAGAGTAAGGAGGACAACTTCTGCAGGGAAGAAAATGCTATTTTTCTTGACCAGGTCACTAGTTTCAGGCTTTTCCAATTTTTAAGAATAAAAGCCATAAAAATATAGAATTATGAAATATTAATTTAAAATAACTTTTAGTTCTTATAAACTATTAAAAATTAGGTTAATAAATGTCCTTCCTGTTATTTATATGAAGACTGAGTCAAATAGTTCACATAACTTGATTTCATAGATATTGCACTAAATAAATGTTCTTTTTAATACTATATTTAAGATGTACTGTAAAATAGTCTTTGTATAACCTATATCATTTATTTTCATAAAATGTGTTATGATGATGCTATAAACAAATGCCTTTCAGAACAAAATTGTTCTTTTCTTCTCTATTCTGCAGATTTGACAAAAATAAAAAAGAGGCTATCCTGATAGGGTTTCATTGTCAGGTTGATATGTATGAATTTTTCCTTTCTCAAACTGTTTGCACACATAGCAACTGTATAATAGTACCAATCACAACCTAATAATGAACAAACAGCAGCAGACTGGCTTTCATAATAGAACAAAAACAATCTACAGTCAGAGCAAAAAGCCCTCAATTTTTCAACTGGCAAGAAAAATATTGCTTGAAATTATGATTTGGCAGTTCATATCAAAGAAAGTAAGATGGAATGACTCCCTGCATATCCTCAATTTTCTGATTAGAGTTCAACAGTTATAAACAATGGACTGAGGAGTTATTTCTGCCTATTAGACTAAATACAGTGAACGGGGACTGATAAAATCCCTAAAGTTTCCAAATGAGCATTTTATACCATTTGCCAATTAGACTAAATCATTTTTAAAGAAAAGAATTACACATGACTCTTTTCATTTGATGGTGTGTTATACGTAATTACACTCAGTGAGTTTACTGAATTTAATCACTAATGGCAGTCAATATCTTATTTTATATCATGTATTTTCTAATGTAATTAGTGTACTGATGTTAAAGGATGACCATTGAGTGGTTGTGTTTCATACACAAAAAAGCATTATACATGAAAACTAATTACCTTCAGTATTTATTAACATGAATATATTTACTATATGCTTGAGTCTCCATGCCTCAATAAAACTAGAACTTATTGTGACAAATGTATTTTTATGGTTCCTGGAATTGTTTTTCATATACTTTTTTAATGAATATAAACAACAATATTGAGGTTTGAAGATCAATGCTGAACTTGTTTTCTCAAATCTTAATATTCAGCTTCTTCCCCAACAAAGCAGAAACAAAAAACAGAGAATTTTTATAATTGATTTTTCTTAAAACTGCAAAAGTAATTGTGAAGCAGTAAGAGAAGCAAGGAGCTGTGAGTGGGGGAACATTTAACACAATTAATGGCATTTCAGGATGCATACTTACTTAGAGATGAAAAACTGAGTGCAAAATTATTCTTAATTAACTTTTCAACAGCTCTTCCCCAATAGCCCATTTATAAAGCAAAAGAAAGTCTTATTGATTCTCACCTAGAAAAGAGAAAGAAGAGATGACTTCAATGAAATAAATGTAACTCTAATATATCAATACTTAACCAATGAGCCTCTTATCCTTGCCATATTATTTGTTCTTACATGATACTCACACAATATACCCTTTAAAACATGACAGGTGAAGTGGAGAATATTAGTAGTAATAGGGTAGCTCAAGAAAAGGTGTGTTTGCCTTTGAGAACCTCAATGATTTTCATTGATAATGAAATGATGATTGATAATGTGGATGGCCTCCTAGTTTATTTGTCCTGATAAATTCTACTGTCATAAAACAAGATTTCCTGCTCTCCATTTCTTTTTTTTAATATTTATTTATTACTTCACGCTACATCTCCATCATATTGCTCTCTTTTTCCCCTTCCCAGCCCCGCCCTCCCACCCTCTACACCCATCCTTTCCATCCCACTCCTCTGGAGTGGAGTGTCCCTACATAACAGTCCCCTGCCCCAGTTGAGCAGTCATATGAGGGCCAAGAGCCTTCTCATACACTGGGGGTCTACAAGGCAACACCACTAGGGAAAAGTGTCTCATTGACAGGTAACAAAGTCTATGTTCTTGTTTCTTTTGGTGCATTGGCTATAGTATAGTTATCCTGTACTATATGGGCAAAATCTGATTTTAGCCTCCTCTCCATTTCTATGCATTTTTTTAGATAACATACATGGAGTTGTGTAGGTTTGATGCAGCCCCTTACAGAGCAGCCATTTAGTGATTTATTTGTTGTTAAGTACTTAACATGCACCTGAGTGATGTAGTTTGGCCTTTTACCTGGGACTTTCCACGCAGCTGGTACTTGCTGTGTTTTCCTGATTCTGTAATTAAGTGAAGGTGTGGTTCTGCTACTCCTACTTGTTGTTTGATTCTGTAATGAGGTAAAGGTGTGATTCTGGCACACGTACTTGTTTTCACCCTACACAAGCAGTTGGATCTTTAGTAAAGTTTGACACCTTGAAATGACATACCAGTGGCTGCCTGGAAGTTCCCATGAGAGAAGGATTGGCTTCCTACAAGATTGCTTTGACTTGACTTGGTGTTTCTCTCTGTGTTCTTTGTCTCTCCAATTCCCAGCCCCTCGTACAGGAGGTAGTTAGTGGTTGCAGGTGACGACCTAGGTTTTGCTTTGTTTTGTTATGTTTAAGCCAGGGTCTTGAGTGGAACTCACTATGCAGACCAGGCTGCCTTAGAAATCACACAGAAAAACCTCTCTCTCCCTCCCATACTCAAGGATTAAAGGCCTGAGTCACCACATTGAGTCATGTAGTTTGAAGAGATTTGAGGTCTTAGAAAAACTTATTCCTGCCTGTCTATAGGATGACAGAAAGTAGGGGTGGGGAAATTATGGGCATTGTTTACATATTTCTGTTAATCTCCTCTCACCACTCAATAAGGACTAGAGCATGTTACTCTTTATAATCTTGGTAATATTGATTGTTCAGACCACATGTAATTTCCTTAACCATTTGAGTGAGTTTGGCACGTTGAAATATTCTTTTTCAGTTTTTTATAACATATTTGGGATTAAATATAATTATATTTCTCTCTTCCTCTCCTATCTACAAAATTTGCCCACATTCCTCCTTGCTCTATTTCAAATTCATGGCTTTATTTTTCATTTACTGCTATTGCATGCATATATATATGTAAATATAGCCTATTCAGCCTGCATAATGGTATTTGTACGTATGTTTTCTGGGCTGCTCATTTGGTAATTGGGTAACCAACTGGTGTGTTTTTCCCTGGGGAAGACTATTTCTTGCAATATTAGCAGTACTCAGTAATCTGTAGTTCTGTATATAAGGATGAAGCTTGCAGCCTTTTCTCCATCTACTTTGGCATGTTTATTGGTGTCATCCTTGTTCAGCTCATGTTCAGACAATCACATTGGTGAAACTGTATGGGTGTAGCTTCTGACATTACTAAGAGCCACACTCTCACAACAAACTCCGTGATCCTCTGGCTCTTACCATTTTTCTGACCCCACTTCTACAATGTTCCATGAGCCTTAGGTATGGAGGTGTTTTTTAGATGTATCTACTGGGACTGAGCTCCACAATTCTGTATTTTGATTGGTTGTGGTTTTCTGTAATAGACTCCATCTATTGCAAAAAGAAGTTTCCTTGATGATGGGTGAAGACCAGCTTATTTGTGGGTATAAACACCCACGTTTACATTGTTTTTACCATGCTTATTTGACAAAGTAGTGGTTGTATATTCCCCTCCAATATCCATGACTTCACTAGCACTGAATACCTAGCTAGGTTTCCAGTACCATTTATGTTTTCCATCTTGTTCAGTAGGTCTTAAGTCCAATTAGAGAGATGTTGGTTACTGCCAAGGTATGTGTGCTACCACTGAACCCTTAGGGTTATCATGCCATGTTAGTCATTGCTATGGTTCATAGGTGTCATAGGTAGAACAATTGGTTACCTACAATCTTTGGAAACTTCCATGGTGTTTTATAGTACCATGAAAGCCAGACCTCAGGGAAGGGGCATTCCAGGACAGTTCCAGCCCAGGGTTCTCTGGGCCCTACTTCTAAAGCATTTAGTGTTTTCAACAATATGTATTTACCTTACAACTCTGGAGGGCTAAAGCAAGCCATGTATTTTGGGTGTCTCTTGAGCAGCTATGGCGAACAGCTCTTAATGTCTGGTTTGAGAGTTTTGTTAAATGGTCTTTTGCTCTTAGAGGGAGCATTGTCAGTTCAGATGATAAAAGTTGATTAAAACTATGTATGAAAATTTGCCACCCCATTTTCACTTCTCCCCTTGGATTATCCAGGCCCATTTTGCACTAGACTAGAATGGAGATATTGAAACTTGGCCAGAGTATGTGGGTATAGGTAGGATCTTGGTCAGCATGGTGAATATGCATGCAAAGAACATATGCTGGAGAAAGCTTCAGAGAACTGGTTCATTTCTTCGGGGTAAAGGGGACATTTATGCTCCTGGACAGGTGGCCAGGGTCTCTGGAGCAAATGTTGTGTGTCTGTGTACAATTGGCAAGGATGGGGTGTTGGAAGATATTTCATCTATATACTCAGGATCCGGGGGTATAAGGTCAGACAAGGAGTGAACCCTGAAAACTGTCAAGATAATAAATTCTTATAGAGTTAATAGTGAGGCAGCTGAATTTATGGTACCAGGTTGAGGAGGAGGAGAGAACCAACTCCTGCTATCCTTATCTGAGGTATCTGGAGTTGAAGTTCTCAACACTTCTTCCATAATACTGGGCCATTACAGTCCCACAGCTCCTCCATTTTGTTTTATAAAGGAGTAGTATCATCAGCTTCTAGGTTGGGAATGGTTTGATACTGAACCAAAACCTGGTTGGTAGTGACTTTGGTAATATTGCGAACTTGTTGATTTATAAATTTAATGAAAGAGGTCATAGAGGATGAAGGCCTCACTGACCTGTATGGAGCCAAGGAAATGAAGAACCCTTGTCCCTAAGAGAAGAAAAACAGAGGTGCTGCCAGTCATAGTATGTAATCTGAGCTGGCCACTTCAGAGGGAAACAAAGAACACACAAAAGAAATCTGAAGCAGTCAAACTTCTGATCAGGTAAAAAAAAAGTTGGAAATGATGCTTTAATGCTAAAGAGAGAAAGAAACTGGATATAAAAACTCATAGACAAAATTAAATAATTTGAAAATAGTAAAATAAGGTCCACAAAGAGAGAGCTTAATAAAATTACAAATAATAAGCCATACAAAAATGGGAAAGAGTTTAGAGAAAAATAAATACAAAAATATATTAAGTTTGAAAAGAGAGATAGATAAATACATATAGAAAATAAAACTTCCAAAGAAAGGATAGAGAAAGAAAAATAAAATCTCCAAAGAAAGGAAAAAAATAGATAAAAAATTTTTCAAAGGTTCATAGATACTAAAGAAAGCAAACAAGCTGAACATAGACAATTAAAAATAATAATAGAGAATTTGAAATAAAATCTCCAATGAAAAGAAGAAATCAGAGAGTTTGAAAAGGAAAATATTTTCCATGTTAAAAAGTAGAAAACAGTATAGAAAAGGAGATTTGGACCCCATATAGTTTTGCTTTGACTATCAGCATAAAAATAATTGTATGTTCCATAATGATTACAATTTTATATATCTATCCTCTTTAAGAGAGATCAGAATATAAATAACAGAATATTAATATCAGTTGCCAAATACATATGGACTGGACATTGGGAATATATGTTATACCATATAATTTTCATAATTGTGGCCTAATTATTCTTATTGTTTTGTATAATATTTATTGTTATAAGAAAATGAATCTTTTATTGGACTAAAAGGGGGAGCTGTTAGGGGAAAATATTTACCTTAAATTTAAAAAAAAAAGTAGATAGGAAGGTGAGGAGGAAGAGGGTAGGAGAGTGGGATCCAGAGGGGGAAAAGGGAGGGGACTATAAATGAGATGTAACTTAAAGAAATAAGTAAATGTTAAAAAAAAGAAAGAGAGAGATCAGAATAAAGCAGACTTAGAGAAAGAAAAGGCTGGCCTGGAGAGATGGCTCAGCCATAAAATGCTAGGCTCACAACTAAAAATATAAGAGAAATAAAAGACTAATAACTTAAGTGCTAGATTTGAGGCCATAAAGCAGAGGTTAGAGAATCCTTTAAATCAAAATAAAGAAACTTTAGAAAAATCCAATCTGGAACCTACAATGACATCACAAAAGGTCGTTCCAGACAAAAATCTACAAAAGCTTGAGGAATTAGAATGACAATTCATAGAGATATAATATTCTGAATTATGAATCAAGATTTTGCTTCATGATTCTATCTTAGAACAATGTCGTATAATAGCTTATGTGTTTCATTTTGTAGAGTTTGATGTATTACTGTATCCTACAGTTGATACATGTTCAGAATTCCATTGGCCTTTTGCTTTGAATTCTGAAAAAGATGATTCTGAGATTGCACATTTATTAGAGATGATGGTTACCTTGGAAATGCTGTTACAGATTGCAGCTGATGATGCTTCAACATATGTGTCCATTAGAATACAGCAATTTGTTTAGACATAGAAATTTAGACATTTTATGGCATAAGAAATGTTATGGATGTATTTCACAATCCTACAGGTCAAACAATTGTTAAAAGATCTAACAAAATTTTAAAGGAAATGCACATATCAACAGAAGAGCAATATGAGATCTCCCAGAAACAGATTAAATAATACTTTATTGATTTTAAATTTTAAATGTCAATGAAACATATAACATAGCTGCTGAAATACACTGGATTTTATAAAAGGACTGGTAAAATAAAATAAATAAAATAAAATGTGTGTGTGTGTGTGTGTGTGTGTGTGAGTGTGTGTGTGTGTTTGTGTGTGTTTGTGATAACCTCAGAATGGAAGTCAGGAAATGTGTTATGTTAGGGATGAGGGTTTCTATTTGTTTTCATACTAGAAGAAAAACTATGATGTCTTTCAAATTAATCAAAAGGGACAGACCCCTGAATATCTTGACTGCAGACAGGAAGAAAGAAATCAAAAAGACCAACAAAACAGAAAACATGTATTGCTGATGCCTCTACATGGTAACAGCTCTGCAACTGGTTGAGACATGAAAATGACTCCAACCAGAATTTTTGCTATGCATACCTAATAAATCTTGTTGGCTGCAAAAATCATCAGGACTCAGCATTCCATCCTTTCATATGGCATGGATTTATATTACAGTTTGGTTATTCCAGCCAAATTATAAAGACAGACAGACGCATTTCATTTCCTCAATACAAAAGCAGAGAATCATATTTAGCTGATCTTTGCACATTGCACATTCCATACAGATATTAATGTGAAAATGTATATTACTTGTGAAAGCTTATATGTTTACCGAGCAAAAAGGCCAGACCCCAGTGAGGTTGGAGCAGCCCTGACAGGATTTATCCCAGAGGATGCTGAGACACTGAGACATATTTATTCCAGCATCTTGCTTAATCAAATCTCAGACTGCCTTAATAGCTGTTTCATTGAAATCTACTTCCACTAAAGCTTCAAAAAAAGCTGCTGAACCCAGAT
>CAJQZJ010030365.1:0-11067 GCA_907164525.1 Lophiomys imhausi | reverse complement strand
CCAAAACAATAGGATGTCTCCAGATCCTAGCAATAATGCTACAGACATCTCTGGACAGCTGAACCCAATTGAAGCAAAGGAAAATGACCTTAATCCTACGCTACTAATCCTACTAATAATAGAAGGCCTAAGGGAGGAAATCAAATACCTCAGAGAGCAACAACAAAGTACTGCAAAGGAGGTGATGGAAATGAATAAAGCGCTTAAAGGAATGGAAGACCTGAAAAGGGAAGTTGAAGCAATGAAGAAAATCCAATCTGAGACATCCATAGAACTGGAAAACCTTAAGAAAAGAATCGAAACTACAGACACTAGCATCACCAACAGAATACAAGAGATGGAAGAAAGAATTTCAGGCTCAGAGGATAAAATTGAAGAAATGGATACATCTGTCAAAGAAAATGTCAAATCTAAAAAAGTCCTGACACAAAACCTTCAGGAAATCAAGGACACAATGAAAAGACGGAATCTCAGAATAATAGGAATAGAAGAAAGAGAAGAGTCCCACCTCCATGGACCAGAAAATATCTTCAACAAAATCATTGAAGAGAATTTCCCAAATCTAAAAAAAGAGATGCCTATAACTGTACAAGAAGCTTACAGAACCCCAAATAGATTAGACCAGAAAAGAAAATCTTCCCGCCACATACTAATCAAAACACTAAATGTACAGAACAAAGAAAGAATTTTAAAAGCTGCTAGGGAAAAGGGTCAAATAACATATAATGGCAAACCTATTAGAATCACACCTGACTTTTCTTCAGAGGCTCTAAAAGCCAGAAGGGCCAGGACAGAAGTCTTGCAGACCTAAAAAACCACAAATGCCAGGCCAGACTCCTATTCCCTGCAAAACTGTCAATCAACATAGATGGAGAAAACAAGATATTCCATGACAAAGCTAAATTCAAACAATATCTATACACAAATAAATCTCTACAGAAGATGTCAGAAGGAAAACTTCAACCCAAAGAGGTTAACTACACACAAGAAAGCACAGGAAGCAAATAGCATGCCTGCAGCAAATACAAAAGAAAAGAAGCTCACTCACAGACTATTTCCACCAACATCAAGATGGCAGGAAGTAACAATCACTGGTCATTAATATCTCTAAACATCAGTGGACTCAATTCCCCAATAAAAAGGCACAGGCTAGCAGAATGGATGCGAAAACAGAATCCCACATTCTGCTGCTTACAAGAAACACACCTCAGCAAAAAAGATAGACATTATCTCCAAGTAAAGGGCTGGAAAAAGATATACCAAGCAAATGGACCCAAGAAAAAAGCTGGAGTAGCAATTCTAGTATGCAACAAATTGGATTTTCAACCAACATTAATCAAAAGAGATGGGGAAGGACACTATATACTCATCAAAGGAAAAATCCACCAAGAGGAAATTTCAATACTAAACATTTATGCCCCAAATGTAAGACCACCCACATTCATTAAAGAAACACTACTGAAGCTCAAATCCCACATTGAACCTCACACATTAATAGTGGGAGACTTCAACACACCACTCTCACCACTGGACAGATCAACAATGCAGAAACCAAACAGAGAAATAATGAACCTCACAGATGTCATGAATCAAATGGACCTAATTGATATCTACAGAACATTTCACCCAAAAACAAAAGAATACACTTTCTTCTCGGCACCTCACGGAACCTTCTCAAAAATCGACCATATAGTCGGTCACAAAGCAAGCCTCAACAGATACAGGAAAATTGAAATCACTCCTTGTAACTTATCAGACCATCATGGAATAAAGCTAGGCTTCAACAGTAACAAAAACAACAGAGTGCTTGCAAAAACATGGAAACTGAACAACTCTCTCCTCAATGACCTCTGGGTCAGGGAAGAAATAAAAAAAGAAATTAAAGTCTTCTTAGAACTCAATGAAAATGAAGGCACAACATACCCAAACTTATGGGACACATTGAAAGCAGTGCTAAGAGGAAAGTTTATAGCTCTAAGTGCCTTCAAAAAAGAAACTGGAGAATTCCTATACTAGCCACCTAAAAGAACACCTGAAAGAGCTAGAACAAAAAGAAGCAAACACTCCCAAGAGGAGCAGACGAGAGGAAATTATCAAACTCAGGGCTGAAATCAACAACTTAGAAACAAAAAGAACAATACAAAGAATCGACAAAACCAAGAGCTGGTTCTTTGAGAAAATCAACAAAATAGACAAGCCCTTAGCTAAACTAACTAAAAGGCAGAGGGAAAATACCCAAATCAACAAAATCAGAAATGAAAAGGGGGAAATAACAACAGACATTGAGGAAATCCAAAGAATCGTTAGGTCCTACTTCAAAAACTTGTACTCCACAAAATTGGAAAATCTAAATGAAATGGACAATTTTCTTGATAGATTCCACCTACCAAGGTTAAATCAAGGACAGGTAAACAAATTAAACAGTCCTATAACCCTTAAGGAAATAGAAGAATTCATTAGACGTCTTCCAACCAAAAAAAGCCCAGGCCCAGATGGTTTCAGCACAGAATTCTACCAGACATTCAAAGAAGAGCTAACACCAATATTCTTCAAACTCTTCCACAACATAGAAACAGAAGGAATACTGCCAAACACATTCTATGAGGCCACAGTTACCCTGATACCTAAACCTCACAAAGACCCAACGGAGAAAGAAAATTTCAGACCAATTTCCCTTATGAACATGGATGCAAAGATACTTAATAAAATACTTGCAAACCGGATCCAAGATCACATCAAAAGTATCATACACCATGATCAAGTAGGCTTCATCCCAGGGATGCAGGGGTGGTTGAACATTAGAAAATCCATCAATGTAATCCACCACATAAACAAGCTGAAAGAAAAGAACCACATGATCATCTCATTGGATGCTGAAAAAGCTTTTGACAAAATACAGCACCCTTTCATGATAAAAGTCTTAGAGAGATCAGGCATAAAAGGACCATACTTAAAAATAATAAAAGCAATTTACAGCAAGCCAATAGCCAACATCAAACTAAATGGAGAGAAACTTAAAGCATTTCCTCTAAAATCAGGGACAAGGCAAGGCTGCCCACTCTCTCCATATCTCTTCAACATAGTACTTGAAGTTTTAGCTAGAGCAATAAGACAACTAAAAGAGATCAAGGGGATACAAATTGGAAAGGAAGAAGTCAAAGTATCCCTATTTGCCGATGATATGATAGTATATATCAGTGACCCCAAAAATTCCACCAGAGAACTTCTACAGCTGATAAACTCCTTCAGCAAGGTGGCCGGATACAAAATCAATTCAAAAAAATCAGTAGCCCTTCTTTACACAAAAGATAAATGGGCTGAGAAAGAAATAAGGGAATCAACACCCTTCACAATAGCCACAAATAATATAAAATACCTTGGGGTAACTCTAACCAAGCAAGTGAAAGACCTGTATGATAAGAACTTCAAGACCCTGAAGAAAGAAATTGAAGAAGATATCAGGAGATGGAAAGATCTCCCTTGTTCATGGATAGGTAGGATCAACATAATAAAAATGGCAATCTTACCAAAAGCAATATACAGATTCAATGCAATTCTTATCCAAATACCAACTCAATTTTTTACAGATCTGGAAAAAACAATTCTCAACTTCATATGGAATAACAAAAGACCCAGAATAGCTAAATCAATCATGTACAATAACAGAACATCTGGAGGTATCACCATCCCGGATTTCAAGCTGTACTACAGGGCAATAGTAATAAAAACAGCATGGTACTGGTATAGAAACAGACCAGTTGACCAATGGAATCGAATTGAAGACCCAGAAATAAACCCACACATCTATGGTCACTTAATTTTTGATAAAGAAGCCAAAAACATACAATGGAAAAAGGAAAGCATCTTCAATAAATGGTGCTGGTCTAACTGGATGTCAACATGTAGAAGAATGCATATAGATCCATACTTATCACCCTGTACAAAACTTAAGTCTAAGTGGATCAAGGACCTCAACATAAATCCAGACACACTAACATTAATAGAAGAGAAAGTGGGAAAAAGCCTTGAAATCATTGGCACTGGTAGCAACTTCCTGAATAGAACACCAATAGCTCAGGCACTAAAACAAACAATCAATAAATGGGACCTTATAAAATTGAAAAGCTTCTGTAAGGCAAAGGACACTGTCCTTAGAACAAAACGGCAGCCTACAGAGTGGGAAAGGATCTTCACCAACCCAACATCTGACAGAGGGCTAATATCCAAAATATATAAAGAACTGAAGAAATTAAACACCAAAAAATCAAATAACCCCATCAATAAATGGGGTACAGAGCTAAACCGAGAATTCACAGAAGAGGAATCTCTAAAGGCTGAGAGGCATTTGAGGAAATGTTCAACATCTTTGGTTATCAGGGAAATGCAACTTAAAACAACTCTGAGATTCCATCTCACACCTGTCAGAATGGCTAAGATCAAAAACTCAAATGATAGCACATGCTGGCGAGGATGTGGAGAAAGGGGAACACTCCCCCATTGCTGGTGGGACTGCAAACTTGTGCAACCACTTTGGAAATCAATCTGGAGATATCTTAGAAAACTGGGAATAAATCTACCTCAAGACCCAGCCATACCCTTCTTGGGCATATATCCAAAAGATCTGAAAAGAAACCAAAAGGACATTGCCTCAACAATGTTCATAGCAGCTTTATTTGTAATAGCAAGAAACTGGAAACAACCCAGATGTCCATCAACTGAAGAATGGATAAAAAAACTGTGGTACATATACACAATGGAATACTACACAGCTATCAGAAATGAGAAAATCATGCAATTCAAAACCAAATGGATGGAACTAGAAAAGCTCATCCTAAGTGAGCTGACGCAGTCCCAGAAAGATAAACATGGTATGTATTCCCTTACAAATGGATATTAACCATACATCAGAGGATAACTATCCTACAACCCACACACCCAAATAGACAGGAACCTAGCATATCTATCCTAGGAAAAATTCTACCCACCAGTGAGTCATGGAATCTGCTTCAGGTTAGTGGAACCCCACACCCTAGATGGTGTGCCTTATCAAGCTCCAGTATGAGTGTAAGCTCTTGGGCCTCACATGACGCAAGATCTGAGGGAGTATGATATGTGAGGGCCCACCTCATCTGAGGAGAAGGAGAGTACCAAGTAGAGGAACAAGGAGGGAGAGAGGGAGGAAGGGAGGGAGGGAGGGAGGGAAGGAGAGAGGGAGGGAAGGAGAGATGAAGGGAGGGGCCAAGAGGGGAGGAGGGAGGAAACTATGTTCTAGAAATAAATAATACTATTTTAAGAAAAGAATTAATAAGCTTAAAAATATAATAAAAATACAATATAAAATTTTCAAACTATAATTTACCTTACTGGCATGAAAAGAAAATGGCCTTAATTTCAGATTAGAATGTTAGACTGCAGGTGGCTACAGAGATTACACAAACTTGATAGCAGCTTAAAAGTTTTTTTTTGTTTTTTGGTTTTTTTTGTAGAGGTATAGGCTATTTCCATGGTTTGGCATTAAAAAGCAGGTAACAGGTTTAAAACACTGTAAATAAATTAAAGGTGACAGCTGTTCAACCTGGTTTTACAAACCTCCAAGAGTTGAAAAAACTTAGAGCTAAGGTAAAATAATGCATGGTGTTAGCCCATGCCTTTACCTCCAGCAGAGACAGGAGGATCACTATAGAGTTAGTTGTCTTATAAATTCTAGAGTTACAAGAAACAGGGTGGTGATGGTGCACACCCTTAGTCACATCATTGGGGAAGAATACACCCTTAATCCCAACACACTAGAGACAGAAACAGGCAGATCTCAGAGCTCAAGGCCACCTGATACAAAACAAGCTCTAAACAGAGAAAAACTTTGATCCAGGGGTGGAGGAGTACATCTTTAATCCCATCAGTTGGAAACCACATGTCTTTGATCCCAATATTTAGAATGCAGAGATAGGCACATAGGATTTGGAAAGATTTAAGTTTAAAAGCTACTTACAAAAGGCAGGCTGCAATTCAAACAAATTGTCCTTTGAGATCTCAAAATATATACACTAAAGGTTTGTTTAGCTCCAAAATATCAAAATAATTTCTTCTTTAATCCGGATTGAAAGGTAATACTTTATATATTATCAAAAAAACCAAATTTGCTCCAGGAAAAATATTACCTGACCCCCCAAAAAAAAGGTAATTGTCCCAGAGTTAGGATTAGGGCAGGGCTCTGTTCTTATCTTTCCAGGAGATTTAAAGCATCCATTCAAGGAATCCAGGGACAACTGGACAAGGGAAACCTCAGCAGAAAACAGATCAGACACCAAAGAAGACGAGTGGCCCAGATGATACAGCCTTGCAGACTTCTTCAATAGCAGTTTCCTCAAAAGTCTATAACCACAACAACTCAAAATCGCTAAGATCGTTCAGCTCCACAGACTACTCCAGCCAGATCTTCAGTAAAGTTCTGAAGATCAGCTTCTGTCTATGAACTTCGTAGGACATCTAAATAGCTGAGCACAAAGGGACTGAACATCAAATGATTCTATTAACATTTTTAACCATTTTTCCATTCTTATTTGGGCCCCAAACAGGTTTACTATGTCCCAAATCAGCAGGAAGTCATTTTAAGAGAACAACGTCCCATCCCCAGAAGGGGGGGAGGGTGTTCTCCCCCTTTGGTTATTTGATAGATAATAGAAAATTTTGTTATTTAGGGGAAAAGACTACAAGCTGTTAAATGGTCTTGTTAAATGGGTTTTGGAGGTTAGACCCAGGGACTTCTCTCTTTTGCTTTTCTGCATCCTCCTTTCTCTCGTATATAGGAGTGAACAGACTTGAGAAAAATGGGACATAGACATAGTATAGGAAAGAACAAGAAAAAAGGTCAGATTATTGAATATAACTTTATACCTTTGTATACTGATACAAAATTAATATTATATTTGGCTAAATTGGTATTGATCATTGTATATTAATGCAAATTTAAGATTGTATAGGGCTACATCGGTATTGATCTTTGTATATTGATACAAAATTAAGATTATATTTGGCCACAATGGTATTGACCCTAGTATATTAATGTAAAATTAAGATTGTATTGGGCTACATCAGTACTGATCTTTGTATATTGATACGAAATTAAGATTATATTTGGCCACATTGGTATTGATCTTTGTATATTGATACAAAATTAAGGGTAACGCTTCTTAAAAGTATTGTTTGTAGTAATACTTAAAAATGAAATGTCAAGTTTTGACCTCTCGCTACCAACTGACATAAACTGTTTAGGATAATTAAGAAACGGAAACTAATAGTCATGAAAACGTGTCATTTTGTTAGTTACTATGACAGTCTATCACAGTTATTTTCTAAGCTACTCAGAAATCAAGTTGCTAAGAGACAAGCAATATCTGCTTATCTAAATATAAGAGATAGATAGGGCATCTTCAAAAACCTCAAGAGGTCTGCAGAATATGGCATTCAAAGATGTTTTCTTAACTTAAGATTTTTTGATATCGAGACATGTCAGCTCCTGACAGCACCCCCTATTCTACTCCAAGTAGAAGATGAGCATCGAAGAATCTCCAGTGGGAGATGATTAAATTGGTGGTAAGCCATTCTCTTGGCAAGAAAAACCACTTGCTTCAACTGTAGACAGACTTCTGTCCAAAACGGACAAAACTTGGAAGCAGGTAAGTCGACAGCCTAGCTCTGCCAAGACAGGGTAGGTAAGTCCTTCATAATTCCTGCTCTACAACCAATGTCTGTCAGAGAAATGGGGCCAAATGGCTGAAGATAGATGCTGTAATGTATGGAGAGAAAATGGGAACTGTCCAGGCAGCCACTGGTATGTCATTTTTTAGTTTTGGAAGCTGCAGGCCCTGCACTTCCTATATAATCAGATATATTTATCCCTCTCAGGTCTCTGGGGTGGTTGAAGAATAGATAGCTAGAGTCTCATAGTTAAATTTTGAATTGTTTAGGAATCAAGAGGGTGTTCTGGATCTAAGAAGATATTTTTAAAATTATGAGGCAAGTTAGTATGAAAGCTGAGTTAGATATAGAACTTTAAACTCATGGAGATGGTTAGATAGTAGAATGTTAAAGTCAGGTGCCAAATACATATGGACTGGACATTGATAATGTATGCTAAGCCATATAACTCTTATAATCGTGGCCTATTTATTTCTGTTGTTTTGTATTGTATTTATAGTTATAAGAAAAAGAACCATTATTTGGACTGAAAGGGAGAGCTGTTGGGGGGAAAAATAAATACCTTAAACTAAAAAAAAAAAAAAAAAAGAAGGGAAGAGGATGGTGGGGCTGAGGGGGAGGAGGGTGGAAAGGTGGGACTGGAGGGGGGAGTAGGGAGGGGATTGTGATTGAGATGTAACTTGAAGAAATAAAAAATAAATTATTAAAAAAAAGGTAATTACAATAGAGAAAAAATATTAAGTAGTTGAAACATTTGTAGAAATGTACCTTTAGAGAATTTACTAGCCCCCCTTCGATCTCTCCCCCTCCCTCTATCCTCCTCCCCTCCCTTTCTCCTCCTTCCCTCTGTCCCCTCCTTCATTCCCTACTTTCTTTCTTCCATATTTCCCTCTCTTCTTCTTTCCCTCCTTCACTTCCTTTCTTTGTTCTTACCATCCCTCCCCATCCCTCCTTCTTTCCCTCCGTTTATATCATCGATTGTATGGGAGGAAAGTTGCTGATTCATGTCTCACAATGTACCAAGAACAATGGGGCATCACTGGTGTAGGTCAATGAGCTTTTTCAAGCTAGGCAGAGCACATGAATCTTAAGAGGTTTGAATTGGAGAGGTTAAGAGGAACCTCAATGTCGGGGAGAGTAGGTTCTGACATTGCAAAAGGGTAATTTAATATTTTATCTTGTTAGAAAGATAGAGGGCTGCATTGAACAGCTTGTCTAACCAAATGCTGCCAATAACCTTTTGACTTTACCAAGAAGCCTGGATTGAAGATCTGAAAATGAGTTTGTCTGAATTGTTTGTTCTCTCTCTCTCATTTGCAGTTGTGTTTTCTTCTATGTCATATTTCCTTTTTCACAGAAAGGAGGTGTCAGGAAACAGAATTAAATGCCAGTTAGCCACATGGTGGGCTAACTGTAAATCCCTGGCCTCTTACCTTCTCTGGCCCCCTGCTTCAAGTTTCTCAATGGGTCTTACCACCATCACTGTTCTAGATTCTGGTGGTTCATTACCCTAAGTTCTTTATTGATTCTTTTTTTCTCCTTTAATTGGAATACAAGTTACCTGGTACTAACATGTATGTTTTTACTTCTTCTCTGACTGTCCAACCTATGCATCCAAAACAATAAGTGCTTGAGAAAGACAGGTTGCATTTGGGTTGAAGCCAATCCAGAAAATAAGCTGAAAGCAACATTAGGGAACTGTGGTCAGCTAATGATTCCATGGACTATTTGTGTCCACTGGTGTCCACCTCAGAGCCAATATACAGCAGGGAGTAATAGGAAGAGAATACAACAAGAGGCTATAGGCAGAATAGCTGGGGTAGTGTCTCTGCCTCAGAAAATCCCTTTGGAGGCTGATTAAGAACAAAACAGAATCAGATACCCAAATGTCAGCATCCAAATCTGCAAGTGGGATGAGGAATAGACACCTCCTGTCATCCTTGGGGTCTGGGTAGCTTTCCTTAGGTGTTAAGCTCTGCACCTGGGAAAGAGTAAGCCTTTGAAAATGCATCCAGACCATGTCTCTGTCCTCAGAAGAACAGGAGGACCTTTTGTCTCCTTTTGGAGGCAAAATCTGTCTCCTCAGGAAGCAGAGTTTTCAAAACACACTTCTTTCATGTTGTGTCCATTCAGCCAAATGTCAGAAAGGATAATATTGGTGGGAGTGGTGAAAGGTAGGAACATTAAATAAGTTTATGTAAATTCAGAGGGGTTCGTACTCATGGTGTCCCCTACTCTAATCAAAGAGCTTACCTTGACAATGGAAGAATAAATGGAACACTAATTAAGAAGATTTCCAACTATTTTTTCTTTGTGGAGGATACAAACAGTGGAAGGGTTCTAGCCCTGACAAGACCAATTTTATTCTGAACAAGGCTGATTACGTGAGGGATTCTATCTCAGTTTTCTATTTGGCACTTGAAAGCATTCATGGCTTTCTCCCAGGGACTTTGTTTGTCTTTTTTCTTCCTTTTTTATATGTGATTACCAGTCTTGTGGGAAATTCAAGTCATCAGATGGTTCGGTCTCTAACTGCCTAGGTGTACCTACCTAGGTGTACCTACCTCATTAATGAACTGAGTGGTGTTCCCTTTTCCATGGGTATAGAGCCTATCCCATTGGGAAGCGCTTTAGTCCTGTATTTTAGTAGTATGGTGACAGGGAGATTTCCCCTTCCACCAGTCTTCTGACAGAGCAGAGGAAAAATGGAGAGAATACATATAAACTTACCATTACTGCAAAGCACATTCTCAGTGTGTGTGTAAATGCCACATGGGGGCAGTAAACATTATTTACACCAATGCAGCTTGTCGGCATGTGCTTCCCACTAACTGAGAAATAATGAAGTGAGACACAATAAAGTGAAGGGATATTGTCAGGTGAATTTTAATTGTATCTGATGTTTCTCCATCATTAAATAGAACTTAAGTCTCCCTCTCTCCATCCCCCTCCTCCCCACTGCAAACACATACATGATTCAACATTAATTATGCCTTTCAGGACCAATTTCCAAGGCAAGGCCATTTCCCTTCTTTTAAAATAATATCCAAAGGCATATTGCTTATCATGAGCACAAGTGGGAGGCTGGAGAGAAACTTGACCTAAAGATGCTATGAATATATAGAAAAGAGTTGGCAGCTGGGAGGGAAGATAATGGCTAGAAAAGTAACGAAGAACTCTTGCTTATTGTGATTACACTGTGCCATCCTCAACTCTAGCCTTTCACCAAGGTCTAGAAGATGACCATGCCCATAAAGCTAACTTCACTTTCCAAACTGGAGGCACGCTGGGGTGTGGGAACGTTAGACTTGTTTGTCTGGATACTGAAGGAGCTGATAGGTTAATATAAGTTAGATTTAGTGAATACCT
>CAJQZJ010030364.1:0-12705 GCA_907164525.1 Lophiomys imhausi | reverse complement strand
ACTTAGCCTTGATTACACAATTTAACTGTTTTCCTTGTACAAAATCCTAAGGTCTTCCACATTCATCCTGAACAGCATGATCAAAGCCTCTGCAGTAGCCCACCATAGTTTGAATTAATGGCACTGGCAGAGGAAATTAATTTCAAGATAACCTAGTATTGACTATGTTATGTGGCTGTTAGTAGTCACTTTTATGCAGGTCTGCAATGAAAAGGAGCAAGCTGAAAAAAGAGAAGCACTAAATATAC
This sequence comes from Lophiomys imhausi, assembly GCA_907164525.1. Taxonomy (NCBI): domain Eukaryota; kingdom Metazoa; phylum Chordata; class Mammalia; order Rodentia; family Muridae; genus Lophiomys; species Lophiomys imhausi. Next base: position 12,457 of record CAJQZJ010030364.1, on the reverse strand, counting down.
AGTTTGAGGAGAAAAGGAATACCAAGAATCCTATTGGAGGGGTTGGAGAGATGGTTCAGCAGTTAAGAGCACTGGCTGCTCTTCCAAAGGACACAAATTCAAATCCCAGAACATTGCAGTTTGAAAATGTCTGTAATGGCTGGGCATGGTGGCACATGCCTTTAATCCCAGCACTTGGGAGGTAGAGGCAGGCAGATTTCTGTGAGTTCCAGGCCAGCCTGGTCTACAGAGTAACCTGGAACTCATTCTGTAGAGTGTGTATCCAGGGCTACACAGAGAAACCCTGTCTCAAAAAAAAGCAACAAAAAAGAATAGAAAAAAAGAATTATAATGGAGTTAAGCCCAGTGCTCAAGAAGATAAAAAGTTTAAAGAAAAGCCTGATGCTAAATAGAATAAAGGGAGTGGTGTCCTCAGGACAGGACTCCACCCAACTAAGCTTCCCACTTGCGAAAAGGAATCAAAGAAAAGTTTATGCTGTGAAGGAAACCATCAACAGTAGAAAACTGGTTACAAATGTAACTGAGTGACAGGGCCAAATTCCAGTTCCAGCAAGTAGTGGTAGAATTTGGCAGCTTCTGCTGGCCTTGTGGTTCTGGCTTTAGAGTCAAAGATACATGAATGTGTAATGGTGTCCCTGCATGGAGGCCCACAGAAGCCATTGTGTGAAGCTGTGAAGGTGAAGCCTGAATTGTGCTGGAGACCACAACATGTCAGAGATGCCAGAGCCATGGGATACCTGTCAAGGAAAGCTGCAGATTTGGTGTGGAATCAGCCCAAGAGAGAGAGAGAAGTGTGTTGTGGTCACAAAGCTGAAAGGGGTTGGAGATTTGAAGAGTGTTTTTTGTTTTTGTTTTTTCGAGACAGGGTTTCTCTGTGCATCAGCCCTGGCTGTCCTGGACTCACTCTGTAGACCAGGATGGCCTCAAACTCACAGAGATCCGCCTGCCTCTGCCTCCCAAGTGCTGGGATTAAGGTGTGAGCCACCACGCCCGGCTTGAAGAGTGTTTTGACATCAGACATGAAGTTGCAAGATTTGGACTTTGCCCTCCTGCTTTTTGATCTAATATTTCATCACTATGCTCCCTTTACTCTATTTTGGAATGGTAATATATATTTTGTGCCATTGTATGTTGGGAGTATGTGATTTGCTGTTTACTTTTGCTTTTAGGTCGAGTTACACTTAAGAGTTTGCCTTGAGTCTCAGAAGAAACTTTGGACTTTGAAAGTGTCAAGTCTGAAAGACTATGGGGAATTTAGTAGTTGGACTAAATGCATTTTGCATTGTGATATGTCTACAAACCCTTGGGAGTGGAATGTGCTTAACCGAACTTTTTAATTATTATTTAACACTTATTTATTTATTATTATATTCACTTATAACAAATAACAATTACTTCTTAACTATTAATCCTATAAATTCCTACAACCCCTTTAACCTATCCACTAATCCTATTGATAATTATTTTTCTAACCTTTTAGAATGATACAGTCTCTGGGGCAGGTCCTCAGTCGTCAGGAACACAGTCTTTGTTGTAGATTCTTTAACGCACTTAGCAGTCCTTTTTCTGGATCTCTCAGATGCAGGTTCATCAGGGTAAGTTGGTTATTGCAGTCTCACCTTAAATAAGGCTTGATTCTTTCTTCTCTCTGGGAGATCCCAGCCCCTTCCCATCAGCAACTCTTTAGTCCTTGGCCTTTTGTTGTCTTTCTGAGGCTTTCTTTGCTCACCAGCTTCTTTCTGCCTCAGGGAGATGTGGCCATCAAATGATGGCCAGCACTTTTTTCAGCAGGACTCTCGGAGCTCTCTAGCATTGGGCCTCTTCTTCTTTTGGGCTCCATGCACTGTCCTTAAATAGGAGGAACTCTGTTTCAGCTTAATTTGGGCTCCGCCCACTTAGCAGCTGAAAACAATGTCAGGCCAGATACTTTGTTTCTTAAGTCCATTAAGTCTTTCCTGTTTTTCTGACAATCTTGTTTTTTAGTCCATTGAGTATGTCCTGTTTTTCCTGACTTCAACCTTGTTTTTCAGTCCATTAAGTCTCCTGCTTGTTTCCTGTTTTTAGTCCACATGCTGATAATGATCTTCATGACCCAAATTAAGAGACAGTATCAGAAACCCCTATATATTTTCTAAATCTAATTTATCTAAGTCCCTACAAATGTGGCTCTATAGAGCAATAGAACAGTGACTAAAACAAGGAGTGTGAGTCATTGGGCCCCTCCAGTCCCATAAGATGCTGTTAGCCTTATTTGATAAAGCAAAAACAGAATCATAGGAATAAATATGTGCACAAATTTATGATGCCAAGTAGTGAAACCCAAGTTAAACTTGCAGTGTTAGGGCTAGGGGACGGAGCTTAGCCCAGGAGCACTTCCTTGGCTAAAATGTGTGAGATCCCTTGTTCCTTGTGCATCATCTCTGAAAACCAAACTGAAACAAACAAACAAAAAACCCTAACAAAAGATCTTTCCTCTGAGCAGTTTACAGTTAAGAAGGTGGGCCCTGTTACCTGACTGAGTTGTGAGAGAATAGAGGAAAATTAAATTGAAGGGAGAACAAAAATAAAAAACTGACAGGAGATAAGTAGTCTTTATAGTCTAGCTCTGATAATGCCTATCAGGTAAGTAGTAAGGTCAGTTATCAAACTGGTTGTTTTTACTGTGCTGACGTTGACAACTTTCTGTTTTAGGATTCTGGACCAACCTCTGCCCTGTTGTTTTTTCTTCTCTGCTTCCCCTGTGGGATTCCAGTTCCAAACTGAAGATTTTGCTACTAGCAAACAGTGAAAAGGTCTTTTTCACATCAAAGGAACATCTTGGATCAGATGGAGCTAAGGAAACTGGCTTGGCATAAACAGTTGTAGCCTAAAATAGAGAGGTTACCAGGTAGCTTGCGTTAAGGGACTTCACTTCATTTTGGATCTTAGGAAAGTTTCTGTATTCCTTCGCTTACTATTTTCTTTTGATTGGCTTTTTTTTTTTTTTTTTTTGGTTTTTTCGAGACAGGGTTTCTCTGTGTATCCTTGGCTGTTGATTGGCTTTTATATGCTTCTTTGGTTCTGTCTCCTATACTCGCATATGCTATCAAGACTGCTTGACCTTTCAGTTACCCTAAATCTACCTATCATTCTATACATGAGATTGTCAACATAGTAAGTACCCAGTCTTAGCCTTTTTCACAGACCTCATTGGTATCTGTGAGTTATTGAGCTCACCAGGAAACAATACTCTTATCTACTGAGACCACAGCCAGATGTTGATGGCAAAGAGCAAGCAAGAGAACAAGGATACACAAGATATGATAACTTTGCAATCTTATAGGGCAAGAAGCCAATTAGCTAGGAGCAATTCCTAAGGGAGTCATCATATCACATAAAAATAGTTCTGCTGGCTCCATGCAAAGGGAAAAAAGCAAGGCCGCAAGGGATATCATGGCGCACTTGTGTCCCACGGAGTAGTATGCATATTGCACACGCTTCAGCGTTTTGGAGGAGACATCACCATGAAGTGTAGCTAGGTAAGCCATAATGTAGCAGAAGGGAACAATTTTGCCCTCCAGGTGACACTGGTCTTGTGTGTGTGTGTGTGTGTGTGTGTGTGTGTGTGTGTGTGTGAGAGAGAGAGAGAGAGAGAGAGAGAGAGAGAGAGAGAGTGTGTTTTACTGGTATCTTGTGAATTGAGGCTACAGATGTTGTTCACAATCCTACAAGTGCAGAAGACCCACCTCCAAAACACACACACTATATACAGAAGCATACATAAAAACAAAACAAAACATTTAGTCTTTCTTGTAGCCTACAAACTACCCCGCTAGAATGATTTCAAGAAAATTTCCAGAGAGAATAATGGTACATGAAGACTCACAACCTTTTTAACTTTGTGTATATTTATTTTTTTCCTAACAATGAAATATGAAGAGATAAAAGGGTCTAATCATACTTGGATTCTCTTTGAAACAGCATAATGTTTTTCAAATGAGCCCAAGTTATTGAAACTCAATACTGTATAGCTTTCTTTTGAGTAGCCTTAGAGTCAAACTAGATATTAAGAGATTAGTTGCAGGTGTAACCTAAAACTAGATAATAGTCTGAACTATTTCATCCTCTATTAAAACTCATTGCTCTGTAAGAAGTTACAGCTGTTAGAAAGCAATAATACATATTTTTTCTTCAGACATATTTTGAACACAGCCTATTCCTCAGTTGATTAGCATCAATAAAAGTGGATCATTTGATAAAACTTGCTAAATTTAGAAGATAATACTAATTCTAAATTTCCTATGTTAGGGGCTGGTGAGATAGCACAGCAGTCAAGAAGACAAGCCTGATGACCTGAATTTGATCGTCAGGATCCACATGGTGGTCAGAGGGGACCAACTACCACACATTGACCTCTGAACTCTACACATGCACTGTGCTTTGCATGTGAGTGCACACTGAAAAATACATGTAAAATGAAGTCCATATATTAATATGCATAAATTTTATTTTCCGATGTGTGCTAATAAACTTTCTGCCAAATCAGTATTTCTTTTTTACATCTTTATTTATGAACAGGTTACCTCCCTGGCCCCAAATATGTGTTTCTTAAACCCTTTATACTTTAAAAAGTTTCACAAACAGAAAAGTACCTATGTATGGTTTTTTATCCTGAATAAGAGGGAATTTTTTTCCACTATCCTATTAGCATTTATAATTCAACTGGTAACATAAATGGACATTAGAGAAATAAAACTATTCAAATTTACTATATACACAAAGACATCAGAGTAAAGCAAAGCAAGTGCTTCAACTAGGTATGATCTGGACTCTTATATGCTTTCTTTTTAAATTGTTATTATTACTATTTGGACTGGGTATATGCCCCTTCCTCCATGACCTGCATCCATGTGAAAAGCCAGATGTGGCAGTAAACATTTGTAACTTAATTACTTATGAAGTGAAGACAGGAGGATTCAAGGGCTGCCAGCCAGTCTAGGCAATTGGTGAGCTCTAGGTTTGCTGATACCAGTTTTTAAAAATGAAGTGGAAGAGGATGGAGGAAGATACTTAATGCCTACTTCTGACCTTTACCCCTACCACATGCATACACACTTATTGGACAGGTGAGATGGCTCAGTAGGTAGAGCATTTGCCCTGCAAGTCTGTTAATTTAAAGGGGAGGGGAGCTTCCTGAAAGTTGTCCTCTGACCTCCCCATACATGTATTCATGCCCACACATCACACACACACAATAATAATATTTTTTTGAGACAGGTCTCTCCACATAGCCCTGGCTGTCCTGCAGCTCACTATGTAGACTAGGCTGGCCTTGAGCTCGCAAAAATTCACCTGCTTCTGTCTCCTGAATGCTGGAATTAAAGGCATGTGTCACTATACCTGGATAAATTTAAATTTTTTGATCAATTTTTTTTGTTTTTGTTTTTTTGAGACAAGGTTTCTCTGTGTAACAGCCCTGGCTGTCCTGGACTCACTTTGTAGACCAGGCTAGCTTTAAACTCACAGAGATCCACCTGCCTCTGCCTCTCAAATACTGTGATTAAAGGCATGCACCATCACACTTGGCAATTACAGACAGCTGTGAACTGCCTTGTGGGTGCTGAGATTTGAACTTGTGTCCTTTGGAAGAGCAGCCAGTGTTTTTAACTGCTGAGCCATCTCTCCAGCCCCTTTGATTAACTTTTTAGTTAGCATGTAAAAATAATCCTTCCTTGTGGCATCTTTCATACATGTACATATTGTAGCTTGCTAATATTTAATCCCATTACGGTCCCTTGTTCACCTTATTCCCATAGTCCTCCTGCTTTCATGCTATATGTGCATGTATATGTGTATCTAGATGCCCCAGGGGAGAAAATATGCAAGACTTCTCTCTTTTTCTGCATCTTATAAGTTCAGTCATGTATTTGTCAACCCAAATCCCAGTGCTATTCTTCTCAGATAACACCTAATGAGTCCAATGAAAAGAATCTAGACTTCTGTGATTTGCTACTGATTATTGAGAAGACGAGTGCCATTGAAATAGTCTTAGTGTTTCGACTCTGAAATGTGCATTTGATACGACAGAAGGTGGTGTAAGAGATTTCAGGAAAGCAGCAGAGGCTAGGCTGGGTTCTCAGGTAGAACATATATATTTAGACATGTTATTTTTGTTTGTCATTTTGTTTATTATTCACATCCAGTTCTTTATTAGTCTGAGGCACTTCACTCATTTTCTGTAATTCTCCTCATCTGTGCCCTATGTTCCTCCATAGTAATATAGCAATTAATTTCCTTTGTGTGGTTTACTTGAACATTTTTTCTGGTTGGTATTTCATCAGTAATTGTGCAAGAGTTCTTCTGTACATTTGGTCCTTTTTCAACGCTGAAATTTTTGTAGGATAATTTTTCTTCGCAGTGAGATCAGATGATGAATACTTTTCTTTTTTCTTTTTTTCACCTTTTTAAAATGATTATTCACTACTTCAAGCCACATCTCTGTCACAGTGTCCCCTCTCCACCCCTCCTAGTTCTACCCTCCCACCCTCCCATCCTACTCTTCCAGTGTGGGGTGTCCCCACATCAGTCCACCACCCCAGTTCAGCAGTCACATGAGGGCCAAGATCCTCCTTATATACTGGGGGCCTAGAAGGCAGCACCACTAGGGCAAAGTATCTCATCAACAAAGTCTATGTTCCTGTTCTTTTTGGTGTATTGGTTGCACAATAGTTATCCTGTACTATATGGCTAAAATCCAATTATAAGTGAGCAGATGCCATGTGTATCCCTCTGAGTCTGGGTTAGTTCACTCAGGATGAGCTTCTCTAGTTCCATCCATTTGGCTGCAAATTGCATGATTTCGTTGTTTCTGATAGCTGAGTAGTATTCCATTGTGTAGATGTACCATAGTTTTTTCATCCATTCTTCAGTTGAGGGACATCTGGGTTGTTTCCAGTTTCTAGCTATTACAAATAAGGCTGCTATGAACATAGATGAGGAAATATCGTTGTGGTTTGGTGAGGAATCATTTGGATGTATATCCAGAAGTGGTATGGCTGGGTCTTGAGGTAGAGCTATTTCAAGTTTTCTAAGATATCTCCAGACTGATTTCCATAGTGGTTATACAAGTTTGCACTCCCACCAATAATGGAGCAGTGTTCCCTTTTCTTCACAACCTCGCCAGCATGAGCTGTCATTTGAGCTTTTGATCTTAGCATTTCTTGCAGGTGTGAGATGGAATCTCTGAGTTGTCTTGAATTACATTTCTCTGATGATTAAGGATGCTGAGCAAATATTTCTTCAAGTGTCTCTTGGCCATCAGAGATTCCTCCTTTGTTAATTCTCAGTTTAGCTCTGTTTCCCATTTTTGATTAGATTATTTGGTTTCTTGGTATTTAATTTCTTGAGTTCTTTATAAATTTTGGATATTAGCCCTCTGTCTGTTGGTAAAGATCTTTTCCCAATCTGTAGGTTGTCATTTTGTTCTAATGGCAGTGTCCTTTGCTTTACAGAAGCTTTTCAGTTTCATGAGGTCCATTTATTGATTGTTGGTCTCAGGTCCTGAGCTGTTGGTGTTCTGTTCAGGAAGTTGTCACCTGTGCCAATGAGTTCGAGGGTTTCTCCCACTTTCTCTTCTATTCGACGTAGTGTGTCCAGTTTTATGTTATGGTCTTTGATCCACTTGGATTTAAGTTTTCAACCAAAGTGTTGAAGCTATTATGAATGGGCTAATGGAACTAGCAGAGAGGGAGGTAATATCTATGTGTTCTCTTCAGCAATGTGAAGGAAGTAGGCACTAACTTTGGCATTGAGCTTCGACTCCTGCCTTTTACTTGTGTAGTGGCAATAGATGAGCCCAATGAGGTACTGCACCATGGCTGGCACTGGTCATAATTGTGGTCATTGGCAGTCTGTTCTGGCTCAAATGTTGGGGTTAGATGTCGTTTTTTTTTTTGGTTGCAGTTGTGCTCAGTGATGTTTGCCATTAAATTTAGAATACCCATTAAATAGGTTATTCAGCCACAGAGGACACTGCTCCTGACATACAGATAATATTGACTGCTTTTTTGATTTTGTTTTTTTTATTATTTTATTTTATGTACATTGATGTTTTGACTGCATGTGTGTCTGGAACAGGAATTATAGACAGCTGTGAACTGCCATGTGGTTCCTGGGATTTGAACTCAGGTCCTCTGGAAGACCAGCCAGTGCTCTTAACCTCTGAGCCATCTCTCCAGCCCTTTTGTTTTTTTGAAACAGGGTTTCTCTGTTTAACAGCCTTGGCTCTCTTGGACTCACTTAATACACTAGGTTGGCCTTGAACTCACAGAGATCCACCTGCCTCTGCCTCCTGAGTGCTGGGATTAAAGGTGTGCGCCACCACATCCAGAAATACTGCTTTTGAGAACTCTCTTGGAGGGTTATTTTTCTTTAAACAAGCTTAATTAACTTTGGTTTTCTTATATAAATTCACTATTATGTTAGCCCCCAGAAAACCTGGGATCTCTGCACAAACAATCTGATGGTTAAAGCAGATGTAATTGGTAAAGCCACCTAGGTGTCCCTGAAGTCACCTGCTGGGAAGGCACCATTTGATCTGCCTGCTATATGATGCTCTCTCATTTGTTTGTCTCCTCTTCTATGCCTTAGACCTCTTCCCCTCCTCACACAGTTCCTCATCCATTTTCATGTTTTATATATATTTATCTTTTTTTTTTCTAGTTTTTCGAAACAAGGTTTCTCTGTGTAACAGAGCCTGGCTGTCCTGGACTTGTTTGTAGACCATGCTGGCCTCGAACTCACAGAAACCCGCCTGCCTCTGCCTCCTGAGTGCTGGGATTAAAGGCGTGTGCCACTTAATCTGGATTTACATATGCACATAAATGCTTGATGAAAGCTTTCTCTTCTGTGAGAAGAGAGGTTTGTAATTTTGTTGGTGGTTTTACTTGGTTAATGAGTTTTCCATGGAGATGATCCTTGATAATTGAACAATTCAGAGGTTTTGTTTTTTCCAGACAGGGTTATTCAATGAGGGCTCTTCCCCTGTTACAATTTCATAAGCAGGTGTGGTCCCTGGGCCCTGTAAGCTCAGTGCACTGGAGACTGAGGCAGGCTACTCATTGATACTTTAGCTAATATGAAGTAATCAGCATATTTTGGGGGTAGCAGTTTTTGAACTTTTTTTTTTTTGTTTTTCGACACAGAGTTTCTTTGTATAACAACTCTGGCTGTCCTGGGCTCGCTTTGTAGACCAGGCTGGCCTCGAACTCACAAAGATCCGCCTGCCTCTGCCTCCCAAGTGCTGGGATTAAAGGCATGCGCCACCACGCCCGGCATAACTGTTTTTTTAATAAACAAAGCTCTTACCACATTTCCCCCTTTTAGTTAAAAAATGGTACATATATATATTATATACAATAAAAATGTTTATCAGATATATCAAGAATTATATTTACAATGTCCAGTCCATTTGTATTTAGCAACCTTAGAGAAAGTATTTATTATCTATACCTAGCTTAGAGTTCTGTACCTATATCATTTTCTTTTCTTATTTGCATTTATCAACCTGTAACATTCCTTAAATACTATACAACTAAGCTTAATTGTAAGATTATAACTATTTAGGCTTCAACCCCATTAGAGACTTTAGAAAGAAATTAAATTATTGCCTAAGTTTGTAGGAAGTGTAGAGCAAGAAATCTCCAGAACAAGGCCGGGCGGTGGTGGCGCACGCCTTTAATCCCAGCACTTGGGAGGCAGAGGCAGGTGGGTCTTTGTGAGTTCGAGGCCAGTCTGGTCTACAAAGTGAGTCCAGGACAGCCAAGGATACACAGAGAAACCCTGTCTCAAAAAACAACAACAAAAAAAGAAAGCTCCAGAACTATAGCAGTGACAGAAGCTGGCTACCTGAACAGTCACCCATGGTTTCTCTGTGTTGTTGGAGCATCCAGTCTTCAGCGTACTGCCCCAGAATATCTGACAAACTTTTCTGTGAAGCAGGAATATTGAAGGACTGACCTGCCTTATCTCTGTAACATTGGTCAGTTGACTTTTCAGTTTTCTGCTTGTTCCTTGTTCACAGATTTGACAGACAGCTTGCTATTGGCAGTTTTTTGTCTTGCTACATTTGTTTCTTTAATACCCGTCATCTTTTATCAAGTAGATTGGTGGTGCTGCCAGGAACAGCTATCTCTCTGTCAGAAAAACCTTTTATTAAAATATCTTAAATTCCATTTTCTGTAGGTCTCTGAGGTTTTTAGAAACCATCTATCATCTGTCTGTCTAAATAGACAAACATTGCTAGTTTCTATCTATGTGCTATCTACTTAATTTCAAAAGCATATACAAAAGACTAAATACAGCATATCTATGCAGTTAACTGAACTAATATCTAAGAAAACTATAAGTTTGATTGACTATTAATTTGCATTTCTTAATCATATACAGTTTTCAATAGGTTTCAAACGGACTTGAACTAAAAATTGTATTTTTAAATGAGTAACAAACATTTTCAATAAGTTAAATGCTTTTTGTATCAGTAGTTTTTGTTTGTTTGTTTGTTTGTTTGTTTTTTTGGTTTTTCGAGACAGGGTTTCTCTGTGTAGCCCTGGCTGTCCTGGACTCAATTTGTAGACCAGGCTGGCCTCGAACTCGCAAAGATCCGCCTGCCTCTGCCTCCCAAGTGCTGGGATTAAAGGCGTGCGCCACCACTGCCCGGCTTGTTTGTTTTTTTATAACCTGGTAACTCTCAGCTGCTCTTGTCTGAAATGACAAAGAGCTCCAAGCCAAGGTGACCCAGCTTGAACAGGAAAAGGATAAAGCAATGAAAGATCTCCAGACAAAACCAACAAACTGGAGAAGGAAATGTACAAAACTAACACTACCATTCAAGACATGAAAATAGAAATGGAAACAATAAAGAAAGCACAGTCAGAGTTAAAAGAGGAAATGGAGAATCAAGAGAAGAGAACAGGAACTACTGATGTGAGTATGAAAAATAGGATGCAAGAGATGGAAGACAGGATCTCAGGCATGGAAGATTCGATGGCAGAAATCAGTACAACATCCAAAGAAAATGAGAAAGCTGAAAAATCTCTCACCCACAACATCCAAGAAATCAAGGACTCAATGAAAAGACGGAACCTAAGAATTATAGGCATAGAGGAAAGAGAAGAATTCTGACTCCATGGTCCAGGAAATATCTTCAACAAAATCATAGAAGAAAACTTCCCAAACCTAAAGAAAGAGGTGCCAGTAAAAATCCAAGAGGCTTACAGAACACCAAACAGATTAGATCAGAAAAGAAACTCCTCTCGCCAAATAATAATAGAAACTCCAAATGTAGAGAACAAAGAAAGGATATTAAAAGCTGTAAGAGAAAAAGGCCAAGTCACATACAATGGCAGACCCATCAGAATAAACCTGACTTCTCCTCAGAAACTTTAAAAGCTAGAAGGGCCTGGGCGGATGTCCTACAAGCCCTGAGAGAACATAGGTGCCCAGCCAGACTACTATACCCAGCAAAACTCTCTATCAACATAGAAGGAGAAAACAAGATATTCCATGACAAAATCAAATTCAAACAATATCTCCTCACAAACCCAGCCCTACAGAAGATCCTAGAAGGAAAATTCCAACACAGAGAAGATAACTACACCCAAGAAAACAGAGGAAATAGAAACCTCCACAGCAACTAAACAAAAGAGAAACACAAGACAACCAGCTATACCAAAATAATGGGAAATAACAAGCCCTGGTCACTAATATCCATCAACATCAATGGACTCAACTCGCCAATAAAAAGACACAGACTTACAGACTGGATCCGTAAACAAGACCCATCTTTTTTCTGTATACAAGAAACACATCTCACTATTGAAGATAAACACTACCTCAGAGTAAAGGGCTGGGAAAAGGTCTTCCAAGCAAATGGACCCAGGAAACAAGCTGGAGTAGCCACCCTAATATCAAACAAAATAGACTTCCAATTGAAATGAATAAAAAAAGACAGAGAAGGGCATTACATACTCATTAAAGGAAATATACACCAAGAAGTCATCTCAATATTGAACATCTATGCCCCAAATACAAAGGCACCTACATTTATAAAAGAAACACTTCTAAAACTTAAATCGCACATCATTCGAAACACTTTAATAGTGGGAGACTTGAACACCCCACTCACAACTATGGACAGATCATCAAGACAGAAGCCAAACAGAGAAATAATGAGTGTAACAGAGATCATGAACCAAATGGACCTAACAGATATCTACAGAACGTTTCACCCAAACACAAAAGAATACACCTTCTTCTCAGCACCTCACGGAACCTTCTCCAAAATCGACCATGTAGTTGGACACAAAGATAGCCTCAACAGATACAAGAAAACTGAAATAACCCCTTGTATCTTATCAGATCACCATGGAATAAAGCTGGACTTGAATAGCAAAAGAATCAACAGAAAGTCTACACTCAC
>CAJQZJ010030363.1:0-18573 GCA_907164525.1 Lophiomys imhausi | reverse complement strand
ATAGATAGATAGATAGATAGATAGATAGATAGATAGATAGATAGATACATGTTTTTTAAAGAATAGGAAAGAATTTATAATCAAATAAAATCACTCAATTAAAAAATAATATGTTTAGAGTGCATGAGATCCTTGAGGGTGACTCCTGGCATTACCTTACCCTGTAGTTAAAGTTAAAAGGAGATGACAACAACTTAATTAATGCAGAATGATAAAGGGCACAAACCATCAGGAATGAAGTTATGGGTTACTCTTCCAGGAAAAAAAGACAAGAACAGCTGAGGTTCTTGTTAAGGGTGGAGGAAATACAGAATGGATAGTAGTTATATAGAGGAAGGTAGTTATAAATACTAGGCAGGGATATGTGACCTGTTTCAGAAACAACTATTATTGACATAGATATTTTTGCCATATTTTTAAAAATATATATTTGTACGGATATTTGTGTTTTCTTGCCTCAATTTCCTTGTCATGTGATACAACATCAATGAAAATAATATAAATGACTGGCAAGTAAGTTCTGGGGATCTCCCTTGCTTTACTACTAGCTAGGGTGTTACAGACACTCAGAGCCATGCTAGCTTATTTTTTTCCTGTTCACAAATCAATTCCTTGTGATTGCAGAAACTGATCCTACTCATTGAGCCCTCTATTTTGTAACTATATTTGAACTTCTGATACATTTCATGGTGATTACTGCTTGTATCAACCAGAATAACATTCTGTTTTTTAACTTTACTAGCGTATACAAATCATTTTCCTAGATCTACTTATTACAATCTCAAATACAGTCCACATTGGGATTTAGACCCATTGTCTGTTGAATGCATCTATTTAAAATGTTAATTCAACCTCTTCTGTTATGCATTACCTTGTGAAACTTCATGACAATTTGAAAAATAAAATCAATAACTTATATTGACTAGAGATGAATAACTTAAGTTGATGCCTTTTTGCATCACTGTGAATTCTTATGTGTCTGTTGAAATTTTGTTATTATACTAGCCAGAAGTAAGAAATAGTTTGCAAAGCTTTCAATATTGGGTTTGCTTACACAGAAAAGAAAAGAGAAATATCACAAGGAAGACAATACTGAGCAATGGTGTCTTTTATGTTACCATAAAAGACAGGTAAATAGGCAGCAAATATCTTGAAAGATTGTAATGGGAGATAATTCTGGAAAACTGATTAAGATCAGAAGAAGGAGAGGTTTGAACATAGGGTGAAGGATTCTCAATTACATTTTGCAGGTGTTTAAGGAGGATTACTTTTTAATCAATGCATAAAATGAAAAGGCTTGTAGGAGTCTGGAGGAAGGGAACCTATTGACAGATTGTATTAACATGGACTAAATGTTATATAGCTGTACTCAGGTACAGGCAGAGAAAATAGAACAAAAAAAAGATTCAAGATGTACTAAAAGGAAAAAACTGACAAGGCTCATGTCAGGTTGCATTGTATGTACAATATATTAGATTTTAAGGTTCTAAGCTTTGTAAAATATTATCATATATAAGAAAACTCAAAGAAAAGCCATGAGTCTTGTTCTTATGTAAATATATTGATAATTATATAACATAATTTTGTATATATAATAAAAATAGTTTTAATGTTATCATTAATGCTGAACAATTATTCCAAGAACACATATATATTAATCATATGTTCTGTCACTCAAACACAATGTGCACACAGACAGAAATGTCTCTGAATGCATGTGAGGTTGAAGTTGAGAAACCATCTAATAAGAGACATGCAGCACAGAGAAAAAAGTGTAACCCTAGACTTAAATATGAATTTGTACATAACAGACTGTAAGGTGGAATAATTAATTGTTTTCATTTCTACCTCAACCAGGTAGAATAAAATTAGGCTTTCTAGAACACCATTTTATGCTTTTCATATTTTATATACTATTGCTGTTCATTTTCTTATATTTATTTAGATTAATTTGGATGTTAGGAAAATGCTACTCCTAGCAAGACTACATTAATATTTATAAAAACACATGCTATTTAAATGTAACTGTACTTTCAGCTTATTAAAACATTGCACAGCTCAACATTGCCTAAGATAGCTTTTGAATTTTCAGAATATGAGAAGCTTAAATAATGACATACAAGAAAAATCTCTACCTTTTTCATTAATATTTCCCCTTATTCCTGTCTATTACTAATTGTTAAGCCAGACATTTTAGGATAAAAATACATTGTTTTGATGTTAGGTTTAGTTTAAATTTTACATTATATAATGTGTGTAATGTGTGTCAGTCAGTCATGTTATTACATATACCACTGAGAGTTTCACAGATGCACCACTGATTTATAATCCTCATCAACATACAGAATGTATATGTGTATGTTTTTGCATACATGCGTGTGTGTGAGCATGGGTGTGTTTGTGTGTGTGTGAGAGAGAGATAGAGTGAAGGGCATAATACTGATAGAATTGAAAATGCCCACAATGAATAAGGGGCTTTATTCATTTAATTTTAAATTGATACTGTCTTCAAAATTCTGACTTACACCTACTTTTAAATGGAATTATTTGTACTGTCTTCAAAATGCTGACTTACATCTACTTTTAAATGGAATTATTTGCACTGTCTACAATAAAATTAATAATTTCCTTTATGAATGGTAATTAAAGAAATAGGTTCATACAAAGATGTGCTATAGTACTTTTGTATTATTAGTTCAAATTTATATTTAATATGTAATGTTGAACTTTCTTTCAGAAGTCTCCCTAATTTTATTCATTTGTTTATCCTTATTTTCATTTTTCTAGAAAGTAGTTAGATTACTTACTTGCACCTATGTTAAAATGAGACCATTGGTTTTTAGTTTCCCCTCAAGTCTTTAAATATGCAATGTTACAGTCTGAAGAAATGAAACAATTATTAAGATCACTTGCTTCTCTTGCAAAAAATAACTGGGTTTAATGCCAGGACCCACATCACAGTTCACAACTTTCATGACTCCAGCTTTAGGTGATTCAGTATTCTATTCTAACCTCCATGGGTAGCTGCACATGTGTACTCACACACACGTGCACACTCACATATACACATAAATAAATAAAGTTAAATATGGTGCTGCCATTTGTCCATTATGCCCGTACTTGGTGTGCATTACAATGACTTTTTGGTACAATTTCTTTTCTTGTTCCTGAGGTGGCTTCTTTGTTTTATTTAATTAGTAAGATCCATAGAGAAAGGAAATACATGTGTGTGTGTGTGTGTGTGTGTGTGTGTGCGTGCGTGCGTGTGTGTGTGTGTGTAAATTACGCAACTACAGTCTACAGAATTCAAACTTAACTTGAAGTTAGATGTAATAGACCTGGTGTTTTGCTATAGGCAGAGTATTGAAAAATAGTATCATAGTATTGCAAAGGGACCTAAAAATCTAACCATGAAGACTGACAAAACATATTGACTGATTTAGCAAAAATCAGAGTGTGGTTGACCTTGAACTAAAGAAAAGGATATCCAAATTCACTTATCTCTTAGTTTCTTCATGTAGAATATACATTTGTATTACATTTCTGCAGAAGAACTACATAAATACACAACACAGTATCACAATAATATTTGTGTAGTTTGGAAATGGTAGTGAATTACTGAAATATTAACACTTGGGAACAAAAGGCAGAGAATAATAGTTCATCATCATCATCAGATTTGTTGGGAGTAGGATGCCAGCTTGGGCTAGAAGATAATGCTTCAAAACACGTTACCAGATACTTACAGTTTGAATTTTCCATGTATAATTAGAATCCATCCGTTATATTTCAAAATTAGATATTTCATTTGT
This sequence comes from Lophiomys imhausi, assembly GCA_907164525.1. Classification (NCBI taxonomy): domain Eukaryota; kingdom Metazoa; phylum Chordata; class Mammalia; order Rodentia; family Muridae; genus Lophiomys; species Lophiomys imhausi. The sequence continues at coordinate 14,761 of CAJQZJ010030363.1, read as the reverse complement.
GCTCCAAGCACATAGTTTCAAGTTTGTACTTGATCAATCCACTTAAGAATCTTAATGAATCTGAACTTCTCAGTTGCATTTTTCCATATCATTTTGTGGAACATCCTTTACTAATTTTACCTTTTTTATTTTAATCTGGGAAAGTATTTTTCCTTCATTTTTCAAAGACAGTATTTCTTTTCCTTTTTCGTCTCTACATAAATATTATTTGAAAATGAAAGTGAACTCCAAATGTACATAAAATTATTTTACATTAGCTCTTCTTCATTTGCTTATTTTAAAAGTAGGTCATGACCAATTAATTAACTATAAATAGAATGTTCTGATGAACTCCAGGGTCTTTCCATGGTACAAATGACTGGTAGGAGTCCTATGGTAACACTGACTTCATCAGACAATATTTATTTTCATTTTTGTTTTACATGAATATTTTTCAGTCTTAATTGATATCTTTTTGTTTTCCTTTAAGCAAATTAAGCAGATCTATCAGGTCTGCAAATTTTCTATTAAAAAAATCTTTTTAGCACTGTTCCCTATTTTTTGATTGGATTATTTGGTTTCTTGGCGTTTAATTTATTTAGTTCTTTGTAAAATTTGGATATTATCCCTCTGTCACATGTGGGGTTGGTGAAGATATTTTTCCCAATCTGTAGGTTGCCGTTTGTTCAAATGAGTGTCTTTTGCTTTACAGAAGCTTTTCAGTTTCATGAGGTCCCATTTATTGATTGTTGGTCTTTGATCCTGAGCTATTGCTGTTCTGTTCAGGAAGCTGTTACCTGTGCTGATGAGTTGGAGAATTCACACAGGAGGAATCCCTAGTGGCTGAGAGACACTTGAAGAAATGTTCAGCATCCTTAATCGTCAGAGAAATGCAATTCAAGACAACTCTGAGATTCCATCTCACACCATTCAGAATGGCTAAGATCAAAAACTCAAATGACAGCACATGCTGGCAAGGCTGTGGAGAAAGGGGTACCCTCCTCCATTGCTGGTGGAAGTGCAAGCTTGTACAACCACTATGGAAATCAGTTTGACGATATCTTAGAAAATTGGAATAGCTCTACCCCAAGACCAAGCCATACCACTGCTGCATATACATCCAAATGACACCTCACCAAATCACAAGGAAGTTTCCTCATCTATGTTCATAGCAGCCTTGTTTGTTATAGCTAGAAACTGGAAACAACCCATATGTTCCTCAACTGAGGAATGGATTAAAAAAAAAAACAACAAAAAACTATTACATCTACACAATGGAATACTACTCAGCCATCAGAAACAAAACCATGCAATTTGCAGCCAAATGGATGGAACTAGAGAAACTCATCCTAAGTGAGCTAACCCAGACTCAGAAGGATGCACATGGCATCTATTTACTTATAATCAGATTTTAGCCATATAGTACAGGATAACTATACTACAACCAATGCACCAAAGGGAACATGAACATAGACTTTGTTTCCTATCAATGAGACACTTTTCCCTAGTGGTGCTGTCTTGTATGCCCCCAGTGTATGATGCCCTCTTGGCCCTCATATGACTGCTAAACTGGGGCTGGGGACTGATATGTAGGGACACTCCACTACAGAGGATTCTGATCGAAAGGAGAAGGGGTAGAGGGTGAGAGGGCGGGACTGGGAGAGGTGGAAAGAGGGCACTGTGATGAAGATGCAACCTGAAGCAATTAGTAAATATTAAAAACAATCTGCTTATAGCTTTAAAACATCCCCTTATATGAGACAGGTTTTTTTTTATTTCAAAATATTCTGTCTTTGATTAATGACATTCAATTATAATGTTTTCATGAAGATTTCTTTGTATTCATGGGCCTTGGATGACCCCTTTTAAATCTGGAAGTCCCATGAGATAATTTGAAGTTTTCCACATTCACTTTCCTTCTTCCCAAGTTTTGAATTTTGTATTAAAATATACTTCTCTTTGTTTACTGTGGTAGTTCTTTATAAAGGTAAACAATGGTATCTTATCACTGAAGGTTAGTTATTTGGTTCCCTTGAATTTGGTGTACTTCTGATTGACTTGCTCAATAAATTGTTGAAGAAATAATGCCAGAAAACCTCTGAGACTGTATTTCAAAATCAAATACACTTTTGAATATTGTTTCATTTCATTTTTGCTTCCTAACCACAGTACAATTGACTAATGGGTGATAGGACAGAAAATTGTTTCTTACACTCCTGGAGGTTGATAAGCTGATCATTGTACAGTATAGTTCTTCCTGGTTCACGAAAAACCATCTTTTCGATGTTTTCACACATAGTAGAAGAAGTCAGTGGGTTCTCTTGGCTTTCTTTGTTAAAATAATAAGTTTTACTTATAATTTAATCATGTACAAAAACATAACTCCTGTTACCATGCATGATATTATGGTTTAAATTTTCAATGTATGATTATATGCAGGGATGGAAACCTTTAGGTAGAAGGCAAGTGTATTCCCTGTTAAGGATTTCTTAGAATTTCCCTCTTAGAAATAATTTACCATGCTCTCTTTAAAATTATTTTTAATTTTTCATACAATATGTATTTCATTGTATTTTCCTTATCCATTCTCTCCAAAATCTTCCTACCAAAGACTATTCACCAAACATCATGTTGTCTCTTAAAAAGAAAACAGAAACAAAAGCAAACCAGTATTAAGAAGGAAACATTTATCCTTGTTTAAGATTTGAAAGGGTAGAGTCCAGTATATTACAGAAAGTTAGATGGACATTCTCATCACACTCCCTCTATAGTCAGGAAGCAGATAGGTTAAAGTAATGCTATCTTACATTTTAATTTTTCTGTTTATTTTCTCTTTTTTTTCTGAAAAAAAATCAGTCTGAGACTGATGCCCAAGAGATGGTGCTACTCAAGTTTAGGGTAGACTTTGTCTCCTTAGACATGCCCAGAGGTATGAATTCTAGGTGATCTTAAATCCAGTCAAGTTGGAAATCAAGATTAGCTGTCACATTTCACATGGCAAATGACATTTCTCTACTATTAAATGCAGGTAGAAACCAGTGAATGAATGACCCAATGATAAACAACCATCTAAATGTTGGTGGAAACTTCATGGAGGGGAGATCGCTGAAATATAATTAATGCTTCAGTGCCCTTTTACTCTGTATCAGACAAAACATGGTCATCTACAAATACATTCTAAGTTTTGATTTATTCATTATTCTGTTCTCTGTTTTGGAATTTTTCTTGAAGAAAACTTAATAAACTACAATCCTCCAAATTCCTTTCTTGGGCTCTGCTTCTCAAGGGTTTACTCTAAGACAGAATCTTTGCCTTTGAGCTACCATTTGTGATATGTATAATGCTTCCAGGATCATGTAAAATTTGACATAATTTCTGGCACTAAACATGTGCTAGATATATTCTATAGGTTTCTTCATATATATAGTAATATAATATTTCATCCTAGCTGTAACAAGATAGATGCTGGGTTAGAAATTCAAGATTTATTGCTAGAGGAATTTGTAGTAGAGTGTTTATATATAACTTTGTGAAGATGAGTCTGAGGATGTAACACTTGTAATGACATAAATTTATAGGAGACATTCTTAAAAGAATGCCTTCACAAAAAGCTAAAGATATGACAAACTGCTGACACTAAGAAATATAAACATTACATACTGTTTGCAAAAAATTCATTAGTCATAGATGATTGAGTGTTAGACTGAGACACAACAATAGCAATTCTCAATAGCTGTCCTTGACAAGAAGTTGACTAACCACAACATCTTATAAAGAACATAAAATTCTATCTTTTAGGCTTTCACATCAATTAGACTGATTTTATGTCATTTGTCCCAGTGTGATTTCAGACATAAAAATTAATGTGAAACAAACAAACAAACAAAGGATTTATCAGCTATCATGACTTTTATTAGGATTAATATGTAAAAACACGACTTTCTCAATGGTTGTGTTTCCCAAAATAAATTTCTTTCTGTGTACTCCTATAGTTCATTCACTCTTGTTTGTTTAATATGTGAAAACATGTTTTCAATGTCCTTTCTTCAAAACTGAAATTTGTAATTCTTCTGAAACTACCAAATCTGTAGTTGGAAGACAACACACATCTGTCATGGTAAATGAGAGAGTCTTACTGATCTATTTATCCCAAACCACTGAGACTGTCATTCATGAACTTTACAAACATGTATTATCCTTCTATTTAATTTTGACAAAAAAATTTAGTCTCACACACAATTCCAACAACCATTATGTTACATTTTACATGATATGTTTTTGTTTTGTTGTTTTAGCTTTAACATTGCCTTTGTGTCATTTGTTTACCATTCCTGTATTTCTCTATCCAGTGAAAGTGTATCACTTGTCTTGAATTATTTTCCTTAATTTAATGAAATTTGCTTTTGATATTAAGATGTCTAAACCCACTTTAAACACTGCTTGCATTGTAACAATCTTTCCTCTTTCTCCCCTTACCAACTCTGTCTATACCCCATACTAAATCTTTTGATTTCGAGTCCTCAGGTTGCCCATTGATAACTTCTGTTAAATTCTGTAGGTTTCCAAGAAACATTTAGACCTTTCAATGTTTTTTCTAAGGTGATGATGGTAGCAAAACTTCCAGTCAAAGCATGAGGGAGATGAAAGTAGGAGGATCACAAGTCTACAGCTAACTTGGGTGTCATAGTAGAACTGCTTCAAATAGTCTGTTTCCATTTATTTTTCATTATATACAGGGTGCCATGTTTGTTTCTAGGCTATATGTTAGAAACAGACTGTCTTCTTGGATTATTTAGAAATAGAGTTTCTTTTGGGATTAGGACTCAGTAGAAGTGAAGGCAGTACTCTTGTTCCTTGACTTACTTCAGCTCTGGCATAAGTGTGTATGATAGGACTTATAAAACAATTATTTATTTGGTTCATACTTGAAATAGATTGGTATAAGGCTAAAACCTAACTAACTGAATGATAAAATTTTATTGATAGGTGTGGTGGGTAGAATAATCAGTGACCTTAAAGGATCATATGTTTGAAACCTAGGTCTCCAGTAGGTGTTTGAGCATGATTAGGAGGTATTGTCTTTTTGGACAAGGTATGTAACTGATATTAAGTTTTGAGGTTTCAAAATCCTCCTGTCTACATCAATATACTATCTCTACCACTTGCTTCCCAATGGATCAAGATGTATGAGCTCTCAGTTGCTGCTGGAGCAGCCTGGGGTCTGATACTATTGCATTATTATAGACTCTAACTTTCTGAAACTTTAAGAACAGTTAAACTTTGGCTTTTATAAATTGTCCTGGTCATGATGTTTCATCACAGCCATAGAAAAGTGAGTGATACAAGATGCTATATTGTTCTAAATTGTCACAGTTCATAAAATTTCTGCTTTTCGAAGAAATAAATATAGAAATGTATTTGCTGAAATTCAAATTAAGAAAAAAAATAAAGGCTAAGAGTGAATATCTAATGATGTCTGAGACCTGTCTTGAAGTATGGGTTACCAAATATTCTTATAAGGAAATACGGTAGCGCTAACTTTAGTGAAAGATAGACAACAATGTCTCATTTTCAGATAGGTTTTCAGAATTATGAATGATTTGAGTCAACAGAGTTTGAGGATAAAGCAGAAAACATTGTTTGAGCTCAAATAAAGAGCACATATTCACAGTGACAGGCTTTTTCTGTTGGGGAAAGTCAGTAAAAATCTTTATTCTGTTGGGGAAAGCCAGTAAAAATTGAAAGGAGATTAAATAGAAAATCTAAGTTTTTAAGCGATAATGTATAACTCATTAGAAGAATGGAATCACATAATACTTGTAAAATATTATTATACCAACAAATAAATAGAAAATGCATTTTAACATTTTGAATATTTAGAATATATCAAATATATTTTGGAAATAGAGAATTAATAGTACTCAACATTTATTTAAATGAAATAGTGTTTCCTTTTTCTCAGAAACAGGACGATATATACTAGATCTAAATCTATGAAAGTGTTCTTTTTGTTAAATTATTCCCTTGATGGTCTAAATCTTTGCTTATTACAATACATTTTACTATTTAGCCCATGGTGGCCTCAAATTTAAAGACCTACTCCCTCAACCTACAAAGTACTAGAGTTACAGGTATACACTACATTGTCTAATCCTAATAGTCTAACAATTAATATTCCATAGTTTTGTTGTACTTTGAATTTTAAGGAGCTATTCTATTTAGCCCCTAACTCGATACTGTTTTATGTGTCTAGTCTACTAGGCATACAATAAAGAAAAATATAAATATATTTTAATGTTGCAATAAAATAGATTTCTTTAAAAATTTTGAAACACCAATATAGCAAATATATTGAGGAAAATACTTATGAGGCTTTTAATAATAACTATAAAATCACCTTCATGACATGGTGTTTTAGTGTATATATTAAATACAATTTTTCTTGAACTGTCAGTCAATTAGGTATGCAATGGGATATACATAATCTGTACAAATGATGAGAGGAAACAGGCACCAATGTGTTCTGCTGATTATTTTGTGTAAATGCTTGTGGTTTGCATAATCTTTCTTATTGCATAGAATATTATCATATTCACAAGATACTATAATTTTGTAAATTCACTTGAATTGAATTGCCAGTGACCTATTACCATTGAAAATACTCTCATAGGTAAAATTTGGATATGATTTACCTTTGAAAATTGTATCTACAATTACCTAATTAGAGATAATATTTTACATGACTATCATTAAGCTGAGTATGGATATTACAGCACAAATAAACTGGAGAAATCAGAGATAGCATTTGTTGAATAAAATATTTTTGCTACTACTCAATTCCCCCATTACTTGCTTTCATTATTTAATTATTAATTGATCCATTATATGAATTTACAGGAAAGTAATGACAAATAGACAAGAAAAAAATTATCTTATTAACTCTAATTAATTGAGTAGAAATTAATATTAATTCCCACAGGTAGTTGAAATATTTATGATGAAAACTTCTCATTTTGATTTTATGTTTATATGTCTGGTTGTATAACACCTTTACATATATGTTACTCTTCTCATTCTTGTGATAAAATACCTGACAGAAGTAACTTAAGTAAAGGAGGACTTATTTTGCTTCACGATTTAAGAACAAACAGATTTTTTATCTTAGATTGATGGCACAGTATCAGAAGGGTGATGTATTTGGCATTATTGTGCTGGCAGAAAAGAAGCAGAGAGATGAATGTTGATGCTCAGGTAGTTTCCACATATCTACCTTTATATTCAGCATTGTACCTCAGATCATAGGAGGGAGCCAGGCACATTCCTTTCTCAGTTAAACCTCTCTGGAATCACTTTCAAACATACAGTTCTGTTTACTAAGTGACTCTCAATCTCTTAAGATAAAAGTCAACAAGGATATCATGAATAAACATGTCAAATTGCAAGAGGAAAAGCCCATGAAACCTCAACCTACATAAAGGCAACTCAGTAAAGCTGGAAATGGGAGAAATGGTTCTCTCTGGGAAGAGGATACCAATTGCTTGTACAGTGCCAAATGGTCAGCCCTGAAAACATATATACATGTAATATTACATGTACTCAACAGATTGTATTTGGGAATATATATGCATGCACAAAGATGTATATGCATGTAATAAAAATTACGCAAAGAGATGCCATGTATTTGAAAGAGAGCAGGAAGGAGTATATAGGAGGGTTTAAAGGCAGATAATGGAAGATAGATATGTTGTAAGCAGACAACAATCACAAAAAGGTAGTAATAAACAACAAAAATTAAAATTAAATAACATACTTCACATTTTGACTGGGTTTCCAATGTCACTATTCTTCTTTTCTCCATTAAACAGATGTTCACAGTTCAAAAGTCTCAGGATATTGGTAATATCATTTATAAACTTGGAATCTAGACTGCTATGCTTTATTTAACCAAAAGAAATTAGAATTTATGTGGTTCCTTTTATTTTGAAGATAATGTTACATTAATATTAACACTTACAATTGTGTGTAGATTTTTCCTTCATTTAGATATTCACTGTGTCTTGAAAAGATATAGAATAAAAAACAGCATTTACATCAATCTAAACATATACCTTATTCTGGATCTAGGCTCAATTCTTGGTTCTACAAAAATTTCATTTTTTTTTACACGATTGCCTGCAATGTCAAATCCAAACAAAAGGATAATAAATAAATTTAACAATATCTGTTGTGGAACTTAGCAATAAAATAAACACTAACATACATTATCCATCAAAGAGAACACTCTCAAAGAGATTTCTTAACAACAGGATTTGTTCTTCCTTAAGATACCTTAAATTTTTGTTAAATGCATACATGTATCCAATGTACTGTGATTACATTCATCTCTATTGCCTTCTCCTACCCCTTTCACTTCTACTGACCTACTCCTTCCAATTAGCATCATATGCACTTTCCTGTCTACTTTTGTGTGCCCCATCCTTAGCTGAGGAAGTATAGGCAATGAATAGCTGCTGAAAGAAAGACAATCTGGTTTTGTTTTTAAAGGATTTATTTATTGCTAGATCAACCACATTAAAATGACAGTCCACATATTGAAGAATATATGGACATAAGAAATTGGATTAATTTCCTTTTTTTTATTTTTAAGGAAGGCACAAATTTGGGTGCATAGGGAAGGGGGTTCGGTCAGGGAGGAGTTGAATAATATTAAAACACATTCTCTGAAACTCTCAAGAACCTAAAAAAAATAAGAAAGTTAAAAAAAATAAAATAAAACAAAACACCAACCACAGCTGTTTGGACACTTGAAAAAAAGAAAAAGAAAAGAAGTGGTGGCTAGATTATGTGATAGTTTGACAGGCAAATGGGGCTATAGCTTGTTCCATGTAGTTGACACAGTAACAAGGGCTGTTTCTTCCACTAAACACGTCTCAAGAACTCAAGTGGACCATTTCTTCTAACTATAATTTATGGTTTCACAGCTAAGAAAAAAAATTCATCATTGTTAATATCTTTATAGTCAAATGGATAATTAACCATTTATATTATTGTCAAAGGTAATCAATTTCTTCATTTTAGATCTGTGATTTTTTTGTTGTTTGCAAAATTTGTACTAACAAAATGCACTTGATTTTTCAAATAAACCAAATAAAGGAAAAGTCATGTTAACACATAAAAGGATCTTTTGAAAATCAAACCTGAAAATTTAAATGTCATAACACAATGAAGAAATTTGACATTTTAGTAGTAACACTAGGATTGTCTGGTTCTAAGACTGGTCTTTTTTCTATAAACCATCAGCAAAATAATAACACCAAATGCGCATATATATACATGAGGGTGTGATGATAACAAAAGAAAATGGAATGGCATCCAACAAATTAAATGGATAATGAAGTAATTAATCCTTATTAAAGAGATTCTATATTTTTCTGACAAATTTTTCTGGAAAACTTCATTGTGTATGTCAGCATACCACTAGAGGAGGTGATTACACTTTGATGAAACATAGTTGACTGAAACTTTTATGAAAAGTTACAGCCTATATTTTGCATTTGTATTCAGACATGATTTTCCTTGCTGATTATCTTCTCTATCTCCATTGCTAGGTAATTTCTTTCATTGTGGCCAACATCTTTTCATGCTGATCATATTCACATAACAAGCTAACAGGCAACTCTCCTGATCCACATGATTATTTTGACTGTCTTTCCATTCTGTGCAGTATATGACATGATTGGTTCGTCTGTAACTCGCAGAAGAGATTTGGAAGATGGAATTTTTCACTCAATCGTGTTACAGTCTGCACATATGCACACATAAGCCTATATATAGTTCATCTACCCCACCCTCCTGTGGATACCACATTATTCATTTTCTCCTATTTATAGTGCTGAAAGTAGCAGGCAGATACCATCTGGCTTTATGCTGTGAGGATATAATGTTTTAAGTTTAAAATGTCATTGGCAATTGATTTTATAAATAATAATGATACAAATACATATTGTTTGTATTATTTAATTAATAAAAACTTGAAACAGCATAGTTTATACTCAGTTCACTTTTGCTACAGTAATGTAACATTTCAATCCCAGTTTTCACTTTTCATCAACACTATGATACATTTTCACTGTAAGAGTTTAAAAAGATAAATATAAACATGGCATATACAATTAGACTAATGAATATGATTTTTAGATCATCTTAGTGAAAACTCTACTTTTCAGAGTCATTGTTAATGTTAATTCACGATTTAACTTATTACCTTATATTATCTATTAGGACTAAAAAGGTTGCTAGCACTTAAAAGAACTGACTTCACTTTTAGAGGATCTGGATTTGATTCCCAGCATCTACATGGTTGCAAATAGTTCCCTGTAACTCCAGTTCCAGGGAATCTGACACTCTCTTCTGGCCTCTGCCAAGCACAAGGTGTACATGTGGCTCACACATATACATGCACGCAAAGCACCCATACAATATAAAATAAAAAGAAATTTTTAAAAGAGAACTTTTAAGTTTTAAATATTGAAAAATACCTTATGCCAACTAAGTTATAATTTTCTATTTTAACATTTTTCAGGGAGCTAGAAACATTATCTTCACATATTATTAAGTATGAAATTACCTAAAAGAAGTTATCTATAAATGTTAAATATCCCTGAGCACTATTTAGTTCCTCTTTATCTTTATCTATTACTTTTACATGGCTACTGTGCATGGGTCTCTTCAAAAGTAATGTCTAATGCTTAAGGAAATGTCCATGTTAAAAAGAGACTTACAGATAAAGATTAATAAAACAAACAATCTTCTATCTTTTAACAAAAGTGACTATTACTTGGGTTTTAACTCTCAGTATCTGAAAATAATTTGCAAATGTTAAAAGATTCCATACTTTTTTATTCCACCATTTTCTGTAATTAGAAATATGTAGTATGCACTATTTTCATTTATATAATTATTTGCATCAAATGCAGTCATGATGCAGATTTTTTTATCTTACTACATTTTTACAGTATGTATTGAATTGAAATATTGAGTGATTTTCATATGGTTCCATGTATAAAATATAATATGTACTTTAAAGCTACAGCTGAAGGGTTTGAACAGCCCCACACAAGGCACCAATGGGTCCTGCTCTTACCTCCTCCTTTATTTTATTTATTTGTCCACTTCCACATTCCTGAGGCTGACTACAAAGTTCCAGCTATCTGGTTTCCTTATTTGGCTACACTGATCAACATGTCAAATCAGGACTAACCAACTCATCCTAGCACAAACTTCCCGTTTTTTCTTCTTTACTTCCACTCCTGCTGAGCCACATGATGTTATTTCTGCTCTATTCAGATTCAGTCACTCTGTCTCTCTTGCTTAATAGAGGATCACTTTGAGGTGGGAATTAGTGTTTGCCTGTTAACTCTCTTTTAGATATTGTACCTAGGTAACTCTTAAAAATGAAATGTGAAATTTCGTCCTTTTGCTACCAATTGTCAAAAACTGTTTAGGATAATTAAGAAATGCAAACTAATAGTCATGCAATCTTGTCATTTTGTTAGGTACTAGGACAGTCTATTACAGTTATTTTCTAAGCTAATCAAAAATCAAGTTGCTAAGAGACAAGCAACATTTGCTTATCTAAATATAACAGATAGATAGGGCGTCTACAAAAACCTCAAGAGATCTGCAGAGTATGGCATTCAAAGATGTTTTCTTAACTTTAGATTTTTTTATATCGAGACATGTCAGCTCTTGACAGCACCCCGTATTCTACTCCAAGTAGAAGATGAGCATTGAAGAATCTCCAGTGGGAGATGGTTGAATTAGTGGCAAGCCTATCTCTTGGCAAACACAAAAACAAAAACAAAACCCTTGCTTCAACTGTAGACAGAATGCTGTCCAAAAAGGACAAAACTTGGAAGCAAGTAAGTCGACAGCCTAGCTCTGCCAAGACAAGCTAGGCAAGTCCTTCATAACCCCTGCTCTAAATTCAATGTCTGTCAGAGAAATGGGGCCAAACGACTGAAGATCGAAGCTGTAATGTATGGAGAGAAAATGGGAACTGTCCAGGCAGCCACTGGTACGTCATTTCTTAGTTTTGGAAGCTGCAGGTCCTGTACTTCAAATAAAATCAGATATATTTATCCCTCTCAGGTCTCTGAGGTGGTTGAAGGATAGATAGCTAGAGTCTCATAGTTAAATTTTGAGTTGTTTAGGAATCAAGAGGGTGTTCTGGATCGAAGAAGATGTTTTTTAAAATTGTGATGCAAGTTAGTATGAAAGCTGAGTTAGATATAGAACTTTAAACTCATGGAGATGGTTAGATAGTAGAATGTTAAAATCAGGTGCCAATTACATATAGACTGGACATTGGGAATGTATGCTACCCATATTACTCTCATAATTGTGGCCTATTTATTTCTGTTGTTTTGTATTGTATTTATTGTTATAAGAGAAAGGACCATTTGTTGAACTGGAAGGGGGAGCTGTTGGGAGGAAAAAAATATACCTTCAACTTAAAAAAAAGGGAAGAGGATGGGGCGTTGAGGCGGAAGAGGGTGGGGGAATGGGACTGGAGGGGGAGTAGGGAGGAGATTGTGATTGAGATGTAACTTGAAGAAATAAAAAAAAAAACACAAAACAAAAATTTAAACAACAGTGCAGTGCATGCAAAAGGTTAATTAGTAAAATGGCCAAGGAATGCAATGCTTTTGAAATATTCTTAATATTTTTAAGATTAATAAAAATCACTCAGTAGTAAAAACCTTATGGTGATTAAAGATTGAGACTCACAGACCTTTTAAAATCTACATTAAAAATCATTTCATGTGGTCACTAAATATTTACCACTGGTTACATGCCAATCATTGTGTTGGCTCATGGTAGAACACTGACCCATTACAGAGTCCTCTCTTGCCAGATGGCATTTTGAGAAGAGGAGGCCTATAAATCATGAGCAAATCAGAACTATGCAGAATGTGTTCACACTCCTTTAGGCAGAGTTGTGGGTCACTCCAGGCATGCTACCCAACAGGCACCCTGGACAGATCTTTCAATTGATCAAATAAGATTCTAGTAAAGATTGATAAGACATGTTACCTTCAAAACCAGATGCTACTTTTACTACTAAGAGGATTACAAGTAACACAGTGTTCTAACCCACCCGTCAGACAAGGGAAAAAATAGATACTGAGATGGAATGGGAGGGAATAAAACAGCTAGAGATAAGGACAGCTGGAGGAAAGTTGGAGATTCAGATTCTCCATCTGAAAGCTAAGAGGACTGGAGGTTGGGAGGATGTGCTTAATTTCTTGAACAATAGATTCATCACATGCATTTAAGCTACCCATAAGATCTATGTGTACAAAAGGCAATGTTTAAAAAGACACATTGTAAAGTACCAGTACATGTTCACACTCGCCATTATCTTGTGTGAGCAGCAAGCTTAGCAAAACTGACAAAGTGAACAATGATTAAGAAGGTGCAGAGTTAACAGGGACCAGATTCTTAATATTGTTTTGTTTGCTTTTCAAGGATCAATACAGTGAAAACCTATTATTTGATGGAATATCTGGTAATCAGTGTCTCCTTAAATTTCAGACATACTGTGGACAGTGAAATCTTTAATGGTCCTTGGACAGCAGGATAAACCAATCTACAGACTTAAGTTTAAAAGGGTAACGGCTCACACGGGATCACGCTGCCCACTTGCTGGGCTATTTCTAGGATCAAATACTGCTCTGTGATGCTGGGACAAGAGAGTGTCTGCTTCTGTCCTCACCCAGCGTGGCATCACACCCAGTCAGAACTATCCAAGTGGTGTCTTCCACTCAAGCTAAGGGTCTGCATTCAAACTCAAGGGTAAACGAGGCCTTCTGTCAGGTGTATTTCTATGTTCATGTCTATTATGAGCAACAACTCATTATGGAGAAGATGCAATCATAGAAAATAAAATCACTTGAATTCAAAAAAACTTTGCAAAATTAAATGAATGTCTAAATTTAAGATAGTACTTCATAGAAACTCTTATATACCTATACATTCTATAAAATATGCTACATATACATATGATGTAAATAAGTAATTTTTTTTCTAAATAAGGTATTCTATACGAATTGTACATGGGCAGCCAATGAAAAAAGGAACTGAAAAGCACCAACATGTGATATCTAAGGTTTGATGATAGATGGTAACATACAATAAATATTCTAGAGTAATTTTTTAATTCCAGGAGAGATAAGTACATTTTCTATCGAATTAAGAGTGTCAAGTTGGATAATTATATATCATTGTCAAAGAATAAAGTGTCCATAACTATCTTCAGCTTCTCAGTGCCTCAATTGTGAAGGAGCTTACTGTAACAAAATAACATTAAGTTGAGTGACTAAAAAGGCCTTTTTTTCATTCCCTGTTGTTACTTAAACATGCTGCTTGAGAATATCCAACACAATATTTCTTTTTGTATGCTTCCTGAGCTTGTGCAAATTGTGTTATTCTGGACTGAGAGCTTGCAGAAGTATAATTTTAAGTCACTTAGATCAATACACTTGTAGGATTTTCCTTGTATTTGAAACAGTAAAGCTATTTGCACACAGAAATAAATTTGGACTACCACTTATCTGATTGTGCGTTTGAGTGTGTGTGTGTGTGTGTGTGTGTTCCTAATGCTCTTTCTTTGCATTTTCTCCTTATATATTACATCATAAATTATCTTACAGTCAGAATATAATGTCTTATTGCCTAATTATGGACAACTACTTTACTGCTGAATCTTCAGTGCTAAAAA
>CAJQZJ010030362.1:0-11741 GCA_907164525.1 Lophiomys imhausi | reverse complement strand
AAAAAAAAAAAAAAAAGAAGGGAAGAGGATGGTGGGGCTGAGGGGGAGGAGGGTGGAAGGGTGGGACTGGAGGGGGGAGTAGGGAGGGGATTGTGATTGAGATGTAACTTGAAGAAATAAAAAATGAATTATTAAAAAATATATATATATATAAACTAGCCACATATATTGTTAATTTATTTACCTATAGTAAAAATATGTAAATATGTAAAAAATAAAATTTTACAATATGAACACAAGTTCCATGGAGAAAATATTTAATGATTTTGACAGAATTAAAATAGGTAGAAGTGAATTCAGACAATGCAGCTGCAGTTTTACAGGACATGTAGTATATTTAGTTAAGGAAGATGTTTATTGAGGACCTACCATATGGGTATATTTTTAAAAGCCTATACCAAAATTCCAATGTTGCTTTATTTTTTAGTTATTTCCTTTAAATTTTGAGTATATAATATAATATCATGTCTCCTCTTCCCTCCAAACTCTCCCATATACTTCTCCTTCCTCTTTCAAATTCCTAGTCTCTTTTTCAATAATTGTTAAATGCATATACAAATATACATATTCCTAATTACAAATTTATTTGACTATTGAAACACGTACATTGACAAATATGCACATATATATTCATAAATACAACCTATTCAATCTATATAATGTCACTTGTGTATGTGAGATACCCTTGCTGTGTTGGGTTAACAACTCAAAATTCATATTCTGAAAGTCATTACTGTTTAGAATGTTACTTAACCCTAAGAATTTTATGGAGGTCCTCCAAGAAAACCTATTTATTTAGTTTTTTTTTTCTGACCACCAGCACATCCCCTTTATTATGGCTGAATTTAAGAAGGAAAGTCTCATTTTAAACACTGTGTTTTTACAGCAACTTATCAACCAGTGGCCTTTAGTTGTTCTGTGACAGCCACTCCATTGAAAACCTGATATAAACGAATGGAGAAGGTGAAATAGAAGTGTAGATATTTGCACAGCATTACTGTCAGGTAAAAATCTAAAGATAGGTTTTATGAACCCATTATTTACAGTCAAGGCTTTTTGACTATAGCATCTGAAATCATTTAAGGAGACAAAATATTTTGTCAAAACATACTGCTGGGAGTCAGCGAGTAGCTTCTTTCATGTAATTCAATTTCATTCTGTTGTTTGCATGAAAGAGAAATTCTAGCTGGGCAGTCACAGAAAGTCAGTGAAAAGTGACAATATGGTGAATATCTGAGGTAACTAAAATGAAATGCTTTGCTATCTTAATCTTATTTTTCAATAAATGGGTAATTACATTGCAGTTTACCTGATGACAGGCAGGGTTATGAAGATCAAGGGCATCATTGATGAATTTATCCACCAAATTTAATATTGGTTTTGAGATCTACATAGAGGTACACAGTCATAAAACTTTCTTTCCAGAACATATTACTGAGATATGAAATAATCATGAACACAGGTAGAAGTATTTTGGCAAAGAAGGGAATCCTGTTTAAAAAAAAAAAAAACAGCAAATGGCGGCTTGAAATAATAAAGACACACATACCATGGAATTTCAAATAGCTGGTACTGTTGACATTGTTAGACATCAGCAGCCTTGGTCACCTAGCACATAGGTAATCCAGAATATTCTAGATCTGTGACAACACACTTCTTGCTTGCAGAGCATTGAGTCTTGATAATAAATAAGAGCTCATACAATTATACAAATGAAAAGAAATTTGAGTAAATAAGTATGAATATTTGATTAATGAATTACTAATCAATCCATACAGGTCTTTATGAACTGCCTAGGATCTAAGAATAAAGGAAAACTTAAATGGTGGGTCAATACTTTCAAGCAAGGTATACCCTGGTAGAAGGGAGAGATGCATATGTAAGTAAATGCAAGAGAAGACTAAGGTATTAGGAGATTAGCATGGAAAGTTTGTAGCAGAAAATCAGAAGTTGTCAAGTTTATCTTGAAACTCTTTTTGAAGTTATTTTTGAATAAATGAGTATGTGCTTCAACCTACTGCAGCATGGTTAGAGAAGATTTCACATACTGGGAGTCCAAGAAGACTTGCTAAAGAATATAGTATACTAGGAGTAAAATAGCAGCATAGGAAGGAGAACTTGGAGAAGACTCTGGTGTGTCAGAATAGAATTTATTAGAGATCATTCAAGATTTTACAGCAGAGCTCAGGGATGTTAAAGAGTTCAGAACCCAGCATATAACTCAGAAACCTTGATTAAACCAGAGGAGAAAATCTATCTTTATCTATTAAGAATGCTATTCTAGAAACAGAGTTGAGCACTAAGGAGAGTTTTAAAAATGAAGTAAATGCTAAAGCCAGCAGTAAAGGACCTCAGCTCAAGAAAGAAGGCCAGGGTTAGGAAAGTACTAAGAAGAAACACAGTAGACTGTATAGAAGAGAGAAAAACCAATAGACCACAGGATTAATATTATTGGGCAAAGTGACATTAAAGAGTTTCATTGGCAGTGATTGCTAGATTTTGGTCTTAGTCATCAAAGAGGTAACTTCACTCTTAGTCAAACCATATGAATAATTATAATAAGCAACATTGTATTATGACCAGGTGCTAAGTCATTCAATCTTTATAACCTCTCTTAAGGTCAACAAAACTGCTGTCTACCCTAGGATATGAAACAGTTTTAGTGTAGGTAATGTGCCTAAAGTTTGTCAGGAAGTTTTTAATATTATCTGCAATTAAACTTAGAAATGGTTTAGTCAAAAGTAAGAAATTGTCAGTTTGGTACTTCATGTCTGTAACCATAGCCCTTGGGAGGCAGAAACAGGAATATTGAAAATACGAATCCAGCTATAACTGCATAAAAAATGCTGTTTCTCATAAAAGCACTGGCAGGAATGTAGCTCAGTATAGAATTACCATCCAATATAAGGTGCATTGTCTTATTCACAACACTGAAAAACAGAGCAAGTGATTGTAGGTATTATTAGCCTTCTAATAAAACGGGGGTTATTTTTACATACTGACTTTAAGATGACAGTTGGGTGAATAGGAATGTGTGCACTTCTCAGTACAATGGTGCCTTACTAAAAAAACAGATCCTCCTTTGAAAGTAAAGTGAGGAGAATCACAAGCTGAGGCCAAAGGTAGCTAGATAATGAACAGTGCTTGAGATATAAAACAAGGCCTCTGGAGAATGAAGTTCCAGCAACCAACTGGGATTCTATCCTCTCACTCTGTGTTCAAATCCCCTACAACTCCCTCAAGATATAAGCCCGGTGTTGCCTCCTCCATGAAGCCTTTGATAATCCCGTACAAAATCAAGCTTTACATTATCTGTTTACATGGAATGTAATATTTTGCCTAACCTGGTTACTCTTATAATTTTCAATCATAGTTCTATTGAGGGCGAAAAATCAATATGTTCAGCTTTTGTTTATCCATAGCAATATACATAAATAATGATCACTATTAATTGCTAGACAATTTTCTCAAAATTTTAGTGATTTTTTTGGCATCAAGGAACCTTGTAAAAACAAAGTGCAACCATATGCTAATCCCTTACAATACAACTACAGTTGCTATGCAATGACACTGGAAAACCACATAGGGATGAGGTTTCTTGAATGAGGAAGGGTCTACAGAAAAATGCTGCAATGATGAAGAAATATTCACAAACTAAATCATTATCATCATCTTCATCATCATCAAAACAGGAAGCCTTTACAAAATGAGTGATGTGAGAAAAGTCCATAGCAAGTAGTTGATAATAATTTAGGATTTTTATTCAGAAAATACTAGTTTAAATTTTTAATTGAATACAGTAAGAAAGGCATTATCTCTGTGATATAAGTCTCCCAAACTCAAAGAAACAGTCCAATTATAAGAAAATAATCAATAAACTTAAATATACAACATCATCTTAACAAATACTTGACCAATAATGACCAAAATTGTCAGGTTAATTAGTAACCTGAACAGTCTTAGAAACTCACAATCAGGTAGATGCGGAGGAGACAATGGGTCAAATATCATATGATATTTTGGGCAAGCCCCAAATAAGAGCAGGAAATTAGAGAAAAATGGAATAAAATTGAACGAAGTGTGGATTGTGCTTGGTGGCACTACATCTATGATGGTTCATTAATTTTGACAAATGTACGATGCTAATGTGAGGAGTCAATAATAAGAGAAACTCACTGTGGGGTACATAGGAATTCTCTGCTCTGTTTCAAGCTAATTCTGTATATATGGTACAGTTATAATAATAAAATTTCATACAAGAAACCCAAGGACATCTGTCTAAAAGAATATTAGTTTATTAAGCATAGCAAGTATATCATACTAATATAAAACCTTATAAGTATATAAACCTAAGTACAAAATACATAGGAGCTTGAGCACTTTTGTAGTCATTTTGTAAATCTAAACAACCATCAGTTTCAAGCAGTTTTTTAAATAATGGATGTACAAATACAGACTTGAAGTTGTTTTCTTTTTGTCTTCAGTTATCTAATCAGAAGACATATACTACTTGGAAATTCAAGATTTCATGTGTGCATTATACCTTTTCATTCTTAGAACAGGTGGGAAAAGGCAAAACAAAACTCAGTCATTCATAAGCAATTTAATTGCATGTTGCATAAATCTACAAACTGATACAGTTCATTGAGGTAGATCATCACAACCAATTTGATTCAGAAACATAAAGACATAAAGGAAAGAGTCTTTCTACATAAGTGTAGGGAGGTCATTTTTTCCTTAAGAATTTCAGGGTTCAACAAGACTGTCTAGGCCATATATCCTAGCTTCAAAATGGGTGAGCAAAGATTTCAGTTGAGGATGCCCTGAACTGCAGCAATACCAAAGAATTCACTTACCTTCCCCCCCCCCCTTCTTCCACCTGCATGTTTGCTACTGCACTTTGTAAATTGAGTATCCTTGACCTAAGAATTCAGAGAGGTAGGTTTTTCTTATGATGATTCTTTTTAAGCATAGAACATGAAGCATGTATATATCCTTTGGACAAGAATTTCATTCCTCTACATCACAAGCTGCCATTATAACCTTGGCATTGAAATTTCTCAGTCTATAGTCTTTGTGAGCTCCATGTCTCTGAGAAATATTTATTTCTTTAAAAAAGGCATGGGAATGCAAAAAAACAATGATAAGGAAATTTATTCATATAACAATTATATATAAAATCAGTTTGTGATATTTGAAAACAATCACTTTATGAGAAGTGTTTTTTTTTTTTCATTTTATTTGGTGCTCCAATACTTTGGATATATTTGTTTTAATAATCTATTTTTTCATATTACATCTCCATCACAGCCCTCTCCCTCCTCACCTCCTAGTCCTCCTCTCCCCATATCTGTCCTCTCCTTCTCCTAGGATAAGAGGAGCCCTCTCATATCCATGTGGGCAAAGAGCTTCCTCTTGTACTGGGGACTGATAGGGCAGCCCAGCTAGGGTAAGGTGTTCCACTAATGGGCAACAGAGTCCATGACCCACTCCTGGGTGGCATTTGTTCATAGGATATTTATACCAGGTTTCTGTCTCTTTGGGATTTTTTTTTTTTTTAATAATCCACACTACTTGCCTGATGGTCTGAAAAAAATGGGATTAGTGTAGTTATCCCTGACTTCACTTCCCTTGACCAGGGAAAACATTTTGTATGGTGTCTTTGCCCATTCAATAATTAATTCTTTAAAAAAAAAAGGTACTAACTAGAAGATAGCTAATAGATACAGTTGTAGAGAGGTAGATAATATGTAATGTTATATATACAGGTATGTAATAACCTAGTAATTGGTTACTAGGTTATATATAAAATCAGTTTTTATATATGGAATATTTATAAAAATATATAGTTTTATTATTTTATATATATATAATAACCTATAATCCTATGTAATAGCCTATAAACTGAATATAAACATTTGAATAGATAGATCTCATGTTCTGTTTACCATGTAGGTTGCCTTTGAAATACCCATTTTTTTTATCAGAATTCTATCAAGGATTATATGGCTTTAAGGAAGTGTGTGTTATCCAGCATTATCCAACAGGATATTTCCCTCAACTGCAATAATACCAAAGAATTCACTTCTGACCATAATTATTGATTCCCAGGCAGCCAGCACTTAAATTGGATCATTTGGAGTGTTTTTTTGAGATTTCTGAGAGAAGTAGCAGTAAGCTCCAGTCTTGTTTCCTGGCTGAATGTGAATAAGGGTAAGTTTCCCTCTGTCACTGCATACCTCCATCTTGAGAAACAAAGCATTGAGATAAAGGGAACTGGGTTTTTAGTGACATCATTGGACCCATAAATCAAGCCTTTCCCGAACAACTGCTACTGTCACCTTTTAATTATGTGAGCCAGTAATTTTTTGTTTGTCTCTAAAAGTTTAGCATAGGGTAAGAGTTTCAACAAATGGTAAACTAAATAATGTAACACTTTTGAGACAACAATTGTAATTAATTATAATAAAATTCGTAATAATGTTAGTATAGCCTAACTACAAATAACCCACATTCTGTAGCCAAACTGCCTGGTTTTAAATCCCTGGTCTGTTAATTAGCCATATGAACAGGGTTAAGTGCACTTCATCTCTGTGTCTTAATTTGTCTTTCTGGAAAAAGGAAGGTCATAAAAAAAATACAACACCAAAACACCTTTCCATAAGATGAGTGTAAGGTCTGAAAGAGGCATGGAATACAGAATACAGTATCTGACACAACATGCGTGATCAGTGTTTACTGTCACTTTTAAATCCTGATCTAATGCTATAAAACCTCACAGCATGGATCCAAGGTGGCGCCGAACATAAAGCAGTGCATCTGAGTAGTAGGTGAATGAGATTAGTCACTGTGGAGTGAATGTGAGGTCCACTAACTGACTGTGAAACACAGACGGTGTCTGAATTCCCATGGCGAACATTGAGACTGGTAACCAGGTAAAACAGCCCACGCAGTTCCCTAGAACACCACCCTGAGATCACCCAGCTCAGTCACCCATCTGGAGAGGAGTTCTGGCTAGAGGAGATCTAGCCCAGGAGCAGATCCAGCCCATGGCTCCAGCCACAGATCAACAGCCCCGCATGTCTGTCTGATATCCAGCCTGCACTTGGACCTGTACACCCAAGAGGGAAAAACAGCTGCACCACAAGAGCAAAGATAAGTGAGATTTTTTTTTTCCCAGAGTTTCCAACATGGCAGCACAGTGTGCACTGTAGTGGAGAGGCAAAGACCTAACCCAGTCACAGCAAAGCAATTAGGAGCCAAGACTGACTGCAAACAGAGCCTGCAACTGTGTGTTCTCCACAAATACTGGGGCAGGTGGGTCACTCACCCTAGCACCCAAGCATCTGAGGCAGTCAGCAACAGGCACACTGAGACCAGCAGCCATAGTGGGTGGAGTTCCCTGCCTGCACAGTCAGCATAGCTACTGAGCTAGAATGACTGGGTCAGTGAGAGGAGAACACAGACCAAACCACAGCACTACCTGCCTTTCTGAGGAGACCTGCCAGCTCCCAGGTCCTCAGAGGCTAGCCCTCCCCACTACAATCCCCTCTATATTGGTCAAGTTGGGTCACCAGCAGTTGAGGAGAGTGGCAGCCACTCTCCTTTCCAAGAGCCAGTCTATTACAGGAGCCTGCCCGCAATCTGGAGGTAAACACCAGGATCTCAGGATCAGCCAACACCCAGAGCAGGAAGTTTTCTTGAGCACCAAGGTCAGCTGACAAAAGAAACAAACAGACAACACCACGGTCAATCAGATGACAAAAGGTCAGCACAAGAACATGGTAAAAAAAAAAAAAAAAAAAAAACATACAATAGGATGTCTCCAGATCCTAGCACTAATGCTACAGACAACTCTGGACAGCTGAATACAATTGAAACAAAGGAAAATGACCTTAATCCTATGCTTATATTAATAATAGAAGGCCTAAGGGAGAAAATCAAATACCTCAGAGAGTAACAACAAAGTACTGCAAAGGAGGTGATGGAGTGATGGAAATGAATAAAGCGCTTAAAGTAATGGAAGACCTGAAAAGGGAAGTTGAAGCAATGAAGAAAATCCAATCCAATACATCCATAGAACTGGAAAAACCTTAATAAAAGAATTGGAACTACAGACCTAACATCACCAACAGAATACAAGAGATGGAAGAAAGAATTTTAGGCTCAGAGGATAAAATTGAAGAAATTGATACAACTGTCAAAGAAAATGACAAATCTAAAAAAGTCCTGACACAAAACCTTCAGGAAATCAAGGACACAATGAAAAGAAAAAATCTCAGAAAAATAGGAATAGAAGAAAGAGAAGAGTCCCACCTCCATGGACCAGAAAATATCTTCAACAAAATCATTGAAGAGAATTTCCCAAATCTAAAAAAATAGAGATGCTTATAACTGTACAAGAAGCTTACAGAACTCCAAATAGATTAGACCAGAAAAGAAAATCTTCCCACCACATAATAATCAAAACACTAAATGTATACAACAAAGAAAGAATATTAAAAGCTGCTAGGGAAAAGGGTCAAGTAGCATATAATGGCAAACCTATCAGAATCACACCTGACTTTTCTTCAGAGATGCTAAAAGCCAGAAGGGCCTGGACAGATGTCTTGTAGACCCTAAAAAACCACAAATGCCAGGCCAGACTACTATTCCCTGCAAAATTGTCAATCAACATAGATGGAGATAACAGGATATTCCATGACAAAGCTAAATTCAAACAATATCTATACACAAATCGAGCTCTACAGAAGATGTTGGAAGGAAAACTCCAACCCAAAGAGGTTAACTACACACAAGAAAGCACAGGAAGCAAATAGCATGCCTGCAGCAAAACCAAAAGAAAAGAAGCTCACTCACACACTATTTCTACCAACATCAAGATGGCCGGAAGTAACAATCACTGGTCATTAATATCTCTCAACATCAATGGACTCAATTCCCCAATAAAAAGGCACAGGCTGGCAGAATGGATGCGAAAACAGAACCCCACACTCTGCTGCTTACAAGAAACACACCTCAGCAAAAAAGATAGACATTATCTTCAAGTAAAGGGCTGGAAAAAGATATACCAAGCAAATGGATCCAAGAAAAAAGCTGGAGTAGCAATGCTTGTATGCAACAAATAGGACTTTCAACCAACATTAATCAAAAGAGATGGGGAAGGACACTACATACTCATCATAGGAAAAATCCACCAAGATGAAATCTCAATACTAAACATCTATGCCCCAAATGTAAAACCACCTACATTCCTTAAAGAAACACTACTGAAGCTCAAATCCCACATTGAACCTCACACATTAATAGTGGGAGACTTCAACACACCACTCTCACCACTGGACTGATCAACGATGCAGAAACCAAAAAGAGAAATAATGAACCTCACAGATGTCATGAATCAAAAGGACCTAATTGATATCTACAGAACATTTCACCCCCCAAAAAAGAATACACTTTCTTCTCGGCACCTCACGGAACCTTCTCCAAATTCGACCATATAGTTGGTCACAAAGCAAGCCTCAACAGATACAGGAAAATTGAAATTACCCCTTGTAACTTATAAGACCATCATGGAATAAAGCTAGACTTCAACAATAGCAAAAACAACAGAGAGCCTGCAAAAACATGGAAAATGAACAACTCTCTCCTCAATGACCTCTGGGTCAGGGAAGAAATAAAAAAGAAATTAAAGTCTTCTTAGAACTCAATGAAAATAAAGGCACAACATACCCAAACTTATGGGACACATTGAAAGCAGTGCTAAGAGGAAAGTTTATAGCACTAGGTGCCTTCAAAAAGAAACTGGAGAGTTCCTATACTAGCCACCTAAAGACACACCTGAAAGAGCTAGAACAAAAAGAAGCAAACACTCCCAAGAGGAGCAGACCAGAAGAAATTATCAAACTCAGGGCTGAAATCAACAACTTAGAAACAAAAAGAACAATACAAAGAATCAACAAAACCAAGAGTTGGTTCTTTGAGAAAATCAACAAAATAAACAAGCCCTTAGATAAACTAGCTAAAAGGCAGAGGGAAAGTACCCAAATCAACAAAATCAGAAATGATAAGGTGGAAGTAACAACAGACATTGAAGAAATCCAAAGAATCATTAGGTCCTACTTCAAAAACTTGTACTCCACAAAATTGGAAAATCTAAATGAAATGGACGATTTTCTTGATAGATTCCACCTACCAAGGTTAAATCAAGAACAGGTAAACAAATTAAACAGTCCTATAACCCTTAAGGAACTAGAAAAAGTCATTAGAAGTCTTCCAAACAAAAAAAGCCCAGGCCCAGATGGTTTCAGCACAGAATTCTACCAGACATTCAAAGAAGAGCTAACACCAATATTCTTCAAACTCTTCCACAACATAGAAACAGAAAGAATACTGCCAAACACATTTTATGAGGCCACAGTCACCCTGATACTTAAACCTCACAAAGACCCAACAGAGAAAGAAAATTTCAGACCAATTTCCCTTATGAACATGTATGCAAAGATAATGAATAAAATACTTCAAAACTGGATCCAAGATCACATCAAAAGGATCATACACCATGATCAAGTAGGCTTCATCCCAGGGATGCAGGGGTGGTTCAACATTAGAAAATCCATCAATGTAATCCACCACATAAACAAACTGAAAGAAAAGAACCACATGATCATCTCATTGGATGCTGAAAAAACTTTGACAAAATACAGCACCCCTTCATGTTGAAAGTCTTAGAGAGATCAGGCATACAAGGAACATATTTAAACATAATAAAGGCAATTTACAGCAAGCCAATAGCCAACATAAATCTAAATGTAGAGAAACTTAAAGCATTTCCTCTAAAATCAGGGACAAGGCAAGGCTGCCCACTCCATATCTCTTCAACATAGTACTTGAAGTTTTAGCTAGAGCAATAAGACAACTAAAAGAGATCAAGGGGATACAAATTGGAAAGGAAGAAGTCAAAGTATCCTTATTTGCAGATGATATGATAGTATACATAAGTGACCCCAAAAATTCCACCAGAGAACTTCTATAGCTGATAAACTCCTTCTGCAAGGTGGCTGGATACAAAATCAATTAAAAAAATCAATAGCCCTTTTTTACACAAAAGGTAAATGGGCTGAGAAAGAAATAAGGGAATCAACACCCTTCACAATAGCCACAAATAATGTAAAATACCTGGGGGTAACTCTAAGCAAGCAAGTGAAAGACCTGTATGATAAGAGCTTCAAGTCCCTAAAAAAAGAAATTGAAGAAGATATCAGAATATGCAAAGATATCCCTTGCTCATGGATAGGTAGGATCAACATAATAAAAATGGCCATCTTACCAAAAGCAATACATGGATTCAGTGAGATTCCTATCCAAATACCAACTCAATTTTTTATAGATCTGGAAAAAACAATTCTCAACTTCATATGGAATAACAAAAGACCCAGAATAGCTAAATCAATCATTTACAATAACAGAACATCTGGAGGTATCACCATCCCAGATTTCAAGCTAAAATACAGGGCAATAGTAATAAAAACAGCATGGTACTGGTATAGAAACAGACCAGTTGACCAATGGAATCAAATTGAAAACCCAGAAATAAACCCACACCTACAGTCATTTAATTTTTGATAAAGAAGCCAAAAACATACAATGGAAAAAGGAAAGCATCTTCAATAAATGGTGCTGGTCTAACTGGATGTCAACATGTAGAAGAATGCAAATAGATCCATACTTATCACCCTGTA
>CAJQZJ010030359.1:113899-151303 GCA_907164525.1 Lophiomys imhausi | reverse complement strand
TGTGTGTGTGTGTGTGTGTGTGTGTGTTCTGTCAGTTTATTTATATAGTATAATATATTTACTGATTTTTGTGTGTTGAACCATCCCTGCATCTCTGAGATGAAGCCTACTCAAGCAGATCTTTTTGATCTATTCTTTGATTAAGTTTGCAAGTATTTTATTGAATATTTTTACATCTATGTTTATGAGGAAGTTGGTCTGTAATATTCTTTTTTGTTGAGTATTTATTTGCTTTGGGTATCAGGGTAAGTGTAGCTTCATAAAATAAACTGGGTACTGTTTCTTCTGTTTATATTTTGTAGAATACTTTCAACAGTATTGGTGTTAAGTCTTCTTTGAAAGTCTGGTTGAATTCTGCACTAAAACCATCCAGCCCTGTTTGTGTATTTTGTTGTTGTTTTATTTTTTATTGGAGTCTTTTAATGAATTCTTCTATTTCACTAGGGGTTATAGGTCTACTTAAATTGTTTACCTGATCTTGATTTAACTTTGGTAAGTAGTACCTATCAAGAAAAATATCCATTTCTTTTAGATTTTCCAATTTGGTGGAGTACAAGTTTTTAAAGCATGTCCTTATGATTCTCAGGATTTCCTCATTGTTTGTTGTTATATCCTTTTAATTTCTGATTTTTAAAATTTGCATATTCTTTCTCTGTCTTTTAGTTAGTTTGTATAAGCATTTGTCTAATTTTGAAAAGAATTAACTCTGTGTTTCATTGATTCTTTGTATTGTTTTTGTTTTTGAAGACAAAGTTTCTCTGTGTAGTCCTGGCTGTCCTGAAAGTAGGTTTGTAGACCAGGCAGGCCTCAAAGTTGGAGATCCACCTGACTCTGACTCCAGAGTACTGAGATTGGATGTGGACCAACTTGCTTGGCTTGTTTTTCTATTATTAGCTGATGTGCTTGGAATGTAGGTTTTTGTACAGGCAGGTACAT
The DNA here is from genome assembly GCA_907164525.1 of Lophiomys imhausi. Lineage (NCBI taxonomy): Eukaryota > Metazoa > Chordata > Mammalia > Rodentia > Muridae > Lophiomys > Lophiomys imhausi. The sequence goes on along the minus strand of CAJQZJ010030359.1, from coordinate 150,367 downwards.
ACTGTTGTGCAGGTCTTCATCCACATCTTGAAATTTGAAATTTGGCAGAGAGTATATTCTGTTTCTCCAGATGACATGTATTCATGACATTAATACCACCTGAGCCTTCTGAGTCATTGGATTGAAGGTGTGTGACATTCTTCCTACCCGTTGTGTTTGTTTTGAATTTTTTGAGTGAATATGAGTATTTTGCCTTATGCATGAATATGTATGTTATGCGTGCCTCATCCTCACAGTAGTCAAAGGATGGCCTTAGAACTCCTTAACTTGTAATAATGGGTAGCTGTAAACCCTCATATAAATACTGTCAATTGACCCCAATTATTTGCAAGACCAGCAAGAGCTACTGCTGAGCCATCTCTCCTGCACTATGTTCCTTATTTATGATCAACATTTATATTGCTAATATTTTCATCTGTCCATTTGTAACTGTTTAAACATGCATTCCCTTTTAGTAAGATTTTATTGTTACAGTTAATTAACTGGGGCACTTCAGGTTTCTGCAAGTTGAATACAGAACTGGAATAAATGTATAATTCTTTGCAGGAACTTCAGGAAAGGCCTCTGAGTTCTTTCTTTTTTGTTTGTTTGATTGATTTTGCAGGGGAGTCAGTGCCTTAATATATACCTCTTGCTGTCCTAGAACTCATTGTATAGTTCAGGCTGGCCTCCAACTCAATGAGATACACCTGCCTCTGCCTCCTGAGTGCTGGGATTAAAGGCGTCAGCAAATACACCTAGCTTGCCAATCATTGTTGTAGTTAGTAATTGTTTATACATTTTTTTCTGATTTGTGCTCAGTACTGTTGATCTGTTGGTTTCTCTCTTCCTTTTTCTGTCTGTTAATTGGCACTTCTCTTGCTAGTCTATATCCTATTCAACGGGCACAGAAATGACAGAGATGAACCTCATTATTTAGTTTCCTTCTAAAATGACTTGGTGATTACATCAGAATTTCTGTGTCAGGAAATAAGAGGAGGAAGCACCAGAATTATATGAATATATTATCAATGAAGAATACAGTTACAGTGATGTCTGTATCATGCTTTCTGTTGTACACACGAATGGCTTGTTTTAGCATGCAGTGACCTATGATGATGTACATGTGAACTTCACTCAGGAAGAGTGGGCTTTGCTGAATCCTTTCCAGAGAAGTCTCTACATAGATGTGATGCTGGAGACCTGCAGGAACCTCACCGCTATAGGTAAGACTGTGAATTTTCTTTTGCTTTTCAAAATAAGGGACAAATATTTCTTTGTTATTGATGTGCATCTGTAATTTCAGTTGAGAATGAGGAAGAATGAGGTGAATAAATCAGGCATGGTTCTAAGTTTCACTGAATATAGTAACTTAAATTTTGCCTAATTTCCAATAATATATCATACATTTTCTGGTACTATATTTTAGGCTACAATTGGGAAGACCATAATATTGAAGAACATTGTCAAAATTCTAGAAGAAATGGAAGGTAATTTTCATGTGCAAACTAATATAAATGTCCTGCAGAAGAAATTTTAATGTGCCCTGAAATTTTTAAAGAAAAGTAAGAGTGTGAAAAAAAAACCCAACCAAACAAAAAACACTGCTTCAAGTGTAGTGATGATTATTACATTCTCACAAAACCACGTACCTCAGTGTCAGGTATATGATTTGTGTTTGCAAGGCAGAGAAAGAAAACAAGGAAACAATGTCTTAACCCTAACCCATTTGAATTGTAGTCCCATTAGAGCTACGGTGTAGAACTGCCAATCTGTTTAGTCTCATGCCACTTAATATTGCTGTTGTAGGGCCCTGGAAGCCCTTTAGGTATAAAAATAAAGACACTAAGACCTTTTAATTTTTAAAACTTAGGCCTTAGCTGGACAGACTCATGGCTATCTATACCTTCCAGGCCCATAGTCACGTCTGTCTCCTACCATGTCTCCTGGTGAAAGGCCTTCCTCTTTCTTCTTCCCAGAGTTCCTTTCTCCCTCCCAGTAAGTCCCATTTTCTACATCCTGTCCAGATAATTGGCCATCAGATTTTTTATTAAAGCCAATCAGAGAATGCCTTAGGTAGGTGAGGAAGGACAGACACAACTTCACACGGTGTACCCCAACACCTCCCCTTTTCAATCTAATAAAGGCTCTTTTTCTTGCAACAAAAAGCTATATACATTAAGGACAATTACAAGAACTATCTGGTAAGAATTAAATTCACAATGTCCAGTCCATTTTTATTTGGCAATCTTTGGAGAAAGACTCTACTCTCCATCCTATTTTTGTGAGTTCTGAATTTTGTATCTAATTCAATTTCTATCCTGACTTACATAACCAACCTAAAACACCTGTTTACAATTTCTTCCAAACTTCATAACTTGCATTTACCATCTTTAAAACATCTTCTTAGACCCTAAAACACCTTCTTAGATCCTTCACACCTTAATCTTAATTGTAAGACTATGACTATCATGTCTTCAACCTCATCCTTGAGAAGGAAAATTATTACCTGAGTAAGCAAGCAAGCAGCTTCCAAACTATAGAAATGCCAGAGACAGTCGACTGCCTGGACAGTCCCCAATATATTTATATAATTCTGGAGCATCATCTTCAGCCTTCTGGCCCAGTATATCTGACAGACATATTTGTGAAACAGAGAACATGAAGGACTTGCATGCCCTGCCTTGACAGAGCTAGGCAGTCAACTTTGCCTGCATCCAAGTTTTGTCTATCTTGGACAACATCCCATCTGCAGAGGGAATAAGATATTTTCTTTGCTCTGTAGAAGCCATCTCCTAATGGTGATTTTTTTTTTTTGATGCTTATCATTCTTCTAGGCCAAATGGGGTGCTGCCAGGAGCTAACATATCTCAAGTCAAAAAGCTTTAAATTAATAAAAATATTTTTAAATGCCATATTCTGTAGGTCTCTGAAGTTTTCGAAGACCAACATCTCTGTCTGTCTATCTCTGTCTGCCTGTCTATCTATCTTGTCTATCTATCTATCTTATCTGTCTATCACACATCTAAATAGGCAAACATTGCTTTTTTTCTTTTTTCTTTTTTCTTTTTTTTGCTATTTAGTATCTGTTTAACCTAGGAAGCATATTTCTGTGATAAATTAGGCTAGTATCTGACCTGACCATAAGTCTGATTGACTAACCATTAACTAGCATTAGCTAATTATTCTAAACAGTTTGTAATAGCAGCTATAAAAAGAACTGGAAGTAAACATTGCATTTTTAAATGAGTTGCAAAGGTCCAATACCTTATACAAGAGTTGAAAGCCGGGTGGTGGTGGCGCACGCCTTTAGTCCCAGAACTCGGGAGGCAGAGGCAGGCGGATCTCTGTGAGTTCGAGGCCAGCCTGGTCTACAAAGCCAGTCCAGGACAGCCAGAGCTATTACACAGAGAAACCCTGTCTCGAAAAACCAAAAAAAAAAAAAAAAAGAGTTGAAACATAATTATTTTGTAACAAAAATAACCTTAATTTTCGTATCAATATACAAAGATTTATACCAATGAAAACATTAAACCTGTAACAATTACAATAATTCGTATCAGTATAAACAGAAGTTACCTTATTTGAGAACAGCAATAGCTCCAAATTGAAGAGTAGATTCAATAATCTACCCTTTTATACTATTATTCCTATATTCCTTCCCTTTTTCTTCTCAACCCCCTTCTCTTTATCTAAGAATGAAAGAAGGATAGAGAAAAGGAAAGGAATGAGATAATCCCTGAGTCTAAGCTCCTATACCTTGTTTTTTTACTAATCAAGACCATTAACAACTTGCAACCACCCCCATAAATGATAACAAACACCCATAACTCATAAAATGACCAAAACTATCCATCCTATCCTAAGGGAAAATTGGGTGTCATCTTCTTAAGTATTTTTGCTTCCTGCTGATTTGGGCTATAGGATTTCTTTTTGGGGGCCCAAGAAAATTGGGAAAATGTTTAAGTTTTAAGAAAGCCAGCTGTGACATTTGATGTTCAGTTTCTTGGTCTGTAAAAGTTTAGGATTACGTGAAGTCCTGACTGGATCAGTCTGTAAGGCCAGACGAAGCAGAATGCTGTAACAAGTGTGTCAGCATCTCAGCGTCCTCCAGGGTGATTCTTCTTAAGTCCTGCTCCAAGTTTACTGGTGTTTGTTCCTTTTGTGCTAAAAACACATAAACTTTTAAAATTACATTGATTTCTTCAATAACAATGTGTGAAATATGCAGAGTGCATAGATCAGTTAAAGATGATTTTTTGCTCTTTGTTTGAGCAGGAGAAAGACATCTGTCTTTCCTATAAGCTCGTTTGGATCGTAACCAAAATTGCAATATAAATCTCCATTCATGCCATTTAATAAAATGGCATGATAACTCCTGAGGACTTTTTAGCCAACGATTTATTGGCCATGCGTAACTGAAGTTCTGGCTGGAGACATTTACATGCCCCAGTCAGTTTTCAACTTGTTTCAAATAGAGGGACCAGCATATACTTCACCTGTCCTGTTTTTCCTCTTGATTTCTTTCTTCCTGTCTTCAGCCAAGGTCTTCAGGAGATCTCCTTCTGTCAAATCTGATCCTTATTACTTTGGAGGGAACCCAAAGCCCTTTTTTCCTGTTGACATAAACATAAATCCTCTCTCCCAACATAACATCCCTTTTGTCCAGCAGATTGAAGTCATAAGTATAGATTGATTTGATTTAGCAGTCCCATTCTTACTGGATGAATTTCAAATATCCACCTCTAAAATGATATATATTCATCATTTTTATTAAGACAGGGTTTCTCTGTGTAGCTTGGGCTGTCCTGGATTTGGTCTGTAGATCAGGCTGGCCTTGAATTCACAAGGAACCTTTCTGTCTCTGTCTTTGTCTCCCAAGTATAGGATCAAAGGCATGTGGTTTTTTTTTTCTCTCCTTGGAGATTTACTTTCTATGTTGATATATCTATCCTTCCGTTTTGCTCTTTTAATTTAACATCCTTCCTTGTATTCAACTTTATTTAAACTCCTCCTGTCTTCAGTGCTCAAGCATAATGTTAAGCATATTGTACATGTTTAAAAACTTGGGTCTTGGTTCTGTGTTCCACTCTAGGCTGAGCTGCCATCAGTTCTCCAGTGGGAGCCCCATGTCCTAAGGAGACTGGCTTGCTGCTCAGGGTGGCATGACACTCCACCTCATTTTAACTCTCAGTAACTCTAGGCTCTGAGGCATGCAACTTGCATGCCTCTCTCAGCCTAACTTTTGGCCCTTACATTGACTAACCGTATATATCTTTTCTAGGGCAAAATGCTTTTTGGTAACAGAAAAAGCATTATCTTTCAAATTGAAATCATAAAGATGCCTTATGTGGATAAATGTAGCTATATTCCCCTTTCTCTTTATATAAATTTAATATTGGTGTGTATTTATTTTTTAGATCAGTAAAGACATTACTATTTATTACTAAAAAAAAAAAGCTGCATTGTACCTTTAAAGGAGGAAAATGTCATTTTGAATTTTATACTCTCATTTGTAATCGCTTTATCTTATCAGCAGAAGGTCCTGTCCTGACTTCATTATGTAGGCCAGACTGGTCTAGAATTCACACACATCCACCTGTCTCTGTCTCCTGTGTGCTGGGATTAAAGACTTGTGCTACCACCACCCTGCTCAAATATTTCACCTCAATTCTAAATCATTGTAACTCTTTAATTTAGAAAGCAACAATTGTGAACTGCAGTGACATTGTGAATTTCCTTAAAATCTTTAAAAAAATCTTGCATGTTTTAGTAATGCGAAACCACAAAAATATCCTTTCTATTTCCTATTAGGGAAAAACAAAAACATTCAAACAAAAATCAAGCAAAGAAACAAGAACATTTTAAGTTTTGGGCAGTTGTGTTATCTCATGCTGTAGCAGCAAAGCCTTGCCTATTGTTTGTTGGAATTTAGGTGTTGCTGTACTGTATTGGCAGTCCCTTAGCAGAAAGAGCTGACAAACATTTCACAGCTCAAGAACTCTTTCTTCCAGCTGCCATCAATTTCCTTTTTTCTATCAGGAAGAGTCCTCCTTTCTTTAGTCTTTTAATTTAGCATTCCACCTCTCAGTTCTCCCCTTACCTAAGTCTGCTTTATTTTGAACTTTCTTAGAGAACTGTGATCATTACTAAACATTGTAACTAGCTCCATGGTGACAATAACTAAAACAGAACTGTACATGACTAAGAGCCTTCTGCTGCTCTGTTTTCCATTTCACCTGCAGCTTTAGGCCTAGCTATCTCTAGCATGCATGGGGCTTTGGTCTGCTTTTGTTCTTTGAAGAGACCAGGACTCTTTTCCGGCTAGCCTGACTTTTTCCTGCCTTCCACCTGGGCCTTCTCAGCCTATAAGCATGGATTCTAATTGTAGTAAGATGGGCACTATATTGTTGTAGGCCTTTTGGGGCTAAAAAAAAAGAAAGAAAGGGAAAAAAAAAGACACCAAGGCCTTTTAATATTTCAAAGCTTAGGCCTTAGCTGGGCAGACTCTCAACTGGTTCATCTAAGCAAACCTGACCACCTAGCCCTAATCTCGCCATATGGCTAGCTGTACCCTCCAGGTCTGTAGTCCTGCCCATCTCCTCTCATGTCTACTAATGAAAGGCCTTCCTCTTTCTTCCTCCCAGGAAGTCTTTTCACTTCCTGCTCAGTTAATTGGCCATCAGTTTTTTATTAAAGCCAATCAGAGATTGCCTTAGGTAGGTGAGGAAGGGTAGAGACACAACTTCACATGGTGTACCCCAACATATTGCAAAAGGTATACACATTGAGTAGGTGACAGGTATATGTCCAAAACTTTCTAATAAGCAAATAGTCCATAGTAACATTGCAAAGTTTAGTGACGGGGCAGTTTATGAGAGTCAAGAATGTTGTTGTGAGAAATCTTAATCCCACGCCACATGTCTATGAAGAATAAAAAGCAAAATTTTGAGTTGTAAAAAAGCAATGTGGAAATCTTTCATTTGTTATTCTTCTCTTAATGAGTATATCACATGTCTCAATGGATACAAGCCTGTGAGCATAGGGATGTTGAAAGAAGCAACATAGCTCTCTCTCTCCCAGAAAAATTAGAAGATATTTAGTAGTCCCCACTTTGAGAAGACTTTCTGAATGTGACACAAGTTTGCAATTAATTGGTTTTCCAATTAAGATGTAATTAAGATGTAATTGGGAATACATCTACAAACACACTGCAGAAAACCCCTATGAGTACTAGGAATGTGGAATTTCTTCTGTTTGTTGACTTTGCAAATGTGGTATGGCTCACAGTATAGGAAAATTTATGAGTACAATTAGTGTGGAAAAGCTCTGAGTTCTTCCAGGTCTCTTAAAATATATGCAAAACCTCACATAGAAAAAGGATGCTATAAATGTGAGCCATGTAATAAATGTTCTTACCATCGTAGGTATGGTCAAAGATGAAAAACAACCCATAATGAAGGGGAACACCATGAATGTAAACAAAGTGATAAAACCTTAAGATCTGATCCCTCTTTACAATTAGACTAAATTGTAAAATTAATTCATACAGATAAAAAGATTTATCAGTGTAATGAATGTGGCAATTATCTTCACAGGCATGAAAGAAATCATACTGGAGAGAAACCCTATGAAGGTATTCAATATGGTGAAATCTTTGCACATCACAGTTTCCAATATCATGAAAGAACACATACTGGAGAGAAACCTTATGAGTGTGATCAATGTGGAAGAGCCTTTGCACATCACAGTAGTCTCCAGTATCATAAAAGAACACATACTGGAGAGAAACCCTATGAATGTAATCAATGTGGAAAAGCCTTTGCACGTCACAGTAATCTCCAAATACATAAAAGAACACATACAGGAGAGAAACCCTATGAATGTAACCAATGTGGTAAAGCCTTTGCAAGTCACAGTAATCTCCGAATACATAAAAGAACACATACAGGAGAGAAACCCTATGAGTGTAACCAATGTAATAAATCCTTTGCATATCATAATCTCCTTCAAATACATAAAAGAACACATACAGGAGAGAAACCCTATGAATGTATCCAATGTGGTAAAGCCTTTGTAAGTCACAGTAATCTCAAAATGCATGAAAGAACACATACAGGAGAGAAACACCATGAATGTGATCAATGTGGTAAAGCCTTTGCAAGTCACAATAACCTCCAAATACATAAAAGAACACATACAGGAGAAAAACGCTATGGGTGTAACCAATGTGGTAAAGCCTTTGCACATCACAGTAGTCTCCAATATCATAAAAGAACACATACTGGAGAGAAACCCTATGAATGTGATCAATGTGGTAAAGCCTTTGCATATCACAATCCTCTTCAAATACATAAAAGAATACATACTGGAGAGAGACCTTATGAATGTAATCAGTGTGGTAAAACGTTTGCAAGTCACAATCATCTCCAAATACATAAAAGAATACATACTAGAGAGAAATGCTATGAATGTAACCAGTGTGGTAAAGCCTTTGCATATCATGGTCATCTTCAAATTCATAAAAGAACACATACTGGAGAGAAACCTTATGAATGTAACCAATGTGGTAAAGCTTTTGCACGTCACAGTAATCTCCAAATACATAAAAGAACACATACTGGAGAGAAACCTTATAAATGTAATCAATGTGATAAATCCTTTGGATATCGTAATCTTCTTCAAATTCATAAAAGAACACATACTGGAGAGAAACCTTATGAATGTAACCAATGTGGTAAAGCCTTTGTAAGTCACAGTAATCTCCAAATACATAAAAGAACACATACAGGAGAGAAACGCTATGAATGTAATCAATGTGGTAAACCCTTTGCAAGTCCCAGTCATCTTCAAAGACATGAAAGAACACATACAAGAGAGAAACGCTATGAATGTAACCAATGTGGTAAAGCCTTTGCACATCACAGTAGTCTCCAATATCATAAAAGAACACATACAGGATAGAAACATTATAAATAATTGTGATAAAGCACATTACAATCTTCAAGTACATAAAAGAACACATACTGGAGAGAAACACTATGAATGTAATCAACATAAATCCTCTGCAAGTCACAGTCATCTTCAAAGACATGAAAGAATTCCTACAGGAGAGAAATTTTATGAATGTAACCAGTGTGGTTAAAGCCTTTATAATTCACAGTAATCTCCAAATACATAAAGGAACACATACAGGAGAGAAATCCTTTGAGGGTATTTAATATGGTGAAGCCTTTGTAGATTTCTATAGTCTTCATCCTCATGTAAGAATGGGTATTGGAGAGAAACCTTATGAATATATATATATATAATATGGTAAAGCCTTTACCATTCCTGTAGTCTTCATCGTTATGAAAGTGATAATACTTTAGAGAAATGTATGAAATGTGGTAAAGCCTCTATGTTATGGGGTCCACTGAGATCTAACACAAACACTAGGGTCAATACAAATGACAACAATTTATTGTAATCAAGCCGCTACTGATAAATAACTTTCAAAAAACATACTCAGAAGCTAAACTGACACCCAACCCCCACCCCCTAGTCAGAATGTTATAGAGCTTTTAAGCTTGAAAACCACAAGCATCTGTGCCAAGTTACAGCTATATTTTTCCACCAATCTAGATTTATGGATAGGGGCTTTCCTTATGTAGTTGATATATGTCAGCTGATACAGTGTGAGGTTTTATGATCTAACCAATCATACCCATTTCTTCCTTTGTGATTAGGAACAGGCATTACATTTTGATGAACAAAACGTGACTAACAGCAGCCATGGTTAAGAACAGTCATTATGTTTTGGTGAACCAAAGATGAATAATGAAATCTGCCCAGCTATTGGGAAGTCCCCAGGGCCTGGGAACTTGAACTTAGTTTTACTGTATTATTAATTGGAGGCTGATAACAAAAAGGCAGTACTTAGGTCAAGTTTCTTTTGCTTGTTCCCAACATTTGCATATCTTTAAATAAATAAAAGTTATCTTTAAATAAATAAAAGAACACATACTGGAAAGAGACCATCTGAATTAAGCATCGGGATAAAGCTGTTGGATGTAGCAGTTGTCTTGGAAATCATGAGACAAAGTCATACTGCAGAGAAACCCCATAAATGTAGTCAGTGTTAAAGTTTTCCACTTCATTTTATCTTTATACAAGAGTAAAACCTTTAGTGTGTAATAAATCTGTTAAAGTCTTTGCATACCACAGTCTTTAAGGTCTTTGAGGACCTGAAAGAACTCATACTGAAGGGAATCTATAACTATGAAGGATTTGGTGAGATCTTTAGTCTATACAAGATTATTCTGGAGAAAAAAAATCTGATGTGTCAACAATCTGTTCAAGCATTATTTTATGAAGGCAGTCCACTCATCATTTCATGGCTGGCACATGGGTACATCTCTGGTTTAGGCAAGGCCTCAGGGATTTTGTCTCCAGACTACTTTCCCGTGCCTATCTCAAATATCTTACATGAAGCAGAGAAATCCCTCACTGTTGCTCTGTTTGGCAGATTTCCTACAGAATCTTGTAAAGATGATTTTATTATTCCTGGTAATGGTTTTATAAACTGCCTGATTTGATTCAGAAGGTTCTAGAAGTTAAGAAGGAAATAATAGATTGAAAGTTTATAGCTGTAGTAAGTACTTTTGCCCAGCACTGTGTATCTCACTAGGAGACAGGTTGGATAGGTTTATGGCCCCAGATAAGCTGTCACTCTAGACATGATACCACAAATCCTGGTATACACCATAAATATAGTCAGGGTTTTCTGAACTCCCCATGAACCCAGACAACAATGAGACTACCAAGAAATGTCTAAGTACAAATAGTAATGAGAAAAATACACAAACTGTTTGTGATTCCTTATACCATGTCATCTTACAGCATAAAATACTGTCATGTTAAATTTACTTTGTTTATGAGTAGATAAATGTTTAGCTTTGTACCGAAACACGTAATTGCTAAGTTCCCTCCTGTTGTAATGGTTTGATCTGTCCTTGTGATAAATGTATTTTAACCTTGAGGTAATTATTTTTCTGACATAGAGAACTTTGAGTATAAAAACTGCAACCAGACAATAAAAGGTTGGAGCAGCTTAGTTTCATCCATTTTTTTCTTGTGACTGTGTGTCTATGTATGTGTGTGGGGGGGTCTTTTCTATCTCTCATTTCTTATTCCCCTATACATTAATAGTGAAGTAACAGACTCAGAGGTCCTCCATCAGCTTCTAAGATGAATTGGTCGAAGTATACTCTGACCTGAGGAACCCTCTGCAGGTGGCCTGTCTGCTAGTGGTTGCTTACTGATTCCTAGATCAAGGGGCCTCATTTACAACTTTTCTGTGGCTTTTGACTAGTAGGTGTTTTCCAGCCACCTGGGTCAGGGAAAATAAAATGTTCACTTAAACTTCCCTCATCAGCAGCAAAAGGGCCTGCCTTGAGCCACAAAGACAAAAATCTTTGCTTCCCTTCCCCTCTCCCCCTTTCTAAATCAACTGTCTTTATTGGCTGCCTCTTGCAAGCTCCAAATTAAAAAAGTTTTTTGAGAATCTCTCAAGAGTCTACAGTCCTGACTGACTACTCTCGCCTGCTGCATACACTCAGTGGTTTTCTCAGATTTCTACACTTGTGCTATAGCACAAGCACACTCGCACTCCAGTACATGCATAAGTAGTTTTTAAACCAAAATGAGGGGCAATCCAAGTACTTGAACTGACATAGGGGAAGTCAATGATATTAAAACATTGTCTGAGGGTTAGGGTTAGGGATTAGAGGGTTAGAGGGCTAGGGTTCCCACGGCTCCATTGATCTGCCCCCTGGTTTTGGAACACCTATGTGGAAACTGGAAGCCAAGGAGGTTGTTGAGTACCCCTGTCTGGGGTTTGGAACTGCTCGCTGGGTATTTAAGTGGCTCATACCCACAGGTCTTTTTCTGGTTTTCCTGGCTTCTGCGACTTCCAACTTACGTGGTTTCTGTTGCTGTTTTACTGAGTGTCTGATAGACTTGCCCAAGGACTGTTATTAATCCCTGGGTCGCCGGGTGAAACCCAATGGGTTTGCACCTCTCAGATTGTTGCACAGTGTCTTATAACTCTGTGGTGTTATAACTGTTATCCCTGTGTTCAAAATGTGACTGTGCAGGCTGCCGCCATCTTGCTTCTCCAATTTATTTTTTCAAGTTACATTTAATCAAAGTCCCCTCTCTCCTTCCCTCCATGTCCCACCCTCTTTCCCTCTTCCTCATCTCCTCTCTTTCTCCTCGGATGAAGGGTGACCCCACTTATCAAACCCCTTCAGTTCATCAGTCACATGAGGGCTGAGAGCTTCCTCTTGTACTGGGGCCTGATAAGGCAGCTCAGCTAGGGTAAGGTGTTCCACTAACAGGCAACAGGGTCCATGACTTGCTGCTAGGTGGAGTTTAGTATAGGATTGTTATGCTAGGTTCCTCTCTGTTTGGGTCTTCGGGTTGTAGGATGGTTGTCCTGTGGTATATGGTAGCCTTAACTTTTAACTACCATGTGTTGTCTGTCACTCCTTGGTAATTAATAAACTTTTTTAGTAGCCTGGTGCATCTCTGTAGTCAATTTGACAAACAAGAATAGCCATCATAATACCATTTGCTAGTTAATATTTAATATCTATTGTTCAAATACTAGCATAGTTTCTTTCTCTTGGGTGGATGCTGATTGACACCTGAACATTAAATGTTCAGTAACAGATTATGGGGTTACTGGGATGATAAGTGGTGCCAAGGTGTCAGATATCAAGATTCTATCTTGACATTCAGATGAATATTATATTGTTTGGAATTGCCATAATTGAATCTGTTCTTTATAACTGTTCCTGAAAATATATGCTCTCATAGATTATCTGGCCACCTAATTTTGATTAGCAAATAGTAAACTAAAGAAAATTAGAAATGGGGGTCCTAGAGAGATGGCTCAGAGGTTAAGAAAATTAGAAATGCCTATCAAAATAATATATGATGGTGAAGCTGTCTAGTAGCATCTACTCTAAATGTCAGATGGTACATAATGGAAAATCACAAAAACTACTTTTATGAAACAATTTGTTTTCTGAGTGGGATCTAGTTGTTGAATAACAGATTACAGGAGTAAACACCCACATGCTGTGATGTTTGTAGTACCATTTGCTGGTGTCATAGACATAGGACAAGGAAAGAAAAAGTCACAGAAGTCCAAGTAGTAGCCTGTTGACATCTGTGATTTTTTAATGAAAGAGAAAAATTAAAACCAAAAACCAGATCATTCCTAGGAATTCAAGACTTCAAGAAGTTACAAGATTATATGTGGAAGGCTTGTTGGTCAGGGAATTCCAGCAAGGCATCTTTATGAGACAAAATGAGGAAGAACGGGAGGCCAGAAATGGCCAGTTTGAGGGGAGAGTTAGTTGTCAGTCACTATTTTCCGCTTTTTGTAGCTTATTAGGATAAGGAAGACCAATATGTTGTTCACAAAACCAATGATAAATACCAGGGAGTAGAGTGGGGCATGAGCTGGGCTAATTTTTATCACATTGGTTTTGGAAGACATGTGACATACTATAATTAATATTATAGGTACAAATCCATCCTACAAAGACCTTTGAATAAAGAAAAGATGATCCTTAAAGTTAAAAGCTGTTACTGGTCTACCAAAATTACAAATTCTTTTATAGCTTAATAGTTCTTTAATTTGAGGCATAGATTCCTACATTTAATTTTTCCTCACTTACCAAAGATGTCTTTCATAAAATAAAATCTTACTTTCCTTATTAACATGGGGTAAATTAAGCTGGATGTATAGATCCACGAACTCATCAGCATCGTTCTGCATGTTGAAGCTGTGCCTGCTCACTGATCCAATGAGAGCACAGAAAGCCCAGTTCTTTTTTCTTTAAAGTTACATTTAAAGCAGAAAATAGAAGGCAGCTCTGTTTGAAAGTTTTGAAGGGAGTTTCCTTCCTCATTAATTTACTTACATTCTCTGCTCACCCAAGTACACAGTTTATTGGAAATTAGAAAAATTAAAGGTATTAATGCCAGAAGAATACTTATATCCATTAATTGAAGCCCACAGTTGAATCAAGGAAGTCAGTATCTAAGAGGCAAATAATCCACACACTGATAAAGCAAAAATGGCAAGACCATTTGTTCTCCTCATAGCTGCTCTTGATTGAAGTAAACTCCAGCCAATTTAAAGTCAGATAGAAGTTTTTCCATATGTCAACCTTGTTCTTTCTCTTATTCATGCTCTGTTCTCCGTCCTACTTTTCACACACATAATTTTACTGCTTGGTATGACTCTCCTGTGTAACTAAAGCCCCTGGTTATCCAAAGGGTTTATCCATACATTTCTCTGGGAATCAAGCATATTTTTCAGTCCCTCCTATATCTGGTAGTTGGTGAGACATATAATTATGCATTTCCAGCAGGCATTCATGAGTGTGCACTCTATTCCAGATTTGAAGGTAAGTGTTCCTCACTCCAAGAACATAATTTATCTGAAGCTGTGGGGATTTTCATGCAAGAATGAACAGGGGTGCATGATAAAATTCAGGATAATGTGATAATGATAATGTGGCCATGTCAGATCCCCTGGGTGGTTGGTACATTTTAAACAAACATCAAGGAATGACAACAGAGCTGAGAATCAGTGCTCGCCAACTGTTCATGTGCATGTTAGGCTGATAACAGTAGACATTTCATGGTTTTATATAACAGGCTGTTGCCTTCAGTGACTCCATCTTGCTTTATTCTTATTCCTCACTCCCAAGATATGGCCTTTCTGCACCCCAGAGCATCTTGTCTTCAAGGTAAAAGTAGGGTATGGCCAGGAGATAACTCTGGCTGGCACAGGATGGTCTAACTCAGGTTCCCAGAAATGCTATTTCTGCATGTAATCCTTAATCTTGTCCTCACATAAATATCCTCCCCCTAAAGACTTGGAAGGGGGAGTTGAGACATCAGTTTGATTCCTTCTGGGTGACTGGCATCCTCAATAATGTCTGCTTTATTTTTTCCAATTCTTGTCTCCTCCAGAGGACTCATTTTCTATGTGGTAAATGTCCAGACTTGAATTTGGTTGCAGTAGGAGGCACTCATGGAAAGAATTTAGACAAACTATACACAGTAAGCATGGATCTCTTACTCATTCAGTTTTCCTTTCCAAATAAACACAATTTAAAATATTCTCTGAGGTAGACCTCTTCAGTGTTTCTAGACTGGAGAGCTACAATGCTATAATTCTGTTTGTTCTTGTTGTTACCATTTACATCTAGGGCTTTTCCCTGTGCTGTGATAGCTTCACAGGGTAACTGAAGATATGAGAGGTCTAGCTCACCCTACAGAGGGCAGTGTGGAGCAGCCACCTTGTCAAGATAGTTTCCCAATGAAGTTCCATTCATTGCCTCTCCTGTTAGAGATGTGTGAAATGCTACCTGAGACCACACAGTTTGGAAAATACAACCTGGGACAGAATTAGGGCATAGATCACAGTTGGCAATAAGAAGCACAGCTGGGCAAAGTATTACCCTCTGCTGAGTTTCTAGTCCTTAGATATCTTCCGGCCACTCCCTGTATAGAAGTTTATCTCAGGGTTCACAAGGAAGTGAGGACCTTTGGACCCATGGAGAAGTTTTACCAATAAATAGATTTTGTCCTGGACATCACAACAGTAGCACATTGTGCTGCAACTTGGATTTTGGTCTCTTTCTTATTCTGCTTTGATATCCCAGTTTGCATGACTTTATCTTTACATATGTTGTATTTACCCATATATATATATATTGTGTTTGGATCTCATCTAAGAAATAATCTGATGATTAGTCTGTCCCTCTAGACTCAGTGCCTGTGAGGAGAAGTATCTCATGCCAGCTCGTTCTTTCTGGGACATCAGTCAGCTTTTAAGCACCTTCTTCATCTCTAGTCACTGTATCTGTGTCCCACTCCTTGCTTTGCTCTCATTGCCCACAACATCCCTGGACCAATGTTCAGAGCATCCTCAACATGATAAGGAGATGCTGATCTTTCCATTTGAGTTCAAGGGGCCCCCTAAATTAACCTAAGGACACAGCAATTCCATCTCAAATCATTATCAGTATTAAGATGTGCTGTGAAAATAGCAAATGAGTCTTTTACAAAACACATATCTATGGCTGGGGATATAGTTCACTGGGGAAAGTGCTCATTGTGAAAGTCTGAGAAACTGAGTTTGGATTCCACAGTAACCAGTTCTTTTTTAAGTCAAATGTGATCAAATGTCCTTCATAATTCCTGCTTTACAATTAATGTCTGTCAGAGAAAGTGGGCCAAAAGGCTGAAGATTGATGCTCTAATACATGGAGAGAAATTTGGAACTGTCCAGGCAGCCAGTTGTCTGTCATTTCTTAGTCTTGGAAGCTGATGCACTTCCTGTATAATCAGATCTATTTATCCTTCTCAGGTCTCTGATGTGGTTGAAGACTAGATAGTTATAGTGTCATAGTTAAATTTTGAGTTGTTTAGGAATTAAGAGGGTGCTCTGGATCTAAGAAGATGTTTTTAATATGGTGATGCAAGTTAGGATGGAAGCTGAGTTGGATATAGAACTTTAAACTCATGGAGATGGATGCATAGTAGAAAATTAAAGTCAGTTACCAAATACATATGGACTGGACATTAGGAATGTATGTTATACCTTATAATTTTCATAATTGTGGCCTAATTATTTTTGTTGTTTTGTATTGTATTTGTTGTTATAAGAGAAAGAGCCATTTGTTGGACTGAAAGGGGGACCTGTTGGGGAGAAATTAAACTTTAATAAATGGAATCAGATGGGGGATTGTGAGGGGGAAGAAGGTGGGAGTGTGGGATTGGAGGGGAGAGAAGGGAGGGGATTATGATTGAGATGTAACTTGAAGAAATAAAAATATTTTTAAAAAAAGTCAAATGTGGTCGAGCATGCCTGTAAACCCAATGCTGGGGTCCAGAGACAGGAAGATCTCAGGGGATCACTATCCATCCATTCTGAGCAACTCAGAAAGTTTTGTGGACTCCAGGATGAATAGGTTGGTAAAGGTCAGTTATCAGTTGTTTCTGGGAGAATGATCTTTCCATTTAGTCTCCTCCATCAATGTGTGGGCTTAAGCTGTCTACTTTGTCTTTACCATGGAATCTTAGGGAGTACTGAGGCATCAGAATACCAAGGCCCAACTTATGCAGCCAGTATGTGCCCCAGCAGTGGAGGACAGCAATTCCTAGGGGAAGACAAGTAGCCTCTAGGAGGGCTGAGCTTTTTTTTTTCTTTGCTTTTAATGGCTTTTCACCCAGTGGTGAGGAGTCCTCTTTCTCTCTAGATCATACCATGAGCAAGTGTAGTAAAAGCAGAGTGAGTGTTCATGTATATGGTGGTGGACTTTTCTTTTCTCCACCTAAGAGCCTGGGCCAAAGGTACCTGCTTACGCCAAAGTAGTTTCAGTTAAAGTAGCTTCTGCACCTCCGTGTACCTGTTTTCATCTTTCATCTCATAACATGGATAAGCACCTGTGTGTTGCCTTCAAACAAGACAGTAACAGGACTGATGGCAGTGGGTTTCTCAAACCAGACTCGAGGGTGGTCCAAGAGTAGGGCCTGTTACTGAGTAACACAGTCATTAGATGCCAGTGTTCTTGTGTTCCTCAGAGGAGACCCTCAATGGAATGGGGTGCTGAATAAGATCTTGACCCAGAGTTAACTTGGGTTTTTATTGGTGGTGGTGCTGTTTGTTTGTTTGTTTGTTTTCATTAGACTAGCAGTTGCTACCACACCTCTTAGATAGGTGGGCCATCCTGTGACTAAAGGGTCCAATCAGTTGGATAGGTATGTCACAGGTCATTTTCATGGCCCCAAAGTTTGAGTTAAAACTCCTTTGTCTTTTGTTTTATGGGAAAACAGATGAAAGGGGTTTTTGTTTTGTTTTATTTTGTTTTGCTTTGTTTTGTTTCAAGACAGTGTAATGAGAGTTAGTTTTTGATGGGGTGGTGTTAAGCATTCTAAATGTTAATTGGTCCTGTTTGCTGTCTGTTACTTAATTGACTCTGATTGGTTAAATAAATGCTGAGGCCTGGAGATTGGGCAAAGACAGAGGTAGGCAGGACTAAGGTTCACGGGCTTTTTAGAGGGATACAGAGCATTTTGGGAGAAGGTCACCGGAGAGAAGCCAGGAGTAAACACGCCAGGGAAGGAAGACACGCCATGGGGTAGATTAAAGAAGATCCTTCCATGTGGCCTGGAACATCAGCTTAGCATGGAGAATAATAGTCCAAAGGGACATATGTATATATGGGGTTATATTTGGGTAATAGCTAGCTAAGATGGGCTAGGATTGCACAACCCAGGCCTAGGCTTGTTAAGATCCACCTGGTGTCTGTGTGTATTCATTTATAATGGCGGGTTAAAAATTAATGCCGCCAACCAATTAAAGATAATATAAATACTGGGTAAATCATTTAATTAGCCACATTATTTTTTTCTACAAGTTTTATTTAATGAATTAGTAAGGGCTTCTAAAATGCAAACTCTCAAGGGGCATGCAGATCAGCCTGGCACCCGGCACTACATAGTCCTGGGCAACCATTGAGAAAGCACTCTGAAAGCCCAGGAAACTGAAAAAAGCTTACAGCTTGGCATTGCTTGGACACTTAGAAGGATCTGAGCTGAAATGGGCGGAGCCCAAGTGAAAACCCTCATGTTGAAGCTGTGCCTCTGATAGATGTACAGCAGAACTTTGTTGAGGGGCGTGATCAAGGGCTGCCAGTTACCTTGAGAGAGTCTGCAAGTTCCGAGGCCCAGGGAAAGACCAAGAGAACCACACTGTGTTTAAGCACCAGAGGTGAGCACACATGGAAGACAACAAAGTGTGAAGTGATGTATGCCATCTGTCAACCCTTAGGCCGTACCAGCCCTGAGGCAATAAGAATCAGCGATCAGAAGCCTCTGCACATTAACTGAGAATTGCCAAGTAAGTTGGCAGACAGAGAGACAGAGGCCCTATCTATGCACGCAAGAAAGAAAGACAGACTCTTGCCATAAGCCAGCCCAAGAACACTGGCAGAAAAGGAGTGGCATAGAACCTGCAGCCCAAGAACACTGGCAGAAAAGGAGTGGCATAGAACCTGCTGAGAGAAAGTTCATGAAAACCAGGCACTAAAGCTATCCTTCCAGGGGCCCAAGAGCTGCCAAATGAATGAACAAGGCACAAGGAGGCAAGCAGGGTTCTGAGGTTGCTTCGAGGATTTCTAAAACAGGCAAGAGGGCAACCCCTATCACATGAGGGTGTGACATAGGCCCAGACAAGTGAATTAGCTCTGGAAAGGCCTCGAAGCCAAAGACTAAGCCTCATTTTGTAGCTAGCAGCTACCCTGAGGTGGTTCAACTAGTTCAAAAGACAGCCTGAGGTGTCTGTGGACAGTCTCAGCTGCCTGAAGCCAGCCTCAAGCTGAGTGGTTGAAGCAAGCTGGCTGCATAAGCTGGTGAGTGACACTAGGCCTTGACCCTGAGGAGAAAGCCTTAAACCTAAGCTGAAATAAGACTCCTGTAATTATGCCAGACTCAGACTGTTGAATGTTGTTTGAGGTGTGCCAGCAGATAGAAGGCTGACTAAGTTGCCCAAAAAAGACCCACAGCCTTAATATTCTTTCAAAAAGGTTAAAGTAGGATTGTTTAAGTGTTATTAGGTATTAGGTGTTTATAGGTTATAGGTGTTTGATAAGTATTAATAAATATAGTTTAATAAAATTGTCATTTACAAGACAGGATTTCTCCATGTAGCCCCAGCTGTCCTGAAACTCACTCTGTAGACCAGATTGGCCTCAAACTCACAGAGATCCACCTGCTTCTGCTTCCCAATTGCTAGGAATAAAGGCGTGCACCACCACTCAGCCAATAAAAAAGTTTTGAGACATCTGAAAGTGCTAGGGCTAGAGCTAAAGTCAGAGCTGTTTTTAAAGCCTTAAATACCTTTTGTTTAGTTTCAGTCCAGAGTAGGACTCATTGCCCCACTTTTTTCTGGTGCATATTGGCCTTGCTATTTCTGCAAATTCTGGTATCCAGAAGCAGCAATACTCAGCCACATCTAGCAGTCTCAAACTTCTCTTTTAGTCTTTGGAGTTAGGATCTGAAGAATGGCAGCAATTCTACTCTAAGATGGGTTCCTTTTGCCTCCCTTCAGCTGGTACCCAAGATAGCTAGCATCTTATGTACAAAGGCTTATGTACAAATTAGTACATCTTATGTACTAATTTCTTAGTCAATATTCTGTAGCCCAGTGTCTGTGACTCTGTGATTGCAGCAATCCTTCAGTGATCCTCTTATAATCTATTTTCCCAAGGTCAGCAACTAGTGTCTCATCAAACAGAATTGGAGAAATTTTTAAATCCTTGGGGGCAACCTGGTCCAGAAAGGTAACCTCCCTTGGTGTCTGTCCATTTAAAGGCAAAGATGAGTTGACTCACCATGCCAATGAGAGGCCAAAGAATGCATATTTCAGTTCCAAGACAGCTGTTTCTCTGTAGGAATAAGACTCATGAGAATCAGAGGTCCCAGGTTTCTTCACAGACAGGAGATACATATTCTAGGGTGATAGCATGGCACCAGGATGCCTGTCTTTCCAAGCCAGGCAATGAGGACTACTATTTCCCTCTTTGCTTCCATGGTGATTAGGTATAGTTTAATCTCAATTTGAGTAGCTGAACTAGTTAATTGAACAATTACAGGAACTTGGTCTTGAGCTAGTCTTGGGGGGGGGGTTGGTTTCTGCCCATATCCCCAGGAATCTTTGTTGTCAATCTGAGAGATATGGAGGTAAAACTTTAGTTAGAAGATATTCTTCTGACAGAGGTTAAGACACCAAAAACTTGCTGAGTATTTGTAAGTCTAACTGCCTCTCATCATCACAGAGGTGATGGTAGCTTTCAGTCTGTGCAAAAGGTCTTGTCCCAATAAGTTCTCTATTGTTAAACCCTTTTTGAGTTATCCAGCAACTGGGACCTACTTATATCTTTATGTTTTTTTTAACTTCCATTGTCACGTCCCTCTCGACCGGCAAGAACGACGCAACTCACAAAAGCTCTTCTCCTGCAGTTTATTCAGGTCCCTTGAAAACAGTCTTCCGAAAAAGGGCCGGGCAGACCCAACCCACAGGCTAAATACTAAATGAACAGCCAATCAAGTAAAGCCACGTAGTGCTATCTTAGAGGCCCATGTATGCGGAAGCAAGCCAGATCAGCGGTCTTAGCCAAATATGGACTTGTTTACCACCGAGAGCGCTCACCGTCGGGCTGGTGGAAGGCGGAGACCAGCGCCATTTTTAAGGCGCGGCACGTCGCAGCTCTCTACATTCCATAACTTTTTTCTGGGGCCAGCAGGGTGACAAAAGAAATCTTTTTAGCAGCTGTTTTTTATCTGTCTGAAAAGGACCTAGTGAAAAATGCCTCCTTTGTCAGTATTGGACAGAAGGGAAAATCTGTTCTATCCAAGCTGCACTGCCTGGGAGCAATCCCCTTCCCTAGCCTGGGGGCTGTTTTTCTACTTTTTTCAGAGAATGGTAGGTTTTGAGTTTTCCAATTATATAAATCATTGGTTGAAAAGGAGACATAAATCATAAAAGAGGAAGAAGTGGAACTTCCTTTTCTCCCCTTTCCTGGACCTGCTTAAAACAGGTAAGAGAGCAAAGGGAGTGCACACCTCAGAGAACTATTTCCCCCTCCCTGTGTGCACTCTGCTTAGATGGTAGCATACCTGGATGAGAAGCTCAGTCCATCTTGAATCCATAGAAGGACTAGACAGACCCAGGACCAGGACTGTGAGCAGAAGTCAAATGACAAAACAAACACTCCAGAAATGGGACAAGTGGAAGGCTTTTTGTTTGCTTTTGTTTTGTTTGGGGGGTGTCCTCTGGCCAACCTGTCAGAAGCAAAATGATTTGGACCTCCCAACAAGAGAGGGAAGGTCTTAAGCATAGAGGTGTGTGTGGAGGTTTACACCAGAGAAATCCACTGGTTGATACATGGAAACAGAACACAGATACTGTTGAGATCTGCTTCTTTACCATAACTGCAGCCATTTTTGTCTTCAGTCTTCATTTTAGTTATAAGATAAAATTACTCACACTTTGTTACCTTCTTACCTTGACACTCTGAAGAGTCCCCAACTACAGCTCTACTTGGAACCAATCAAATGGTTAGTTAGAAATGCTTTGTCTAGCTAGTCAAAATGAGGTAATGATGCCGTCTCCTTGTTTCCTAAGGTTACCTGGTTATATTTTTTCTTATAAAACAGCCTTCCTTAGAAGCAGACCAACATCACAGTTATGCTTCCAAGACCTCTCTGTGGTCCTGATCATGCTGGTTGTGATCAGTCTTGGCGTGTGTATTCAATAAACCATCAATATCTGCCTGAGATTGGTGTCTGAGTGGTTTGTGCAGCTATCCTTGGACTATAGCAATACACAGAAGCTCTAGAGAAGCACATAGAAAGACACACACAAGACACACAGTAAAAAAAAAAAAAAAAAAAATCAAACAAAAAAAAAAACAAAAAAAAACAAAAAAACAAGGGTGGCCTGTTAAGCTCTACTTAAAGTTTTCAACTGCTTTCCTAATCCAAAATTCCAAAATCCACATTCCTCCAACAAGCAGCATGATCCAGCCTGTCACATCAATACCACACTTCTGGTACCAAATCCGAATTAGTCAGGGTTCTCTAGAGTAACCGAATTTATAGAATGAATATATGTAAAGGGGATTTGTCACAATGACTTACAGGCTGCAGTCCATTTAATCCAATATTGGGCGGCTGTGAATGAAAAGCTCAAGAATCCAATAGTTGCTAAATCCAAGAGGCTGAATGTCTCAGCTGGTCTTCAATATACACAAGAAGGAGGCTCTAATGCCAATGAAGGGATGGACTTGCTAGCAAGGTGAGAGCAAGCAGGCATACAGCAAAAGCTTCTTTCTTTCATGTCCTTATATAGGCTTCCAACCAAAAGTGTGGCTCAAATTAAAGATCTACCTTTCAGCCTCAAGATCAGGATTAAAGGGATTTGCCTTTCTACCTTGAAGATTGGGATTAGAAGTGGATCTTCCTACTTCATAGTAAGCAAAATCCCTCACAGGTGTGCCCTTCATTTTTGAATTTTAGTTAATTCCAGATGTAGTCAAGTTGACAACCAAGAATAGCATCTCAGTCAGAAAGACCTATGTCAGGGCCTGAGCCCTGAGATCATCTCCAGGGCACCAGCTGGTACTGAGAGGGTAGAAGGAAGTACAGACTAGGGGGCTTCTCTACATCCTCACTGATGATGCCCACTGGCTGGAATAGCCTCCCAGTAGGAGATATCCCTGTGAGACCACTGCACATTTGGACCCTAAGCTTTGGCAGTGGGTTCCATGGCCGTGGGAATCAATAGTGTGTTGAATGTCTCCTAATGAGGGGACATTGAGTCACCCAGCAGCAGTCTTAGATTTCAGTATTTCTGCATTGATGGCTCCATGACAAGGATGGTCTGAGGAATCCATCTGTAAGGCCAGGTCTCTGTACTGAGCCTTCTTTTGGTCAATGGCCAACAGAGAAGCATTGGAGGCTGTTTGAAGTTCACCCTGATTCAAAAGCACACAGAGGTCCCGTTTCTTCTTTGAGGCCATATTACCTGTCTGGGTTTCTTTGTTTGGTTGGTTTTTTAGGGTTTTTGAGACAGGCTTTCTCTGTGTAACAGCCCTGGGTGTCCTATAACTCACTTTAGACCAGGCTGGCCTTGAACTCACAGAGATCCACCTGCTTCTGCCTCCTGAGTGTTGGGATTAAAGGTGTGCGCCACCATGGCTGGCAGACCTTCATCTTTAGAGACAAAGATGAAGCTACACAAGCCACCATGTTAGCCTCCTCCCAGCTCCACCCCTCCCTCTATTTCTTATCTAGGAAACAGTGCAGGGTCAGTGAAGATTACATGGGCCTCATCACCTCATTCCTCTGTTTTTCCTGTTTATCTGACATCCCTCTGTTCCTTAATCTGCTTGGGAGTCTTTCATTTCCTTGCCCTGTCCATGTAGTCCTGTAATATCTCTTTCTTTACTCTGCCTACCTGGTGTGTAGCTGTCTCTTGTCTACCCATCTCCCTTGATATGTTTCTTTTGTGTATCTTCTTCCCTTTCTAATTGGTCAACAGTGAGTCCTTGCTCCTGCTCCAGCTCCTTGGTTAGAGTCAGCCTACCCAACTCTGGCTTGGAGGAGAGGATTTGGGCCATAAATTTGAGGTTTATGATGGTGTCCACCTGTAAATAGAAGGAAGAAGGCAGGAGTGTCATGAGTAGAAAGCACCTAAGCCTAGGAACCCTTCAGGGGAAGCAGCAAGCAAATCTCACCCTATCCAGATGGATGTCATGTTGCTGACAAGTTATAATAACAAACACTGAGCAAATAGATATACACTTATACATACATGAACTTACATACACAGTTCAACAGAAGCATATTTGCTCCCAAAGACACATCGGAATCTAGCCAATACCACAGCTCCAGATGGCACTCACCTGCTCAACAAAGTCTTCCTGGGAGCAAAATTCATCAGTGTGGCTCAGAGGTCCTGTGTCTGGGTATAAGTTATCCCTTTCTTTTTCTGACTCCATTTGTTGCCCTTTCCTCCTTTTCTTCAGGATCTCCTATGTCTGAGTGCAGAAAACCCCCAGCCAGTCCACGATATCCATGTATTCCTGGAAATCTTCAGGTGGGATCTCTATGGATGCCTCAGTCTCTGGTCACTGTCCTGGTGGGTAGACCAGGTTAACCTTGGAGCCAGTGTCCATAAAAGTGTACACTAGCAGACAGGAGAGCATGACTGTATATTTATGAGGTTCATCTCTACCCCACCCGTGCCAGGGAACCCATAACTGGGTTCTAGGGAAATACATTGGCCTAGATTTACCCAGAACAACTTGGTCTAAGTAACTATGAGAGAGAGCACTGAAAGACATGCAGGTCTAGGAAAGTTATATGGAAAAACATTTGGGTCCATCACTATTTCAGGTACTATCCAAACCCAGTGCCTAACTGAGTACCTGTATAGGTGAAGGGAGAAGAATAACAACCTTAGCCAGGTCTCCAGCAGCTCAGGACCAAACACAGCAGGGACCCCAGGCTATAGGAAACTGTTTAGCACTTATAGCAAATGCCTCATCCTAAAAGAAGATGGACACAGTTGAAAAGACCCCATCTTATGACTTCTATGTAGATACCAGCAGGTGTGTAGGAAGCCCTACCTGGCTGCCTGGTAACTTTAGGGGCTGGGTGCCTTGGAGTACCCTGCCTCAATGAGACTGAAGGTTAGAAGCCTGTTTGTGATCTCCAACCTTGGATTCTCTATCTCCTCTATACTCTCAAACCCCACTCCATGAACTTGGGAATGACAGAGGCTTAGGCCAAGATGGAAGCTGAGCCTAAGCCCCAGTTCCAGGAGACTTCTAAAGGCAAGCCCTAGGATAGAGTATATAGATAGCTAGTCCAATCCCAAGAGATTGTTGATCCCAATATAGAACCACAGTTGTGGAATACCCAACATCCATTGACATCTGCAGGGATTTGATTCAGAGGTGGCCCAGGAAAGACCTTAGGTAACTCTTCCTCTGGGCCTATCCTGGCCCTGCATATAGATATATAATAGAGCTATGAAGCTGGTCAGACATATGACTGATTATAAAATATTTCAGGGATCTTAGACTAGAATGTTGGAGTAACCTGAGAGACATGTCCCAAAAACCATCAAGAGAAAAATGGAATCCAAGCCTAGAGATATGGCTGGTTCATTCTGAGAGATGTTTGTTGGTTTATATGAATAAAGGGCATTATATAGAACACAGTCAGAAAAATCAGAAACAAGGTCTCAAAATGACAAGGCTTCCTTTCCTTGTATATGCTCTCTCAAATCTCATAGGGTAAAATTGAAGCCACCCTCATAAGCAACAGTGGTCATCTCTGTCAAGAGGCACCAATTCTGAGTCAGGTATATAGCACAAGGCTGGTGGAACTTGTTCCCATTGAACAATTCTCACTGCTAAAGGAGATCCAATAAGACTGGCTGGATGATTCCATCTTCACTGTCCTTCAACCTGAAGGCACAGATGGATTCATAGCCAATGAGGCCAGAGCTGCAGGGACCTTAAGCAGATAACTTCCTTCACTCTGACCCAAGAAGAACCTTCTGGACAATAAGCATAATTTTCATGGAAGAGCCTGAGTGTTAGAAGTGTGTGTGTTACCTACCTGGCCCAGATCCAGCTGATCAGCCCTACACCTCCACCCACAGATAGACTACCCCAAGACTCCACGATTCACCTGTTTGCCATTTCAAAGAAGATTATCTAGCAAAATTTGCTTTTGCACTGCCATTTCTGCATACTCCTCCACAGGCCTTTATGGTGGGCCTCTGCCAGGCTAGGGAACAAAACACTGGGCTGTAATTCAGCAGGACTACTCACAGCTCACAAGCCTACTTCAATTTACAGCTGACCCAGCTCTACACACATCTCTGTCCTTATGCCTTTGGGAACTCTTAGTCTCCAGAAACCCTTGTCATGTACCTAATATCAATACCACGGGCTTTGTCTGTATCCCTGACTTTGTTGTAAGTCCTACACATCACTGTGCATGGAAACTGGTTTTATAATCCCCAAAGTAAAAGTCACTGAAAATGGGGATCTTGGATGGTAGCCAAATATAGGTCATGAAGGCAAGGCTATCTTGGTGGGACAGTGCCCATCTAAGACAGGAGAAAAGACATCTAAATTCTCTCTTAGCCTACATGATGACATAGCTGAGATAGTCAGGGGTCCATCATCATTAGACACTGAATCTAGCAGGCCCTGGATTTGAGACTCTAGCCTCCAGATCTGTGAGAGGAGAGTGTCTGTGCTGCGGTTTCCACATCACAGCCTGAGATGACCCACTACCACAATGTACAGACTTAAAGCCTGGAGTAAAGGTATACATTCCTTGAATCTCATGGTTCAAACTAGACCAAGGAGCACACAGAATTTCCTATTGAAAGTCAACTACCTTGCTGTCCTCAGTGGAATACCCTTGGAATAATGGGGTGGAGACATGTTCAGGTCTCTTCTCAAGTTAAACAACTCTCTTTTATATCCAATTGTGATGCACTCTTGACCATAAACACATAGGTTCATGACAGAAAGTCAGAAGGTGAGGAGAAAGACTATGCATGGAATCTGAGGCCTGAACACAAACTGTAGCCTCTGTGACACCAGGACCCTTTCTGACCTCAGCCCTCTATGTGACAGTGAAAATTATTGAAAAAAGAATTGGCTGAAATCACCACAGGATGGATATCAAGTAAGATAAGAAAGGCACTTGTACTCTGGGGTGGCATTATTACTCCTCAGAATGTGGCTCTATGGCATGCCCACATCACCCTTAGCACCTCCTTTGTGTACTTCACACCTGTCCTATCACAGCCCTTGGGAATACTTTCCAGCCCCTGGATGGCACTCACATGAAGAATCAGGACTCTGGGCCAGGAGTTCCGATACATGCTATCTGGTTTGGACAAGTAGTTTCTGTGGGGTTAGCCTTGAAGTTAACCAGGCATCTCTATCCATATCCCCGAGGTGGATGTGGTACTACATGCACAGGGGACATGACAGGGACCAATTAGACAGCTGGCAGTGAGACTGGAAGAGGGATGGCCCAGAACACAGGTCCCCTTGTTAGGATGGCCACATGCAATGGAAGGGCCATTCATGAAGGTACCCACAGCAGGTACTGTCATGAGGAGGGAAGTAGAATGCTCCATCTCGTACCAAGGACCCCGGGAACACTTTGTTGAAGAGTGGATACACTGTTGGCATTGTGCACAGCTTGGTCAGTTTTGACTTGCAATATGTTCAAACTCACAGCTGTACCCATGCTGCAGCCCCCATCTTTAGCCAACAGAGACATTCCAAGTAATGAAGACATCACTAATGGCTTCTCTGGAGATAGCCCTGAAGTCACAATGGATGATGTGGGTTCTCACAGTAACGTGTGCACTGGTTACTGATAAGGTGGGAGAACAAGCACATTCACACGTGTAGGAAAGCACACTCAGCAAAAGCCCTGAAGCTGTGCTGATAAAGGAAGAGGTAGGTGAAGAAATTAAAGGTTAGGAATTGGAGTGCATGCATCTCAATAGGCCAGGGTTATGGGGAAGAAGAAATTGCACACTTTCCAAACATCCCTGAATGAAGTTCCTCCCAAGTTCCTCTGGCAGAGCATTATTCTTGCAAGGGTATGACAATTCACAAGATTCCCTAGCCCTGTTTGTGGCTGGGAAGCCTCAGTTTTTCCAACCTCTGAGAAGCCTTTTCAGTAATTCTTGGCAGAAAAGCTGCCAGTCTACAATGCATCTTCCCAGATGTGGGCCGATTTGATTCTAACTGATACCACAGACCTACTACTGATGATGCTCATCAGTAAGAAAAGTATTAGTGTCTGGGGCCAGTTTCTGATACCTTATAGGGCTCTGTGAAAGTGACCGATTTCAAAATTTTGGCTCCATCCCCTCCTGAGTGTTGCTTTCTCACTTTCATAAACCTTCCTGCTTTTCTAAGATAGCACAATAAACTAAAAGCACCCTTATAAAAATCTCCTAAGCTAGTCGTTCAGAACCCTAGAGGTGACCTTGTAGCATATTCCAACTATCCTCCTGGTACCTCCAAAAGAAATCATTTTTTTAACCCTGCTCCAGTAATCATTGGTCCCCGCTACAGCAGGAAATAGCTCTTAGAACCATCAAGTTCCCTGACATCTTTTTTTGCACACCCAGCAGTGGCTGTAGAAAAAAAATATGAAGTGCCAGCCAATGGTGAGTGGAGGCTGTCAAGCATTTTCTGGGAATTTTTAGAAGATTCTCATATGCCACATTTGACCATGAAAATGATGTCCATATGTGGTCCTTTTGCTATGAACTCCCAGTAATATAAAGAAATGGCTCAGGAAGATGCAGGCATGGGCCAGGTAACAAGTGATACATAATTATCCAGAGCTCATTCCTTTTCAGCAGGAACTCACAAGAATCCTATCAAAGAAAGCCAGATGCAGCAAATTGGCATTCTATCTGTAAGTTCTCTCCCTTAAGCCTATCCTAGTGAGATCTTTCTTTAAAAATATACATAGAACCACAATTGTCAGTGTAAAAATCATCTGCATGCTAAGAGAAACAAACTCAATTGGAATCCAAATATATTGAGACATTATGAATTCTTCCATTTTTAATCTAGGTGGTTAATTCTGCTCTCAAGTTCATTTAGAAGGCTTCTGGTTATTTAGCATATAAGGACAGCCTTAGCTCTCCACCTTTGCTGTAAGGCAGTAGTAGCTTTTGTTAAGGGAGCCGCTCCTTTGAAATGCATTTGGGTTCAGTTCCCCGTTCTTTGGCTAGGAAACTGCCTTTCATCCACACCTTTTCAGGCTGTAAGTATGGATTCTAATTGCCATAGTTGGGGCCATATGTAGAAATAATTAAATTGTTTACTTAGCATTTATATTATATTTAATTGGTTCGGTGGTTGTTAATCCTTAACCCACCATTATAAATGAATACACATAGACACTGGATTGATTTTAACAAGCCTTGGCCTGAATTGTCCAATCCTAGCCCATCTAAGCTAGCTCATAATTCTATTCCCAAGTAAGACCCCCATATATACATACGTCCCTTTGGACTGCTATTCTCCACACTATGCCGATGTTCCCGGCCACATGGAATGATCTTCTTTAATCTATCCCATGGCATGTGTCTTCCTTCTTCCTGCTCCTGGCTTCTTCTCCCTAAGATGCTCTCTGTCTCAGAAGCCCATGTACCTCAGTCCCACTTATCTCTGTCTTTGCCCAATCTCATGCCTCAGCATTTTATTCAACCAATCATAGACAATGCAAGTAACAGACAGCAAACAGGACCAATTAACATTTAAAATGCTTAATATCACCCCATCATCTGGAAGAGCAGCCAGTACTCTTAACCATTGAGCCAACCCATCATTTCCTGGTAGTCATATTTTTTAGACTATGTTTAAAAGACATGTTTTCATCTCTATTAGCTAAGGTTCTAGAACTCGGTAGGTTGGCTCATATTTGTATTTCTCAATAGTATAATACAGATTTCTTCAGGGTTAGGGTTAGGGTTAGGGTTAGGGTTAGGAGTTATGGGCCCACAAAAGGGTGTTGCAGTTCAGAGTGGCTACCAATTGACCTCCTATGCTTCTGCCTCCTTGATCCTTACCTCATAGTTTGAGTCTAGCTCCTTGATGCTATGTCTCCTTATGTTGAGTGTCCTTCTGGCTAGGAACCAGGTAGAGAACCTGAAGTAGGGTTACTCATGTCAGGAAGAGCTAGAGGGGTCACATCATATGCTATGACACTCATGTGTCCCCCAATTCATCATGTATTACCAGATTTATTTTAATTTTGAGTAAATAAATAAATCCCACCTTCCTCTCTTAAGTTGTTTCTGTCAGATACTTCATCATGGCAAAAGGAAAAGTAAGTAATACAATATACCCATAGCCCTCCTATCAAAGCTCAGGGATCATTGCTTAAGAAGGAAAGAAAGAATGTAAGAGCTAGAGGTGGTAGATGACTAAAAGATAGCAGTGTCTTCCTAACACAAAAAGGCAGCAATTACCAGACAATTGCAAGCAAGCTCAAGTCATACCAAATTCCAACACGAAGAGGGGAAAGCCAAGAAGCTATTGGAAATTAATAGCTACTTAGAATGGAAGAGTCCATTTTCCTTAAGAGTGTAGCAGCTGGTAAGACTGTTCCAACAGAGGGCCACATATCCAAGAATATATGAACAATATAAATTGCACTTGTATGTAAAAATACAATAAAACAGAATACAAAAATTGTTCAGGTAGCAAAGTTGATCTGGGAGGAGTTGGAGGAGGGAGTGAATATGAACAAAACATAACCTTCTCAAAGGACTAATTTTTTTAAAGAATTAAGTGAAAGTCAAGGATAAATCAATAAAATGCTCCAGTAAATAGATGAAGATTCCACATGAGACATTTGTGGGGAATGTCGAAA
Organism: Lophiomys imhausi; assembly: GCA_907164525.1. Classification (NCBI taxonomy): domain Eukaryota; kingdom Metazoa; phylum Chordata; class Mammalia; order Rodentia; family Muridae; genus Lophiomys; species Lophiomys imhausi. The sequence continues at coordinate 119,305 of CAJQZJ010030359.1, read as the reverse complement.
TAACCCTTATGGAGGCCCATAGGAAGAGGCGAGTGAGTCATCAGCAGCTCCTACGATACCTGATCCACTGCACACAGTGTTGGTCTACTAGGGACTCCCAGCACACTAGTGAAGTCTCAAAATGGATTCAAGGATAGGGCTGTGACTGATTGCCCCTTCTTTATGGAAGTCTCCTGAGATGACCTTGCCTGCCCCATTTCCTCATAGCCAAACCAACTTGACTGCTACTGGTGCTTGAGGCTAGCATGGGATGATCTGATCGGCCTTTCAATCATATAAAGGCTTATGCACTGAATAATAAAGTTAGATCTACATCTTGAGTCTGGTCTCTGGAGTCTGACTCCTGGGATTCTGTGTGGGCTCATCGCCACTCATCCCCCTTTCCCTGGTTCCTGACCCCCACAGACATTGGTACAGCTGTCAGCAACAGGCTTTGCTTTCCAGAGACTTCTGAGAGAAGATACCTTTATTAGAAATCACATCCCCCAAAATAGTACTTTCCTCAGAGCTGAGGACAGCTGAGTTTGTGTAATTCCTATCCCAGTGCCTTTGAGGACATGTAGGAATATTTTCACAGCTCTATGTGGCATTATGACTCCCTGAGGTCTTCATTCTCTTCTTGAGAGAGGACAGAGTAACTCAACTTAGACATGTGGGGGAAGTCTTGATTTCTTTAAAAACACAGTTGTGTTGAATGAATGTGTTTTTTGTTTTGCTCTCAAGTGTAGGATGTAGAGGTGTCTAATCCAAGCACTGAAAGCAAACTCAAGAAAGGGAACATAATGTTTTGTCTGGAGAATGTCTCGTGCCTGGAACATATTTTTTTTTTTTTTTGCCAGCTGGAAAGCATCCTTTAATAAACACATTTCTTAGAGAGAACATGATCTTAGTCAATAGGAAAATACCTTTGTGTGTGGCGGGGGGAGGGTGACATGAGAACAGAAGACATACGACTCGTGACAGGGATGGGATGACACACATGTATTTACCAATTGGAAAACATCCTTATGCAAAATCTTAAGAGGATATAAAGAGAACCCCCAAAACAGACAGACATTGTTTTTTGTTTGTTTGTTTTTGCTTAGCATTGCTTCTGATCACTGCTTCACTTCAAAATACTCCAGACAACTCTTAGAGAATTGCTTGTGCCTTCACTGCTGACAATTGCAGCCCAGGTTGGGCTGATATTACAGCCCTGAGTGGGGCACAAGAGCTGCTGCTGCTTCTGCTGTCCCTGCTGGTGCTCCCTGAACTGCTGCTAGTTTGTGTGTTGCTGTGTTTCTGGTTTGCTGATTAGCTGTGTATGCTGTTGCTGTTTGGCTGGACTGCTGAAATCCTGATAAATAGCTCCCAGGACCTATGTCTAAAGAGGTCTACACCCCCGTCTCTATCCTTTCTCCCCTACCTCAGGCTGATAGGTTGGAAGGGAGGTAGAGATATTAATGTAACAGTAAGTAAATAGTTTTAAAGTACACCTGCATAGACACCAGGCTTCAAGAGATCACACATAGAGACACCTTGCTGCCCAGCCTGGCCTATACCCATCTCCGGAGCTAGGAGCACTTGGCTTCCATCTCTGGTTGCAGAGCCGCTCACTTGGCTTCCATGGCTGGGACCTGCCTGCGCCATGTGCTGTGAACCCATGAGTAAGTCACTAGATAATTAAATTTTTGTGGAGGAATGAAACTTTGAAATGGCTACATTATAGAAGTTTCTGTTTTGTTCCCAACAAAATACACTATTTTCTGCTAAATTACTTCAAAGCAATCACTCTTGAGCTCATTTCCAGTGCAGTTGATAGAGCAGAATGAGGGCAGATTGCAAGTAGGGCCACCAGAGTGCCTTCAATTGGGGGCAGTCCTAAGTCTTTGCTTCTGAACCCATTTTCCAACCTTTTAGTTACCCTTCTCCTCTTCCTCCAGAGTGGTCGACCAAAACTGCAACCATCTCCATGTCTGGAAATGTGAATATCTTTTTTGTCACATGAGAAAGAGGCTGGGGCTCTGTCCCAAATATTTATGTTCTGTTCCTTTACATAACAGAGGATTTGTCAGCACAGCTGTCCTAATAACACCAGGCTGATATGCCATTAGCATTTATGCATTATGGTGCTTGTCAGGTGTCCCTGAGTTCTCCCACCTGCCCTGGACCTTATAGTACCAGATCCCCAAGAGGGAGGCCAAGAGACTCCAAAGTCTCAAGTCTGGTTACAAGTATTAGAGGGAAGGGACTCAGAGTAGGGGATTGGGAGTCCAGGTGAGCTTCTCATAGGTTGTGGTGTCAGGAGTCAAATATTCTCTGTTTTACAGAGATAATATATGAATAAGTCAGTGAAATAACATTTATTTGAAATGTCACTGTTATATTATCTTCTTTTCTCATATGTTAAAATGCTGTTGCCATGTGTCTAAATAAGTCAGTATGTAAAACTCTTTGGTCTAAAACATTAAACACCTGCATTGCATGTGTCAGTCTACAGGCATTTGCACTAGCCTGACCTCAGGCTTCCTTCAGGGTCCTTGATTGCTTACATCATCACCTCCTGTCTCGAGCATTACCTTGAGGTAATGGAGGAGGAAAATAATTAGACTTTAGGCAAGAGTGAGTTTGGCCTTAGTTTATCCTTAGTTTCAATTGTCACACAGAAACAAAGCTAAATCAACAATATCACTCCTGCTATCACAACATAGAAGTAATAAGACATCCTCTATTATGCTCATGGGTACCTCTCCTAAATGGTCGTGGTCAAGGTTAATGAGAGTGGAGGTCACAGGTAAGGGCTCAAGGCATCTGTTCCTCTGAAATTTTCAGGGCACTCGGACATCCAATGAACCTCCTTGGAGCAGGCTCAGCAGGACCGGGCGTCGTCATCTTCAGTGGAATCCGTCAAGGCTCTCTGCTTATCAGTGTGTCGCTGGGCAGCACATCCTGCCTGGCTGACAGGGACGGGGTGTGTCTCCTAGCAAGAATGTCAAGTGTGGTGTGCCCCCCCTTCCTGACTTCTTCCTATATGCACTTTGCATTACACTGATCGCATTTCACACATGGAGTAATGCCTAGCTATGTGCTTATCTCCTACAGGCTGCCCACATGCTCCTTATAGCCCCCAACAGGTGCGACATACCTGGTGGGGATAAAAGCTCTCCACCAACTTCTTACTCTCTCTAATCCCATTTCTCTGTGTTCCAATTTCCCTCTCTCCCCAAGTCCTTCTTTCTCTCCCTCTTTCTCTATGTTCCAGCTTCTCCCATGGCTCTGCCTCTGTTCCCTGCCCTAAACTCCCTTTCCCTTTCCCTTAATAAACCTTAGACCAAAGAAGACGAGTGGCCCAGATGATCCAGCCTTGCAGACTTCTTCAATAGCAGTTTCCTCAAAAGTCTACAACCACAACAACTCAAAATCGCTAAGATCGTTCAGCTCCACAGACTACTCCAGCCAGATCTTCAGTAAAGCCCTGAAGATCAGCTTCTGTCTATGAACTTCTTAGGACATCTAAATAGCTGATCACAAAGGGACTGAACATCAAATGGTTCTATAAACATTTTTAACCATTTTTCCATTCTTATTTGGGCCCCAAACAGGTTTACTACATACCAAATCAGCAGGAAGTAATTTTAAGAGAACAACGTCCCATCCCCAGAAGGTGGGGAGGGTGTTCCCCCCACTTTGGTTATTTGATAGATAATAGAAATTTTTGTTATTTAGGGGAAAAGACTACAAGCTGTTAAATGGTCTTGTTAAATGGGTTTTGGAGGTTAGACCCAGGGACTTCTCTCTTTTTCTTTTCTGTATCCTCCTTTCTCTCCTATATAGGAGTGAACAGACTTGAGAAAAATGGGACATAGACATAGTATAGGAAAGATCAAGAAAAAAGGAAAGATTATTGAATATAGCCTTATAACTTTGTATACTGATACAAAATTAATATTATATTTGGCTAAATTGGTATTGATCATTGTATATTAATGCAAAATTAAGATTGTATAGGGCTACATCGGTATTGATCTTTGTATATTGATACAAAATTAAGATTATATTTGGCCACAATGGTATTGACCCTTGTGTATTAATGTAAAATTAAGATTGTATTGGGCTACATCGGTATTGATCTTTGTATATTGATACAAAATTAAGATTATATTTGGCCATATTGGTATTGATCTTTGTATATTGATACAAAATTAAGGGTAACACTTCTTTTTTTTTTGGTTTTTCGAGACAGGGTTTCTCTGAATATCTCTGGCTGTCCTGGACTCGCTTTGTAGACCAGGCTGGCCTCGAACTCACAAAGATCCGCCTGCCTCTGCCTCCCAAGTGCTGGGATTAAAGGCGTGCGCCACCACCGCCCGGCTGGGTAACACTTCTTAAAGGTATTGTTCGTAGTAATACTTAAAAATGAAATGTCAAGTTTTGACCTCTCGCTACCAACTGACATAAACTGTTTAGGATAATTAAGAAACGGAAACTAATAGTCATGAAAACATGTCATTTTGTTAGTTACTATGATTTCTAAGCTACTCAGAAATCAAGTTGCTAAGAGACAAGCAATATTTGCTTATCTAAATATAAGAGATAGATAGGGCATCTTCAAAAACCTCAAGAGATCTTCAGAATATGGCATTCAAAGATGTTTTCTTAACTTAAGATTTTTTGATATCGAGACATGTCAGCTCCTGACAGCACCCCCTATTCTACTCCAAGTAGAAGATGAGCATCGAAGAATCTCCAGTGGGAGATGATTGAATTGGAGGTAAGCCGTTCTCTTGGCAAGAAAAACCCCTTGCTTCAACTGTAGACAGACTTCTGTCCAAAAAGGACAAAACTTGGAAGCAGATAAGTTGACAGCCTAGCTCTGCCAAGACAGGATAGGTAAGTCCTTCATAATTCCTTCTCTACAATCAATGTCTGTCAGAGAAATGGGGCCAAATGGCTGAAGATTGATGCTGTAATGTATGGAGAGAAAATGGGAACTGTCCAGGCAGCCACTGGTATGTCATTCTTTAGTTTTGAAAGCTGCAGGCCCTGCACTTCTTATATAATCAGATATATTTATCCCTCTCAGGTCTCTGAGGTGATTGAAGAATAGATAGCTAGAGTCTCATAGTCAAATTTTGAGTTGTTTAGGAATCAAGAGGGTGTTCTGGATCTAAGAAGATATTTTTAAAATTATGAGGCAAGTTAGTATGAAAGCTGAGTTAGATATAGAACTTTAAACACATGGAGATGTTTAGATAGTAGAATGTTAAAGTCAGGTGCCAAATACATATGGACTGGACATTGGGAATGTATGCTAAGCCATATAACTCTTATAATTGTGGCCTATTTATTTCTGTTGTTTTGTATTGTATTTATAGTTATAAGAAAAAGAACCATTTTTTTGGACTGAAAGGGAAAGCTGTTGGGGGG
>CAJQZJ010030359.1:0-13899 GCA_907164525.1 Lophiomys imhausi | reverse complement strand
TCACTATAGAGTTAGTTTTCTTATAAATTCTAGAGTTACAAAGAACAATGAATTTGAGGCTTTCCCCACTTTCTCTTCTATTAGATTTAGTGTGTCAGGCTTTATGTTAAGGTCTTTGATCCACTTGGACTTAAGTTTTATACAAAGTGACAAGTATGGGTCTAATTTCATTCTTTTATAAGTGGACATCCAGTTAGACCAGCACTATTGTTGAAGATGCTGTCCTTTTTCCATTGTATGGTTTTGGCTTCTTTGTCAAAAATTAAGTGACCATATGTCGCATCCCCCTTGACCAGCAAGGATGACACAACTCACAAAAGCTCTTCTCAAGCAGTTTATTCAGGTCCCTTGAAAACAGTCTTCCGAATAATGGGGCAGACCCAACCCACAGGCTAAATACTATGTGAACAGCCAGTCAAGTAAAGCCATGTGGTGCTATCTTACAGGCCCACGTATGCGGAAGCAAGCCAGATCAGCGGTCCCAACCAAACATGGACCTGTTCACCACCGAGAGCTCTCACCATCGGGCTGGTGGAAGGTGGAAACCGGCGCCATCTTTAGGGCGCAGCACGTCGCAGCTCTCTACAGTTCCCCCCCCCCTTTTTTTTTTCTAAAGTTGGTAGAAGTCCCTGGAAAGGCTTCGTAATCCCCCTATCTGGGGATCTCACAGTGGGCCTGAGCCTGTAGGAGGGCGGTGCTCAAACTCTTACCCGTCTCTGGGTCAGCCTCCCCACTCGGGACTGCCCTGTCTTAGGTGGCCGAGACTTACCCGTCTACTCCGTCATTGACTTGCCAGACCCTAATATCCATGGAACGAATACCTCAGTAGGCAGGGACTATGCTCAGTGAAGATTTAAGGCTTCATGGCAGCAAGCCATGCCTGAGGGGATTGGCCCGCCTCAATGGCGACAAGGGCCTGTATAATCATGGCTGCATTACGCTTTTGTGTGGCTCTCATTTTGTAGATGCACCAAAGGCAAACCAGAGAGGCTAGTATCATCAGTATCGCCAAAAAGCCTACGCCCGCCCACTCCTTAAGATGATCCATAGCTGTATGTATCCAGGAAGTCAAACCAATGGCCAGGCTCAGATCCACCCGAGTGGAATTGATGTGGACGATTGTCGTTCTCAGCTCTCTCATCAAATTTTCAAATTCAGCCGACCAATCCTGTAAGAGGAACTTTGACAATTGTCTAGACAAATTAGCAGCCTTTGTAAAATTTTGATGCTGCACGGAAGTAACACACAAACCTTGCATTTTCCACTCACACCACAATTGTGCTGGTTGCCAAAGAGAATCAATCTGTTCTTGTATTAAATCTATGCGTTGATTAACTATCATAAGGCCTCCTTTGAGATGAGAATTCATAGAGGTCTGAGTATCCAATGCCTGTGCCACAGTGGCTGAGATGTTATTCAGGGCATTGGCAGTCTGTATAGAACTAGACAAGGCAATAGCTGAGGCAGTAGCTCCCACAGCAGCAATAGTGATGGCAGTAACAATAGCTGCAGTGATGCCAAAATCTCTTTTAAACCTGAATAGCATCATGGTACTAGGGGCCTCTACAGGAACTGGTACATATCAAGGCATTCTAGTCACCACAGCCACAGGAAAGGCTGTGGCATTCCAGCATAGGGCATAAAAACATATGCCCGGAGTGCAAACTAACTTTTCTTCACCCAAGGATGCACTCCCATTACTTACAATCCACAGAAAAGGAGGCCAGAGACACACTGGCGAGGCTGAAAAGGTCTTATTGCGGTAAGAATGAAACGAAGAATTCCAAGTACCAGAGCCACTACCGCTAGAAAAATCCAATCTGGTAGCAGACCCTAGGGAAAAATTACCTCTTTGATAAACTCCTCCTCCAAGCATAAGTATAGGTCCCAAATCCATGCAACTTCCATTTACCCCACACAAAAACCACAAATCAAAAGGATTGGTGGCAGTCTGTTGAGGATCCCTAGTAGATATATCAAGCATCTGATCTTTGATATGTATGTAAAGGACATTGTAATGACCCCACGCCCAGTAGCCAACCAGGCTGGTGCCATACCCGTCCGGTATCTTTTTCTCAGAGATGGGAAACTAGGATACCAACCCATATGCAATCAAACATGCCCTTCTTGAAGTTGCTAGAAGCTGACCCCAAGTGCAGTGCTTAGCCTTGCATCCTGAGCGTGATGATAGCTTAGTCCTTTAGGACAGTCAACCAAGCTTGTGGCTGTCTAGCCTCCAAGGCAGCAAAGGCTTGCACCAGCATGGCATTACTTTTCCTCTGTGAAATCCTCATCTTACAGATACACCATAGGGCAATGAAACTGACTAGGAAGAACATGCCTCCTAGGGCACCCATTCCCTCAGATGATTCATGGCTCAGAGGATCCATGTCGACAGTCCTTCTGCAACAGAGACATCAACCCGGGTGGAATTCACATGCACGATGGCAGTTCTCAGATTCTGCATCAGCTTATCAAACTCGCCAGACCAATTTCCTGTAAGATACTGAGAGAGTTGCTTAGATAAATTTGCAGTTACAGTATAATTTTGATATGGCACAGAGGTCACACACAAACCAGTCATTTTCCACTCACAGCCAATCTGGGCCACCTACCACAATACATCCAAGGCCGTGGTTACATTGGCTGACAAATTATTCAAGGTAGCGGCAGTCTGCACTGAGGCATCCAGGCTTCCAACCCCTTGTTCTTATAAGGGGTGATAGCTGCTTTACATTCCTTTGTACATTGCTCATACACAAGTTGTTTAATTAAGGGCATTGCCAAATCAGGGTCTCCAAATACCCTTCCAGCTGCTTCAACCATTATAGCCACGAAGTCTGAGAAAGGCTCCAGGGGATCTTGAATAACCTTGGTTAGATTGCCATTCACTTCCCCTTTGTTAGGCAATGATTTTCAAGCTCTGGTTGTGATTAAATTGATTTGCTCAAACACCTGAGCCGGATACCCAGTTTGTTGTTGAGCATATCGACCTTGCCCAAGAAGCATGTCCACATCCCAGGCTGGGTTTCCTGCTGCACGATTAGCAGCAGCTTGTTCATTAGCAAACTCAATCAAGAAAGCCTTCCAATCTAAATACTGCCCAGAGGACAGGCAGGCACGTGCCAAGCTCATCCAGTCACTAGGAGTCATGCAATAACGACTAAGAGCTTCCACCTGAGCTACAGTGAAAGCAGCATTAATCCCATAAGTGCGGACAGACTCAGCGAGTGCTTTAATTACCTTAAAATCGAGAGGTTCATGATAACGATTTCCCCCTCCATCCTGAAAGACAGGGTAGTACAGCTCATGTCTCACTTCCCTCCAGACATTTGGACAGAATGACCGCCCACTAGGACCACTCGGAGGGGAAGTCTCATTATATGAAGGCGGGGCCAGCACAGGCGGCCCCGGACCTGAGGGCTCTATCCGGGTGCAGTCAGAACTCTTCCTCAAAGATGACTTCTCCATTTTCTTTGTTAACATTTTAAATTCCTCTTTAGACTCTGAGGTATCCTCTTCCAAAGTATCTTTCCCAGATTTGACCAAGCGCTCCTCTTTTAACTGTTCTAATGCCTTTTGTCCTTTTTCCACTGCCTTGCGATATCTCTGATCTCCTAAACAACTCCTCACCATCTTCCAAATCAGTCTTACTCCATGCTTCAGAGTACCTTGCTCCCAAGCAAAATCCAAGTCCCTGCCTAATTTGTCCCAGCAGGATACCGTAAGATTCCCGGACACCGCAAACCACGGAGCCACGGAGTCACATTCATTCAAAAATCTCTCTAGGGTAGACTTCTTAATTTTCAAATTCCTAGCTAAAAGTAGCTCCTGAAGAGCCAGAAAAATTGGATGTGACTGAGACAATCCCATGATTAAAAATTTACTTTCGGTTCACAGCTTCCCCTGCGAAACTTTACCTTTTGTTCGCTATCTCCGTGAAACTTTACCCTTTGTTCGCTATTTCCGCGAAACTTTATTGTCCCACTTTATTCTGGGAACTTCCCAGTGCACTGCCCCTGACTGCAGGAGTTCTGAGTCTTTTCTGGGTCCCCGTACGGGCCACCACTTGGCTTGTCCCCCTCAACCAGCAAGGATGACGCAACTCACAAAAGCTCTTCTCAAGCAGTTTATTCAGATCCCTTGAAAACAGTCTTCCGAATAATGGGGCAGACCCAACCCACAGGCCAAATACTATATGAACAGCCAGTCAAGTAAAGCCATGTGGTGCTATCTTACAGGCCCACGTATGCGGAAGCAAGCCAGATCAGCGGTCCCAACCAAACATGGACCTGTTCACCACCGAGAGCGCTCACCATCGGGCTGGTGGAAGGCAGAAACCGGCGCCATCTTTAGGGCGCGGCACGTCGCAGCTCTCTACAACCATAGGTGTGTGGGTTCATTTCTGGATCTTCAATTCAATTCCATTGATCAACTGGTCTGTTTTTAAACCAGTTCCATGCTATTTTTATTACTATTGCTCTGTAGGACAGCTTGAAATCTGGGATTGTGATACCTCCAGATGTTTTTCTATTGTACAGGATTGATTTAGATATTCTGGGTTTTTTGTTATTCCATATGAAGTTGAGAATTTTTTCCCAGGTCTATAAAGAATTGTGGTGGTATTTTGATGGGAATTGCATTGATTCTGTATATTGCTTTTGGCAGGATGGCCATTTTTATTATGTTGGTCCTACCTATCCATGCGCATGGGAGATCTTTCCATCTTCTGATGGCCTCTTCAATTTCTTTCTTCAAGGACTTGAAGTTTTTGTCATACAGATCTTTCACTTGCTTGGTAAGAGTTACCCCCAGGTATTTTATATTGTTTGTGGCTATTGTGAAGGGTGCTGTTTCCCTAATTTCTTTCTCAGCCCATTTATCTTTTGTATAAAGAAGGGCTTCCTATTTTTTTGAATTAATTTTGTATCCAGCCACCTTGATGAAGGTATTTATCAGTTGTAGGAGTTCTCTGGTGGAACTTTTGGGGTCATTTATGTATACTATCATATGCAAATAGGGATAATTTGAATTCTTCATTTCCAATTTGTATCCCATTGATCTCCTTTAGTTGTCTTATTGCTCTAGCAAGAACTTCAAGTACTATGTTGAAGAGATATGATGAAAGTGGGCATCCTTGCCTTGTCCCTGAGTTTAGAGGAAATGCTTTAAGTTTCTCTCCATTTAATTTGATGTTGGCTACTGGTTTGCTGTATATGGCCTTTATTATTTCTAGGTATGGTCCTTGTATGCCTGCTCTGTCCAGGACTTTTAGCATGAAGGGGTGTTGGATTTTCTCAAATGCTTTTCAGCATCTAGTGAGATTATCATGTGTTTTTTTCTTTAAGCTTGTTTATATGGTGAATTATGTTGATGAATTTTCATATGGTGAACCATCCCTGAATTTTTGGGATGAAGCCTACTTGGTCATGGTGTATGATACTTTTGATGTGTTCTTGGATTCAGTTTGTTTTTTTTTATTAAGTATTTTTGCATCTATGTTTATGAGGGAAATTGGTTTGAAATTCTCTTTCTTTGTTGGGTCTTTGTGTGGATTAGGAATCAGAGTGACTGTGGCCTCATAGAATGAGTTTGGCAGTGTTCCTTCTGTTTCTATTTTGTGGAAGAGTTTGAAGAGTATTGGTGTTAGCTCTTCTTTGAAGGTCTTGTAGAATTCTGTGCTGAAACCATCTGGCCCTGGGCTCTTTTTTTTTTTGGTTGGGAGACTTTTAATGACTGTTTCTATTTCCTTAGGGCTTATATAACTGTTTAATCTGTTAACTTTATCTTCATTTAACTTTGGTAGGTGGAATCTATCAAGAAAATTGTCCATTTTGCTTAGGTTTTCATATTTGGTGGAGTACAGATTTTTAAATTAAGACCTAAAGATTCTCTGGATTTCCTCAATGTCTGTTGTTATTTCTCAGTTTTCATTTCTGATTTTGTTGATTTGGGTTTTTTACCTCTGCCTTTTAGTTAATTTGGCTAAGTGTTTGCCTATTTTGTTGATTTTCTCAAAGAACCAACTCTGGGTTTGATTGATTCTTTTGTTTGTTTATTTCTAAGTTGTTAATTTCAGCCCTAAGTTTGATGATTTCCTGCCTTCCTGCCTTCTGCTCCTCTTGGGAGTGTTCTTTTTTTTTTTTTTTTTTCTAGTTCTTCCAGTTCTGGTGTTAATTCGCTAATATGAGCTGTCACAATTTTCTTTTTGAAAGCACTTAGTGCTGTGAACTTTCCTCATAGCACAGCTTTCATTGTGTCCCATAGGTTTGGGTATGTTGTGCCTTCATTGTCATTGGATATTAAGAAGTCTTTGATTTTCCTCTTTATTTCTTCCCTGACAAGTAGTCATTCAGTAGAGAGTTGTTCAGTTTCCATGAATGTGTAGGTTTTCTGTTATTTCTGTTGTTGTTGAAGTCCAGCTTTATTCCATGGTGGTCTGATAAGATACAAGGGGTTATTTCAATTTTCTTGTATCTGTTGAGGCTTGCTTTGTGCCCGACTATATGGCTGATTTTGGAAAAGGCTCCACGAGGTGCTGAAAAGAAGGTGTATTCTTTTGTGTTTGGGTTAAACATTCTGTAGATATCTGTTAGGTCCATTTGGTTCATGACTTCTGTTAGTCTCATTATTTCTTGTTTGGTTTCTGTCTCAATGACCTGTCCATTGTTGTGAGTGAGGTCTTGAAGTCTCTCACTACTAATGTGTGGTTTAGAAGAGTTTACAAATGTGGGTACCTTTGTATTTGGGGCATAGATATTCAGTATTGAGATGTCATCTTGATGAATTTTTCCTTTAACAAGTATGCAGTGCCCTTCCCTATCTTTTTTATTAACTTCAGTTGAAAGTCTATTTCATTTGATATTAGGATGGCTACTCCAGCTTGCTTCCTGGGTCCATTTGCTTAGAAAACCTTTTCCCAGCCCTTTACTCTATGGTAGTGTCTATCTTTGTTAGTGAGATGCATTTCTTTTATGCAGCACAATGATGGGTATTGTTTATGGATTCATTCTCTAAGTCTGTGTCTTTTTATTGGGGAGTTGAGTCCATTGATGTTGAGAGTTATTAATGACCAAAGGTTGTTATTTCCTGTTATTTTGATGTAGGTGGTGGTTGTGTGTTTCTTTTGGTTTAGGTGCAGTGGAGTTTTTGTCTTTGTTTTTTTGCTTCCTCTGTTTCCTTGGGTGTAGTTATCTTCTCTGGGTTGGAATTTTCTTTCTAGGATCTTCATAGGGCTGGATTTGTGGGTAGATACTGTTTAAATTTGATTTTGTCATGGAATATCTTGTTTTCTCCATCTATGTTGATAGAGAGTTTTCCTAGTCTGGCCTGGGCACCTATGTTCTCTTAGGGCTTGTAGGACATCTGTCCAGTCCCTTCTGGCTTTTAAAGTTTCTGAGGAGAAATCAGGTGTAATTCTGATGGGTCTGCCATTATACGTTACTTGACCGTTTTCTCTTACAACTAAAGGGCAAAAGGAGATATTGACCATATCAACAGAAGTCTAGTCTGCCCACCTGGGGCCAAGATAAGGCCCTGTGCACCAAGGGAGAAGTAGACACACAGAGCCCCATGGCACGGGAGAATCTCTTTCTGGTGATGCTAGCTGTGCTGACCTGCACATCTTTGGTGAGTGCCTCCGAGCACATGCTTGCTCTTTTGTTTCTTATCCTCCTTTGCTTCAACTTCAGATTGGATGGATCCAGTTCCTGTTATGTTTACTAATGATTTTTATTATGACTGAACCTTGGGACCATAATAGACTCATTCATTCATCTGAAAAGGGGATTGCATTTAATTTTTCCTTGGGATTTAAATCACTTCCCGTTTGCATAGGACATCTTAACATTTGTGTTCCTCATATGGGTTTAATCATTTGGGTCTTTTTTCAAGCTATTCTCTTGATTTTTATGATCAATATAATATTGTGACCAATATCCTGGGCATGGTTTTGATCCCTGTTCCTGGTGGCAGAGTCTTACACACAGTGCTTTCACTGTTCTAATATTATTATGTTTATAATTTGCTTGATTATAGTATACTCATGCATCAAATGACAATCAGATTTATCTGCAACATCTCAAATCAAAACCATTCTGGATATCCTGTGTTTCTTAAAAGACCCAGTTATGTTATGAGAATGTTTTTGTTTTAATCTCAGGTGAGGGACTGCTTCAGTTTGTCCTATAAGTGCCTCATGCTCTAGCAGGGGCATGACTTAACCAGTTGCAGAAAGTTGAATTCTGAGTATTCTGGAGAGGGCTATAAATGCCAGAGCCCCAAAAGGGAGAGGGGGCTCTGAAGAAGGCTGCTGCTCTCTCTGCTGGTGCGTCCCCTGCACTGCTGCTGAGTCATCCTGCTGTTTTGTTTCCTGGTTTGCAGGTTTGCTGTGTTATTGTTGCTGACTTGTGGGACTGCTAGATATCTTGACAACTGAGATTTGTGTTGCTCCCAAAGAACCCAGCAACCTGAATCAGCAAGAAGTTCAAGAGACCTGTGTCCATTTCCTGCGGTGGCTACGCAGCCTCTCAGGGAACAGCAAATGAGTGCTTCACTGATGGGATTCTAATGTGGCGAGGCCATTGGTAACACCTTCCCATTTGGCAAAAATTTGTGGTGAATTTGGTGGCCTCTATGCTTATTACCTAGATCAAATGTGGTACAAGTTCTCCTTGCTGTTTATACTGAGAGCAATAGTTTCACTTTGTTAGTCACTGGCAAGGCCGGGATCACGCAGGCCGAAAGCCCTGTGGATGATTCTGTTTTTCTCCATACTCTTTCAAGGGGTAAAACCCTCCTCTTTTTCTGTCTCTATGGATCCTCTAGATGTGACCATTAATCCTGGGTATTTTGGGATAGGCAATCATGTCCCTAGGACAGCTGCAGTCACACTGAGCACGCCTGTGGCAGTTGTGGGAGCAGTGAGTTCTGCTTGCTTAGCTGTTCTGAGGAAGCTGTGTCTGATCAACAGAGATGGTATCAGAAATTGATAGGTACATATCAGGAAAGGTTGCTTGATACAATGGACACATCCCTGCCTACAATTATGAAAGTGTATTGATAGAGGGGTATAATTGATGATAGCCCTATACCCACAAATGTTTAATCTGTCCTTCACTTTGCATAACTGTGTAACTGCATTTGCTGTCAGCTGGGCATGTGCTCATGTCTACAGGACATGACTGGCTAGACATTTATTTTTTACTTGCTGAAATTGTGCTTTGTAGTGTGAAATATGGTTGGTGGGGGGGGGTGATTGACCCACAGGAGGTGGGGGAGTGAGGGAGGGAGACTATTGGGGACTTTTTGCAATGATGGAGCTTTTATAATGTGGATGCTATGATTTCTTTAAATAAAGATGGCTGGAGCTATTCAGGGGCCACTTGCTTGGTCAGCTGCTTTACTTTTGCCCACCACTCATCCGTTCTCAGGTTCCAGACCCCCCCCACCCTCCCAGTCAGCGATGGGTATCAGTAATTTCCCCTCTAACCTTCTTTCTCTCCCACCTAGTGTTGGGGAGTTGGAAGGGAGGTAGAGGTATTAAATACCGTACAATACAAAAGAGTGTGTAACAAAATAAAAGCCACAAACTACAACAATCTTGTGTTTAATTAAAAAAAAAAAAAAAGGATGGGTGTCATAAGGAGAATTCTTAGTGCTTGTGAAAAAATTCCAAGAAACCAAGTCTTGGAGTCTTGTGACCTCAGTTTCTTCAAAAACATGGACTTGTTCTTGGATTATGCTTTTTGTTTTTCTACTCCCAGGTGTAGCAGATACACGTGAGTTTACTTCAGATTATTCGTTACACCTAACTATTGTTTGTTTGTCTCTCTGGAAAAACAAGTTCTTGCCATGTGTGGCTCCTGTGACTCTTCTCAACCCTCAGTATAAATATAAGTATAAGCTGTCTGATTCTCAATAAAATTGGCTATTCAGTCTGCCTCATTTATCAGCTCCATTCTCCCACATCCCACCACCTCTTGGGGTGACAGTGCACCAAAGAGAGTGGAGGAGAGATGTCACCAAAGACAGGATAGCTCCTGAAGACTTTGATCCTTGGTCCAGTTTGTAATCTCGTTTTATATTCTAAACCTGTAAGATGGGGTGGTCAAGCAAGCAAGATCTTATACAAGCATATGTGTCAGTCAGTAGGTTGTTCAGGGCAATGACTTATTGTTATGATGACTTCTCTAGGTCATTCTTTTTTGGGGAGCAAGTGAAGTCAGGCAAATTGGCACTACAAACAGTGCTCTAAGTAAATCACTAAATAAATTGATAAACTAGTGTTTAATTGCACCCCCCCTTTTTTTTTTTTTACCTTATTCTACTCCATCATTTCATGGTCATCTTTACATAAAAAGTTCTGGAAATTTCTTAGCCATTAAAGCAGAAAGTGTAAGTTTTCTGAAAACTCACATATTACCTGCTGACTGTTCCAACCCAATATTCGATTTTCTTCCGAGGTGGTGAAAACTCATTAGCCTTCTCATTTAGAAACCCATCATCATATGGCATCTATTCACTTATAGTAGGATGTTAGCTATATAGTAGAGGATATCAATACTACAACTAACACACCAAAGGGAACATGGACATAGACTTTTTATTTTTTATTTTTTTTCTATTTTTTATTCTTTTTTATCTGTTTGTCTGCTTATTTGTTTGTTTGTTTTTTAGTTCTCTCTTCCGGGCAATGAGACACTTTTCACTGGTGGTACTGCCTCATAGACCCCCAATGAATGAGGAGGCTCTTGGCCCTCATATGACCTCTGAACTGAGCTGAGGGACGGTTTTATACGGACACCCCAGAGAAATGGGATGGAAGGGTTATGGGGTAAAGAAAAACAATGAAATGTGAAGTTTCGGCCTTTTGCTACTAATTGTCATAAACTGTTTAGGATAATTCAGAAATGCAAACTAATAGTCATGCAAGCCGGTTATTGTGTTAGGTACTATGACAGTCTATTATAGCTATTTTCGAAGCTAATCAGAAATAAAGCTGCTAAGAGACAAGCAACATCTGCTTATCCTAATATAAGAGATAGATAGGGCCTCTTCCAAAACCTCATGATAGCTGCAGAATATGGCATTCAAAGATGTTTTCGTAACTTTAGATTTTTTTTTTATATCGAGACATATCAACTCTTGACAGCACTCCCTATTCTACTCTAAGTAGAAGATGAGCATCGAAGAATCTCCAGTGGGAGATGATTGAATTAGTCGAAAGCCTATCTCTTGGTAGGAAAAGCCCCTTGCTCCAACTGTAGACAGATTGCTGTCCAAAAAGGACAAAACTTGGAAGCAGGTAAGTCGACAGCCTAGCTCTGCCAAGACAGGGTAGGCAAGTCCTTCATAACCCCTGCTCTACAATCAATGACTGTCAGAGAAATGGGGCCAAATGACTGAAGATCGATGCTATAATATGTGGAGAGAAAATGGGAACTGTCCAGGCAGCCACTGGTGTGTCATTTCTTAGTTTTGGAAGCTGCAGGCCCTGTACTTCCTATAAAATCAGATATATTTATCTCTCTCAGGTCTCTGAGGTGGTTGAAGAACAGATAGCTAGAGTCTCATAATTAAATTTTGAGTTGTTTAGGAGTCAAGAGGGTGTTCTGGATCTAGGAAGATGCTTTTAAAATTGTGTTGCAAGTTAGTATGAAAGCTGAGTTAGATATAGAACTTTAAACTCATGGAGATGGTTAGATAGTAGAATGTTAAAGTGAGGTGCCAAATACATATGGACTGGACATTGGGAATGTACACTAAGCCATATAACCCTCATAACTGTGGCCTAATTACCTCTGTTGTTTTGTATTGTATCTATTATTATAAGAGAAAGAGCCATTTGTTGGACTGAAAGGGGGAAATAAGATATACCTTAAACTTAAAAAAAAGAAAAAAGGGAAGAGGATGGGGGGTTGAGGGTGGGACTGGAGGGGGGAGTAGGGAGGGGATTGCCATGGAGATGTAACTTGAAGAAATAAAAAGAAAGCACAAAAAAAGAAACCCATCAGTAGGGTTCCATAATTCTGGTTTCTTCTGTGTGGTGTTTGATTGCATGTATGCTAGAGAAGGCTACTCTGAAAATGTTAGTCATTATACAGACGAGAATGTCTTTATACTACGTGGAAGCTGTCAGAAGCCTAATGTCACTTATGCAAAGGGAGCAAAGAAACTAGAAACTTCCAATCTAATTTCTATAAAGATGAAGGAGAAAGACTGTCTCCCAGTTTTATTACACCTCCTGGTGGTTGTGCAAATCTGTGAAGAACAGCCATTCTTACTAACTGACTACCAGTGAGGCTGAAACAGACAATAGAAAGTTGCTCAGACTCAAGCTAGGAATGGCTGAGTGGACAAAGTATTTGCCCTGTAAGAATGAGAACTGCAGTTCCGATCCCCTGAGCATACCCAGAGAGCTTGCAGTTCCGATCCCCTGAGCGTACACAGAGAGCTTGCAGTTCTGATCCCCTGAGCATACACAGAGAGCTAGGCAGGGATGGTGTCCTCTTGTGATCCTGCTACTCAGGGGGCAGAAACAGAGGATTTCTGAGGCAAGGTGGCCAGTTAAGACGGCCAGAATTGGCAAGCTCTTGGTTCAATGATGAGAGACCCCTCCTCAATAAAACAAAGTGAATCGTAATAGAGGAAGACCCTTGATGTCAGCCTTTGGCCCCTGAGCATGCACGCACGCGTGTGCATACACACACACACACACACACACACACACACACACACACACACACACCTGTGCCTACACACATGTGAACACTCATGTACAGAAGCACTCACATGCAAAGATGTGTCTTGTTCCTAATTACAGGGTTGGACTGCCATTGGGATTCATAGAGAAAGAAAAATAAATTAGTTGTTTTATCAAATTGCTTCTAATTAAATAATCCTATAGTAAGAAATTTGTCTTTAACATAAAAACAATCAACAAAGGAAAGGCTTAGTAATATAAAAAAGTAAAAACTGGAATAAAATTATAATTTGGGTTGAATATTGTTAAAGTCAAGACAACAAAAGTCAGGAAAATAGTTTCAAACCCTGAAGGAAAATTAAATAAAAATAAATTTAAAATTAATTGGTTCAGGCAATTATGGCAAGAAAGAAAATTACTATGCTTAAGTGATTTTACTTCCAGACATAGGATGAAATTAGGACATTCATAGTCATGTTAGTTTCAATCTAAATATTCATGTTAGTTTCAATCTATTTTGGAGTGAAAATTTTCTCCTTTTTCCTCTTTGAATTTTTGTGCATGAATGTGTGTGCATATATGTGCATGCGCAGGTCAGAAGTAGGTAGAGGCAAGGTATCTCCTTAAGTCATTTTTTCTAGAGCTGAGAACCCAGCATCTTGTGCTTGCTAGACAAGTGCTCTATTGCAGAGCAAAATCCCCAAACCCAAGCATGGCTGTTTGAGATGGGGTCTCTCAATGGGCCTGAAAGTCACCAATTTAGCTACAGCGACTGGCTTGTGAGCCCCAGAGAGCCCCATGTTCCTGCCTACTCAGTGCTGGGACTCTAGGTGTGCACTGCTACACTTGGTGTTTTATGTGGGTGTTGGGGATTGAAATAAGTTCCTCATGCTTGTGTAGTTGGTAAACAGACTAAGCCATCTTAGTCTAAGTCATCTAAACGAGTGTGAGTCATCTAAGCCTCATCCCATCTTCTTAGAATACTTAAATATGTCGGGTCCCAGAGCAAGAGGAAGCTCTTAGCCCTCATATGACTGATGAACTGAGGGGCTTGATATGTGGAGATCCCCCTCACCTGAGGAGAAGAATAGGAGGGAGAGGAGGAAGAGGGTGGGAGGGTGGGACCAGGAAAGGAGGAAGAAGGGGGCTGTGATTGAGATATAACTTGAATAAATAAATAAATGTTGAAAAAAAAA
>CAJQZJ010030358.1:0-29246 GCA_907164525.1 Lophiomys imhausi | reverse complement strand
AATACTAATTATCATATTGTGGGGAATTATTTATTCTACTCATACTCCTAAAATATAATAAATTCAATGTTACCATTTTGATGGTAAAACAGAATATTACTACCACTCTGTTCCACTTGAATTAAAGCATAAAAGATGCATTTATAAAATTGAGAACATATTTATTTTTAATCCAAAGCCTGTTCTATACAAATTTTGTGGATGTCATTATCCTTCGCTGATTATGCAGTTATAGATGAAATATAGATATGTAATGAAATACATACATAGTACATGAGAACTAGCAAATCAACTCATCTTTTGATTATAAAGTTTTGACATTCATGGTGCATTGTTACTACATGGAATACTATGTTCCTCTTCTGAGGACTCTTAACAAAGAATCTTTTTTCATTAAAAATTGAAATTCTGTGAAGTACTTATTGAATAAAGAAATCTGTGTATGTACTCACAAAACCTACATTTTATTTAAAAATCTAATGATTTTAGAGCATTGTTATCCAATGAATTTAGAATTACTTAATGGTGAGAGCTATAGGTGAAAAAAAATTGGACACTCGAAAATAAGAATCAAAATAATTAATGAGATTTTTATATTATGTATTCATCTTCTCAAGGTTCTCTTTATAGAACACCACTAAGAAAGTGTATTCCTCTTTTCCTTAATCATAATCCCCTTATTTTTCCTCTTTCGGTTAGTTATAGGAATGGTGTATACTTCCATTGAATTTTCTTGCTTATCATAAATAGCAATAAGGCAATTTCAAAGTCCAGGCACAATGTTGTACATAGAAGTCCACATATGGGTGTGCTACCTAACTAGAATATCAGTTAATAATGAATAATTTCTACTATAAAGTAAGCAGAGGCCATTACATTAGAAATAGTCCAACAGATTGTTTCACACAAACCAATATAATTTGTTAATGAATACAAGTCTGTTTGTTCCCATGTAATGGAAATTAAATCAACAGATGTGTATTAAAGATACATTACATTGAGTTAAAGAGAAATAAAATATGAAGTTGTGATACTGTGTCCTACAGGTGTTTGCAAATCAGTGAAGTAAAAATATTGATGAGAACATCCATAATAAAGTAAATATGGGAAGATTTTTTTAAGGAACATAAAATTGTTTTTTGAGGCTTTTTTATTGCATATTTTATTTCAGTGTGTAATTGTGTGGTAATGGGAGTGACATGCCACACATGTCATACTCCAAGGAAAATTTGTAGAAGTCATTTCTCTCCTTCCATCCATATATTTTTTGGAAACAGATGGTTTTAAGGTTTGACAATAACTTCATTTACCTGTTGAAACAAAATGCTATCCCTCAAACTTATGTTGAAACAAATGCCATATAAGATATTAGATTTATTTCTGAAGAGACTTAGGAAAGTGAATTTACTCTGTAAAGAATAAATCATTTATTTTTAAGGAATTGATAGCTTAGACCGGTAGAAATAAGTGACGAGTGTAGGTTGCCTGAAGTATGACATATATGCCCAAGAATCCACACTGGAATCACTAACAATATTTTAACTTTCTTAAAAAATATTATTTTTTCAAAATAATCAGATTCATTATAGTAGTTTAATATATATATATGTCAACCATATTCTTCCTCTCTCATTGTTTTATATGCTTATCCTTAATTTCATAGCAACTCTCTAAACATATAGATTTTGTTTATAAAAAATTCTAAAGTATTTGTTTTTCTGAATCTAACTTATTTGCTTATTTTTGATTAATAGTTTCTGAAAAAGTCAGGATTTTGTTCTCATTTCAAATTAAAAAAATAACTGACATGGGCTCACAACTCTGGCAAAAGCCAAGTACACTACTGGAAGGAACACTTCTACCTAGAACCCAAGAATCAATGCCAATACCTAGAACCCCATAGATCATACCAGTATCCAGAACTCCATAGGCTACACTAGTACCCAGATCCCCAGAAACACTCTCCCTTACCAATGACCATGCTGGTACTAGAACGCCAGAGGCTATGCCACCATTCAAAACCCCAGAAACCCAAAGGCAATTTCAGCTGCCAAAACCCTGAAAATCATGAAGGTGGCCAAAACCCAGTGTATGCACCCTGCTGGACCTGAGGTCTAACTGTTCACTAGAATGACAGGCCACTCAGGCCAAAAGAAAGGAAATTGAAATCAAGGAAAAAAAGCATCTATCCAGCAAAGATAAACTCAGAAATTGGTATCAAAACCTATAATTACTCCAACTCCTGATCCCTACAGGCCAGGATAAGAACATAATCAACAACAACCTGCACAATATGGCAGTACCAGAACCCAGCTTTCCTACTACAGCATTCCCTGAATATTTCAGCACACCTAAACCCACAAGAGAATGACTTTAAAAACAGTTTAATGAAGATGATAGAGGCCCCTAGAGAAGTTATGAAATACATCCCTTAAAGAAAATACAAACAATTGGAATAAATTAATATATCCCTTAAAGAAATTCAGGAAAACAAAAACAATGGAAGAAGATGGGGGAAAAAAAGAAAAGAAAAGAAGTAAAGGAAATACATAAAACTTTTCAAGATCTGAAAATGTAAATAGAAGCAATGAAGAAAACACAAACTGAGGGAATACTGAAAGGTGAATACCTAAATATGGGCAATAGGAACTATAAATGTAAGCATCACCAACAGAGTTCAAGAAATGGAAGAGAGAATCTCAGGTGAAGAAGATATGATAAAGAAACTGATACATCAGAAAAAAGAAAATGTTAAATCTAAAAAAAATTATGACACAAAACATCCAGGAAATCTGGGTTATTATGAAAAGAAGAAATCAAAGAATAGTAGGAATAGAATAAGGGAGAAGAATCCTAGCTCAAAGAACGAGACAATATTTTTCTTTTACTTTTTACTGGCTTTATTTTGTGTGATTTTCACATCATGCACCCTAATTCCACTCATCTCCCACCTCCCCTTCAGACCTACCCTCTACCCTTGCAACTTCTCCCAACAGAAAAAAAATCTTATTGTGGAAGCTGTAGTATGTCACAGTGTATTCCACAATATTCCCTTTTGTCCACAATATTTTGCTTGAAAATATTTATTATAATGTCTCCTTGGTCTGATATGAGGCCTCTGGCTTCTGTTACTTTATCAACACTGGAGTCCCACTGGGACTATGCTCAGATATTCTGCTATAGCCCTTTGTCATGGAGATCCTGCAGTTTTTGGTCTGTAAAACTTACCTCTTCATGCACTCCAGCAGTTCAGTCATAGTATAGATATTGAGGTGGTCAGGAAGATATTTTTAACAAGATTATACAAGAAAGGTTTCTA
Source organism: Lophiomys imhausi (assembly GCA_907164525.1). NCBI lineage: Eukaryota > Metazoa > Chordata > Mammalia > Rodentia > Muridae > Lophiomys > Lophiomys imhausi. Next base: position 25,927 of record CAJQZJ010030358.1, on the reverse strand, counting down.
TAAGAAGGAAATACAAAGGTAAAAAAAGCTTCTGTAATACCTCAAAATATTGGATCAGAAAAGAATCTCCCTGCCACATAATAATCAAGACATGAAACATACAGAATATACAAAGAATATTAAAAGCTGCAAGATAAAAAGACCAAGTAACATATAAAATCATCCCTATGAGAATTATATCTGACTTCTCATCGAAGACTCTAAAAGCCAGAAGGGCCTGGAAAGATATCTTGTAGACTCTAATAGACCACAGATGCCAGCTGAGACTACCATACCCAGCAAAATGTTCAATCACCTTAGATGGAGAAAAAAAAAATATTCCCTGACAAAGTCAAACTTAAACAATATCTATCCACAAATCCCTTCATACAGAAGGTACTAAAAGGAAAAATCAAACTCAAGGAGGTTAACAACACCCAGGAAAACACATAAAATAAATACATTCACACCACTAAAACCAAAGGAAGGGAAGTGTGTTTGCGCGCGCACACACACACACACACACACACACACACACACACACACACAAACACACACACGAGAAAGAGAGAGAATAACAGGAATTAACAATTATTGTTAAGTAATATTTTTTCAATATCAATGGACTGAATTACCCAATATTCCCCAATAAAAGACACAGACCAACAGAATGGGGGCAAAAGGAGGATCTATTCTTCTGCTGCATACAAGAACACTCTTCCATTTTCTCTCCATACATTCCTGCATCAGTCTTCAGCCTTTGGGTCCTGTTTCTCTGACAGACATTTGTTGTAGAGCAGGGATTATGAAGGACTTACCTATCTTGTCTTGGCAGAGCTAGGCTGTCGACCTCCCTGCTACCAAGTTTTGTCCTTTTTGGACAGCAGTCTGTCTGCAGTTGAAGCAAGGAGTTTTTTCATGCCAAGAGATAGGTTTGCCACTAATTCAACCATCTCACACTGGAGATTCTTCGATGCTTATGTTCTACTTGGAGTAAAATAGGGGGTGCTGTCAGGAGCTGATATGTCTCAATATAAAAAAAAAGAAAATCTTAATTTAAGATAACATCTTTTAATGCCATATTCTGCAGATCTTTTGGGGTTTTTGAAGATGCCCTATCCATCTCTTGTATTTAGATAAGCAAATGTTGCTTGTCTCTTAACAACTTGATTACTGAGTAGTTTAGAAAATATATAGATTGTCATAGTAGCTAACAAAGTGACATGTTTGCACGACTAGGAGTTTGTTTTACTTAACTATCCTAAACAGTTTTAGACAGTTGGTATCAAGAGGCCAGAGCTTCACTGTCCACGCAGTCACTGGTATGTCATTTCTTAGTTTTGGAAGCTGCAGGCCCTACACTTCCTATATAAGCAGATATATTTATCCCGCTCAGGTCTCTGAGGAGGTTGAAGAATAGACAGCTAGAGTCTCATAGTTAAATTTTGAGTTGTTTAGGAATCAAGAGGGTGTTATAGATCTAAGAAGATGCTCTTAAAATTGTGTTGCAAGTTAGTATGAATGTTGAGTCAGATATACACCTTTAAACTCATGGAGATGGTTAGATAGTAGAATGTTAAAGTCAGGGGCCAAATATGTATAAACTGGACATTGGGAAGGTATACTGGGCCATTTAACTCTCATAAATGTGGCATATTTATATCTGTTGTTTTGTATAGTATTTACTGTTATAAGAGAAGGAACCATCTGTTGGACTGAAAGGGGAAGCTGCTGGGGGGAAGAGGGTGGAAGGGCGGGATAGGAAGGGGGAATAGGGAAGGGTTTGTGACTGAGATGTAACTTGAAGAAAAAAAAATAAAGTATTAAAAAAAAAAAGAACACTCTTCACCACCAAAGATATACATTATCTTCAATTAAAGGATTGGAAAAATATTATCCAAAAACAATGTACCTAAGAAGCAAGCTGTTGTAGCCATTCTAATATCTAACAAAATAGAATTCCAGCCAACATTGATCAATAGAAATGGGGAAAGACACTTCATACTCATCAAAGGAAAAATCCTCCAAGATGAGGTCTCAATTTAGAATATATATTCCCCAAATGCAAGGACACCCACATATGTAAAAGAAATATTACTTAAGCTTAAATCACATATTGAATGCTATGCATTATTAGTGGGATGCTTCAATATACCAGTCTCAATAGTGGACAGATCACAAAGTCAAAAACCAAATAGATAATGGAGTCAACAAATGTGATGACTAAAGTGGGCATAAAAGACATCTACAGAATATTTTACCCAAAGAAAAAATAATATAGCTTCTCAACACTTCATGGAACTTTTTGCAAAATGTACCACATAATCAGTTACAAGGTCAGTCTCAACAGATACAAGAAAATTGAAATAACTCCATATACTCTATCAGACAACCACTGATTAAAACTGCATGTCAACGACAGCAGAAACAACATAAAGTCTACAAACTCATGGGAATTGAACAACTCTTTACTGAATGACTATTGTATCAAGGTAGAAACAAAGAAATTAAAGACTTCCTAGAATTCCATGAAAATAAATGCAGAACATATCCAAACTTATGAGACACAATAGAATAAGTGCTAAAAATAAAGTTCATACTACTCTGTACCTTCATAACGAAATTAGAGAGATTTCATGCTAGTGTTTTAACAGCACACCTGAAAGCTCTAGAACAAAAAGAAGCAAACACATTCAATAGTACAAAGCAGGAAATAATCAAACTGAGGTCTGAAATCAATAAAATAGAAACAGAGAACAATACAGTATCAGTGAAACACAGAGTAGGTTCTTTGGGAAAATCAGCAAGATAGACAAGGCAAGGCTTTATCCAAAGTAACTAAAAGATAGAGAGAATATCCAAATTAACAAAATCAAATGTATAAAGGGAGACATAAGAATATACATGAAGACAGAAGAAATCCAAAGACTCACTAGGCCATACTTCAAAAAACTATACTCCATAAAATTAGAAAATCAAATATAAATGGAAAACTTTTGTGATAGATGGTAATTACCAAATTCATTCAAGGTCAGATAAACAGTTTAAGTAGACCTGTAGACCTTAAAGAAATATAAGCAGTAAATTTGAAAAAAGAAAGGCCAGATGGTTTATCCTACCAGACTTTCAAAGAGGAGTTAATACCAAAACTTCTCAAGTCTTCAAACTGTTCCACAAAATAGAAACAGAGGAAACATTGTCACATTAATTTTATGTGGCATAGTCACCATGATACCCAAACTACACAGAGAGTCAACAAAGAAAGACAATTATAGACCAATTTCCATCATGAATATTGATCCAAAAATACTGGATAAAATACTCACAAATTGAATCCAAAAACACATCAAAAAGATTATCCACCATGAAAGTCTGTATTCCAGAAATGCAGGACTGGTTCAACATATGAAAATCTGTCAACATAATCCACAATATAAACAAACTAAAAGAAAAAAAGAAATATATGATTATATCATTAGGTGCTGAAAAAGCCTTTGACAAAATCCAACACCTTTTCATGATAAAATTCTTGGAGATATCAGAAATACAAAGGCAAACATAAAGGTAAGAGATGAAACTTACAGCAATTGTATTGCCAATATCAGATTAAATGGGGAGAAACTCAAAGCAATTCCACTAAAATCAGGAGCAAGACAAGTCTGTCCACTATCTCCCCATCTATACAATATAGTACTTGAAGTTTTAGCTAGAGAAATAGCATAACTAAAGCAGATAAAAGGAATAAAAATTAAAAAGAAAGAAGTCAAATTATCACCATTATCAGATGATATGATAGTACATATAAAAACCAACAAAAGTTCTAGCAGGGAACTCACACAACTGATAAACACCTTCAGTGAAGGGGCTGTATACAAGACTAATTCAAAAATTCAGCATTCCTTCTGTATATAAAAGATAAATGGGCTAAAAAAGATATCAAGGAAATAACACCCTTCATAATAGCCACAAGTAATATAAAATATCTTGGAGTAACTCTAACCAAGCTAATGAATGACCTGTATGATAAGAACTTCAAGTCTTCGAAGAAAGAAATTGAAGATATCAAAAGACACAAAGATCTCCTGTGGTCATGGGTCCATAGGATGACCATAGTAAAAATGACCCCTTACCAAAAGTAATGTACTGAATAAACTCAGTCCCCATCAAAATCCCCACACAATCCTTTACAGACTTTGAAAGAACAATATTCACCTATATATGAAAGAAAAAATGAAAGCCAAGATGGCTAAAACAATCTTGTACAACAAAAGAACTTCCAGAGGTATCACCATTTCTGTTCTCAAGCTCTACTACAGAGCTATAGTAATAAAAGCTGCATGGTATTGGCATAAAAACAGACAGATGGATGAATGTAATAGCATTGGAAGACCCAGACATAAATCCACACACCTATGGACACCTGATTTTTGAAGAAGAAGCAAGAAATATACAATGAAAGATATATGGCCTCTTCAATAAATGCTGCTGGTCTAACTGGATGTTGGCATGTAGAAGAATGTAAAATAGATCTCTATCTACCATCCTGCACAAAACCCAAGTACAAGTGGATCCACGATCTCTATATAAATGAAAAAATATATACACTGAACCTGATTGAAGAGAAAAAAGGGAGTAGTCTAAACACTTTGTTACAGGATATAGCTTCCTAAAGAGAACACCAATAGCACAGGCACTAAGATAGAAAATTAATAAATGGAACCACATGAAATTAAAAAGCCTCTGTAAGAGAAAGGACATCATGAATAGGACAACTCCACAGCCTATAGAATAGGAAAAGATTTTTTACCAACCCTATATCTGATAGAGGGTTAATATCCAAAATACAGACAGAAATGAAAAAAATAAACACCAACAAATTAAATAATTTAATTGAAAATGATGTTCAGAGCTAAACTGAGAATTCTCAACAGAAGAAACATATATGAAAGTCAAAAAAGTCAAATTATCCCTATTTGCAGATGATATGATAGTATACATAAGTGACCCCCAAAATTCCTCCAGAGAGCTACCAAAACTGATTAAAACCTCCAGCAAGGTGGCTGGATACAAAATTAATTTTAAAAACTTCAGAAGCTCTTCTTTATACAAAAGATAAATGGGTTGAGAAAGAAACTAGGGAAATGACATCCTTTACAATTGCTATTAACAATATAAAATACCTGGGGTTAACTCTAACCAAGCAAGTGAAAGATCTGTATGAAAAGAACTTCAAGTCCTTGAAGAAAGAAATTTAGGAGGACATCAGAAGATGGAACGATCTTCATTGCTCATGGATAGGTAAGATCAACATAATAAAAATGGCCATCCTGCCAGAAGCAATATACAGATTCAATGCAATTTGTACCAATATACCACCACAATCTTTATAGACCTGGAAAAAACAATTCTCAACTTTATATGGAATAACAAAAAAACCCAAAATTGTTAATCAGTCCTGTACATTAAAAAAAAAATTCTGGAGGTATCACCATCCCAGATTTCAAGCTATACTACAGAGCAATAGTAATAAAAAAAAAAACCAGCATGCTACTGGTATAGAAACAGACCAATAGATCAATGGAATCGAATTGAAGACACAGAAATGAACCCACACATCTATGGTCACTCAATTTTTGACAAAGAATCCAAAACCTTACAATGAAAAAAGGACAACACCTTAACAAATGGTGCTGGTCTAACTGGATCTTGATATGTAAAATAATGCAAATAGACCAATACTTATGACCTTGCACAACTTAAGTCCTAGTGGATCAAAGACCTTAACATAAAGTCTGACACACTAAATCTAATAGAGGAGAAAGTGGAGAAAATCCTTAAACTCATTGGCACAGGTGACAACTTCCTGAACAGAACACCAACAGCTCAGGCCCTAAGACCTACAATCAATAAATAAGACGTCATGAAACTGAAAAGCTTCTGTAAGGCAAAGGACCCTGTCATTAGAACAAAACAGCAACCTACAGATTGGGAAAAGATCTTTACCAACCCCATATGGAACAGAGGGCTAATATCCACAACTGACAAAGAACTGAAGAAATTAAATGCCAAGAAACTAAATAATCCAATCAAAAAATAGGGAACAGAGCTAAACCAAGAATTCAAAAAAGAGGAATCTCTAATGGCTGATAGACACTTGAAGAAATGCTCAACATCCATAATAATCAGAGAAATGCAACTCAAGAGGACTCTGGTATTCCATCTCACATTGTCAGAATGGCTAAGATCAAAAGCTCAAATTACAGCACATGCTAGCAAGGCTGTGGAGAAAGGTGAACACTCCTCCATTGCTGGTAGGAGTGCAAACTTGTACAACCACTACAAATCAGTCTGGTGATATCTTAGAAATATTGGAATAGCTCTACCTCAAGACCCAGCCATACCACTTCTGGGAATACATCCAAATGATTCCTCACCAAACCACAGGGATATCTCCTCATCTATGTTAATAGCAGCCTTATTTATAATAGCTATAAACTGGAAACAACCCAGATGTCCCTCAACTGATGAGTGGATAAAAAAAATAACTGTGGTACATTTACACACTGGAATACTACTTAGCTATCACAAACAAGGAAATCATGCAATTTGCAGCCAAATGGATGGAACTAGAAAAGCTCATCCTGAGTGAGCTAAACCAGACTCAGAAAGATACACAGGGCATCCATTCATTTATAATTGGATTTTAGCCCTATACTACAGTATAACTATCCTACAACCAACACCCCAAAAGAAAGTACATGGCGTGATGGAGCATGCCTTTAGTCCCAGCACTTGGAAGCCAGAGTCAGGTTGGTCTTGTGAGTTCAAAGTCAGCCTGTTCTATAAAGTGATTCCAGTACAGACAGAGCAGTGTTAAACAGACAAACTCTGTCTCAAAAAATCATGAAAATGAAGGAAAATAGATGAAATCAGAAAAAAAAATCATTCTGAGTGAGGTGACCCAGACACAAAAAGATAACCATGCTATGCACTCATTTTAAGTGGTGTCTTAGGTAGGGTTTCTATTGCTTCGAAGAAATGCCATGACCAAAAACAAGTCAAGGAGGAAAGGGCTTATTTTCCTTACACTTCCAGGTTGTAGTCCTTCATTGGGGGGATTCAGGACAGGAACACAAGCAAGGCAGGAAGTTGGAGGCAGGAGCAGATACAGTGCCTACGGAGACGTGCTGCTTACTGGTTTGCTCAGCCTACCTTCTTATAGATCCCAGTACAACCAGCCCAGCACGGGTACCACCCACAATGGGCTGGGCCTTCCTCCATTGATCACTAATTGAGAAAATGCCCTACAGCTGGAATCATGTAGGCATTTCCTCAACTGAGGGTTCTTTACCTGTGATAATTCTAGGTTGTGTCAAGTTCACACACAAAACCAGCCAGTACAAGTTGTTTAGTTGTAAAGTAAAGGGTAATCATGTTGAAATTCACAGACACAGAGAGGCTAAATAACAAGCAGGGCTCAAGGTGGGACACATGAATCTCCCTGAGAAGGGGAAATAGAATATGTATTATAGGTGGCCTGGGGGTAGGTGGGGATGAGAACAGGTAGGATCAGGTCAGGGGAGGATGGAAGACTAGAGTAGTGCTAGAGACAACCAATATTGGGGAATATCTGTGACAAACTAGAAATGTAGTGCAATGAAACTCACATAAATCTACCAGGTGACCATAGCTAATGCTCATAGCCTTGGGCATTACGGAGCCTAAACTGACAATCTTCTGTAACCAGACAAGATTTCCAGTGGAGGGATTGGTACACCAATCCAGCCACAAAACCAGTTTGATGACTCTTGTCCTAAACTGTGTAACTTAATATGAACTAGAAAATGTTGAATCTCCTAAAGCAGGCTGGTACCCCTAAACCTAGAAAGTACTTATGGAGTGACTGTCTCTTGGGAATCTGTATCTACTTGTAGCACAGAGTGCAGTGAGAGACCAAATAAATGATTCTGTGTAATTCCAGTGTTGTGAACTAATGTGTTGATTGTGAATAAATACTATATAAGAAAATCAGTTGCAACATTGGAAATCCCCATTACAATTCAAGAGCAGTCACATTAAAGTATTTTTCCTACAATTACTTAGTTCTGTGCTTCCCAAGGGAGGTGGAAACCCCTATGAATTTTATGAGTTTCCCACTAAAAGGGAATGATAACAAACTCAATATCCTGAATGTTATCACAGCTGCCCTTCTTCTAGAAGATATGATTCAACCCAAAGGAAACAGTCACAAAATAATATTTGAGGGGGAAAAAGCAAGATAAGAACACATCAAAAGGACAAAAAGAAACAACTTAAAAGACTTCCTAAAGAAAAAAAAATGCAATAAAATTGAACAGTTAAGTAGCAAGCATAGCATAGTTGTGTTGATATTTTGAGAGGAATTGCATTGAATCTATATATTGCTTTTGGTAGGATAGCCATTTGTATTATGTTGATCCTACCTATCCATGAGCATGGGAGATCTTTCCAACTTCTAAAGGCCTCTTCCATTTCTTTCTTCAAGGAAGTTTTTGTTGTACAGGTCCTTTACTCGCTTGGTTAGAGTTACCTCCAGGTATTTTATATTGTTTGTGGCCATTGTGAAGGGGGTTGTTCCCCTTATTTCTTTCTCAGCCCATTTGTTTGTTGTATAAAGAAGGACTTCTGATTTTTTTGAATTAATTTGTATCCAACCACCTTGCTGAAGATGTTTATCAGCTGTAAGAGTTCTCTGGTGGAATTTTTGGGGTCACTTATGTATACTATCATATCGTCTGCAAATAGGGAAAGTTTGACTTCTTTGTTTCCAACATTTATCCGCTTGATCTCCTTTAGTTGTCTTATTGCTATAGCAAGAACTTCAAGTACTATATTGAGGAGATATGGTGAAAGTGGACATCCTTGTCTTCTCCCTGAGTTTAAAGGAAATGCTTCAAGTTTCTCTCCATTTAATTTGATGTTGGCAACTGGCCTGCTGTATATTGCCTTTATTATTTCTAGGTACAGTCCTTGTATTCCCGTCCTCTCCAGAACTTTGAGCATGAAGGGGTGTTGGATTTTTTCAAATGCTTTTTCTGCATCTAGCGAGGTTATTATGTGGTTTTTTTCTTTCATCTTGTTTATATGGTGAATTACGTTGATAGATTTTGATATGTTGAACCATCCCTGCATTCCTGGGTTGAAGCCTACTTGATCATGGTGTATGATACTTTTGATGTGTTCTTGAATTCGGTTTGCTAGTATTTTATTAAGTATATTTGCATCTATGTTCATGAGGGAAATTGGTCTGAAGATCTCTTTCTTTGTTGGGTCTTTGTGAGGTTTAGGAATAAGGGTGACTGTGGCCTCATAGAATGAGTTTGGCAGTGTTCTTTCTGATTCTAGTTGGAGAAAGAGTTTGAAGAGTATTGGTGTTAGCTCCTCTTTGAAGGTCCGGTAGAATTCCGTGCTAAAGCCATCTGGCCCTGGGCTTTTTATGGTTGGGAGATTTTTTAATGACTGTTTCTATTTCCTTAGGTGTTATACAGCTGTTTAATCTGTTAATCTGATCTTGATTTAGCTTTGGTAGGTGGATTCTATCAAGAAAATTGTCCATTTCACTTAAGTTTTCAAATTTGGTGGAGTATAGATTTTTAAAGTAGGATCCAAATATTCTCTGGATTTCCTCAAAGTCTGTTGTTATTTCTCCCTTTTCATTTCTGATTTTGTTGATTTGGGTTTTTTCCCTGTGCCTTTTAGTTAATTTGGCTAAGGGTCTGTTCTATTTTGTTGATTTTCTCAAAGAACCAACTCTTGGTTTCATTGATTCTTTGTATAATTCTTTTTGTTTCTAAGTTGTTGATTTCAGCCCTAAGTTTGATGATTTCCTGCCTTCTGCTCCTCTTGGGAGTGTTTGCTTCTTTTTCTTCCAATTCACCCAGTTTAGCTGTTAATTCGCTAATATGAGCTGTCACAATTTTCTTTTTGAAGGCACTTAGTGCTATGAACTTTCCTCATAGCACAGCTTTCATTGTGTCCCATAGGTTTGGGTATGTTGTGTCTTCATTTTCGTTGGATTTTAAGAAGTCTTTGATTTCCTTCTTTATTTCTTCCCTGACCCAGTAGTCGTCTAGTAAATAGTTGTTCAACTTTCATGTGTGTGTAGGCTTTCTGTTGATTCTTTTCCTGTTGAAGTCCAGCTTTATTCCATGGTGTTCTGATAAGATACAAGGGGTTATTTCAATTTTCTTGGGTCTGTTAAGGCTGTCTTTGCGTCCAACTCTATGGTTGATTTTGGAGAAGGTTCCGTGAGGTGCTGAGAAGAAGGTGTATTCTTTTATGTTTGGGTGAAATGTTCTGTAGATATCTGTTACATCCATTTGGTTCATGATCTCTGTTAGACTCATTATTTCTCTGTTTGGCTTCTGTCTTGATGATCTGTCCATTGTTTTGAGAGGGGAGTATTAAAGTCTCCCACTACTAAACTGTTGGAATCCATGTGCGATGTAAGTTTTAGGAGCATTTCTTTTACAAATGTAAGTGCCTTTGTATTTGGGGCATAGATGTTCAATATTGAGATGTCTCCTTGACGAATATTTCTTTAACGAGTATGTAATGCCCTTCTCTATCTTTTTTTATTAACTTCAATTGGAATTCTACATTGTTTGATATTAGGAGGGCTACTCCAGCTTGCTTCCTGGGTCCATTTGCTTGGAAAACCTTTTCCTAGCCCTTTACTCTGAGATAGTGTCTATCTTCAATAGTGAGATGTGTTTCTTGTATGCAGCAAATAGATGGGTCGTGTTTATAGATCCAGTCTGTAAGTCTGTGTCTTTTTAATGGCGAGTTGAGTCCATTGATGTTGATGGATATTAGTGACCAGGGGTTGTTATTTACCATTGTTTTGGTACAGGGGGTCGTCTTGTGCTTCTTTTTGTTTAGTTGCTGTGGAGATTTCTATTTCCTCTCTTTTCTTGGGTGTAGTTATCTTCTCTGGGTTGGAATTTTCCTTCTAGGATCTTCTGTAAGGCTGAATTTGTGGATAGATATAGTTTAAATTTGATTTTGTCATGGAATATCTTGTTTTCTCCATCTATGTTGATAAAGAGTTTTGCTGGGTATAGTAGTCTGGCTGGCCACCTATGTTCTCTCAGGGCTTGTAGGACATCTGTCCAGGCACTACTAGCTTTTAAAGTTTCTGAGGAGAAGTCAGGTGTAATTCTGATGAGTCTGCCATTGTATGTGACTTGGCCTTTTTCTCTTACAGCTTTTAATATTCTTTCTTTGTTCTGTACATTTGGAGTTTCAATTATTATGTGGCAAGAGGAGTTTCCTTTCTGATCTAATCTGTTTGGTGTTCAGTAAGCCTCTTGGATTTTTTATTGGCATATCTTTCTTTAGGTTTGGGAAGTTTTCTTCTATGATTTTGTTGAAGATATTTCCTGGACCTTGGAGTCGGGAGTCTTCTCTTTCCTCTAAGCCTATAATTATTAGGTTCCGTCTTTTCAAAAAGTCCTTGATTTCTTGGATGTTGTGGGTGAGAGATTTTTTAGCTTTCTCATTTTCTTTGGATGTTGTACTGATTTCTTCCATCGAATGTCCCATGCCTGTGATCCTGTCTTCCATTTCTTGAATCCTAATTTTGGTACTCATATCCATAGTTCCTGTTCTCTTCCCTTGATTCTCCATTTCCACTTTTAACTCTGTGTTTTCCTTATTGTTTCCATTTCCATTTTCATGACTTGAATGGTTTTATTCGTTTTGTTCATTTCCTGCTCCAATTTGCTTGTCTTTGTCTGGAAGTCTTCCTTTTCCCTGTCTTTTTCCTGTTCAATTTGAGCCACCATGTTTTGGAGTTCTCTAATGGTATTATCCATTGCTTTCGTTTGTGAAATTGCTACTTCTTTGAATTCCTTCCTAGATTTAAGTTCTTCTAGAAGGGACTCTATCACTTTCCATAATGTGGAATTGTCATCGTTTTCATGTGTTTCAGCTGTGGTGATGTGGTCAGGGTTGGATGAAATAGCATAGCTTTCTTTTGTTGGAGTCATTCTGCCCTGATTTCTGTTTTTTCTTGGGCCTTTGGCCATTTGGAAGTCCTTAGCTCTCTGCTCCTGTTGTCTTCTGTGCTTGGATCCAAAGGGGGTGCTTTGGTTTTGCAGTCGAATTGCCTGACTCCACTCATGTAAGGTGAGTTTTCAGCCCTGTCTCTCAGGTGGAGATCTCACTTATCCAGGGGATGGAGTTGTATACACTTAAGCTCTGGTTACCTGCCGGAAGGGCCTGTACTAGCAAAAAAGTCCGATAACAATAATAAAAACCTCACAGTTTGCCCAGGGTTGGATCCTGTGGTGGGTAAATCCGCCTTCAGGCCCTGTAGCCTTGCCTCTCCCACAGCCCCTCTTATGTGTGTATGAGGCTGGCTCTGGAAACTGGCAAGTGGCGTCACGGTCGATCAAGTTATCGTACACAGCAGTGGATTGCAATCTGCAGCTGGATGTGTACTCTGCAGCTGAGCCACGCACACTTGTATGGGTCTGCAACCCTTCTCCAGATAGCCGGATCGCATATGCTGGACTTGGGGGGCCTAGCAGCTGGAGAGTATCCCTGTGTGGGGTCTGAATCTGCCCGCTGGGTATTAGAGTGGATCTTACCCGGTGTCTCTCCTGGTGGGGGTTCCCGATTCCCAGATTCAGTGGCTGCAGTGCATGTCTGAGAGTGGGAGGGAGCGTCTTGCCCAGGGACTTTTAATGGTCCCTGGGTAGTTGGGTGAGACCCAGGGGGGTCAAGTCACTCAGATTGTTTTGTACAGCGCCTTCTAACATTTGCGGTTTTGTGGCTGTTTTCCTCAAGATTAAAATGTGTCTGCGTGGGCTGCCGCCATCCTGGATCCCCCATTTTTTTCACTTTTATTGTCATGAAATAGTACATTTTATCCTCTTATGTTCAGTGTATGTGTGTCAAGGAAATAATATATGTCTGATTATACTGTGAACATCATAAAACTATATCTTGTTTTAGTATCTGATCACAATGATTTAGATTATTTAGTCCAATTCTCTTCAAGGTAATTATTCATAAATAGTATCTTGTTATAGGCATTTTGTTACATTTTCTAGCATTAATAAATTTTTTTTTCTTGATCTTTCATAATTTTCCTTGGTGTTTAAGTGAATTACTCTAACAGAATATTATGGTTCTTTCCACATTATTTTATTTTTGTAACATAGATTTTTTTTATTTGTCATAATCAGTAGTTTACATTAAACATTTTAGATAATAACTTATTTTAAGATTAAATAATATAAATACATTATAAAGATAAGAAAAATACACAATAAAATGGTACTAGTAACCAATTTGAATAGTTGTTTTCTATTAATCCCCATATTTAATTTTGATATCAAATTTTTACATTGCTTATTGCTTTGTATATTACTTAATGAAATAATTTTAATTATTATAAATTTCCTCTTTGTGCTAAAGATATGAATGTTGTAATATGCTTATAATATAAAATAATTCTTAGTTGGTCTCAGTATTACTTTTTTAAACTTTCTTTTATGAGTTTCCCATCATGTACCCCAGTCCCACTCATCTCCCCATCCCCTCATATCTGCCTTTCACCCTTGCAACCCCTGCCCCAAACTAAAGCACACAAACAAACTAACAACAACAAAAGCCAAAACATAAAATACCTCATCATGAAAGCTGTAGTATGTCCCAGTGTGTCCCACAATGTATATCTCTGTCCATACATCTTCACTTTGAAATGTTCATTGCAATGAGTCATAAGTCAGGCTTCTGTGACACCATCAATATTGTATCCTCACAGGGATTCCTTCTGGTCGTCCCATTGATGTCCTGTGTCATGGAGATCCTGCAGGCCTTGGATCATCAGGACCAGTCCCTCTTTGTACTAAGGATATGACTGTCATACATATGCTTGTAATATAAAATAATCTTGAATTGAATAGTAAGTTTCTTAAGTATAGTGATTTGAAAGATTTCATATGGTTGGTTCTTCCATAAATCTTTCATTTTAATTTTTTAATTAATTTATTATTCTTTAAAATTTTTATGCATTTTATCATACTCTTTTTCTTTACAATATTCATGTATTTATTAATTTTAACTGTCTATGTGTGTGTGAGCATGTGCTAGAGTGGTCTTTTTTAAATATTTATTTAATAATTCAGGTTACATCTCCCTCATAGTGTTCTCTTTCCACCCCTGCCAGTCTTGCCCTCCCACCCTCTAACACCGATCCCCTTCATCACACTCCTCCAGAATGGAGTGTCCCTACTATCAGTCCCCCACCCCAGTTCAGCAGTCCTATGAGTGCTAAGAGCCTCCTCATACACAGGGGGCCTACAAGGCAGCACCACTAGGGCAAAGTGTCTCATTGACAGGAAACAAAGTCTATGTTCATGTTCCCTTTCTTTATACAACAAATAAATGCACTGAGAAAGAAATTAGGGAAGCAACACCCTTCACAATGGCCACAAACAATATAAAATACCTGGGGGTAACTCTAATCATACTCTTGTTAATATTTCCTTATTTCTTCCCATATTCTCTCCAATTCCTATCCCCCCCCCAAAAAAAAACAAATAAGCAAAATGAAAATCCAAACAAAGATATGAGAACTAACAAAATAAACAAACAAAAAAACCAAAAACAAACCAAAAGAACAAACATGAAAAAAGCACAGAGTTCATTTTATGGTGGCTAACTGCTCCCAACTACTAACCAAATGGTTTGCCCTAGAGTATTATTTATATACCAGTGACAGTCCATTGGAGAGAACTGATATTCTTTTTCCCAGCAGATATCAATTGCAAATACCTTCTTGGTTAAAGGCAAGATATAATGTTTTCATTTCCTCTTCTCAGTCCTGGGATTTTTCTGGAGTTAACTTTTTCAAATTTTGTGTGCACTCTCAAAATCTCTGTGAGTTTATATGTTCATCACTTCTGTTGTATCTGGATAAGTCTGTTTCCCTGGCATCATTACCTGTCATGATCCACCATCTTTGGCTCTTAAGCATCTTTCTGTCTTCTTTTCTACATAGATTCCTGAGCATTGAGAAGAGAGAGGGGTTTGATAATGGCTTTCCACTTAGAGTTCAGTGGTCTAAAATCCCTCACTTTCTGCACAACAATAAGTTGTGATTCTCTGTGTTTAATATTATTTACTGGAAGAAGAAAATTCTCTGATAAGATTTAAACAATGCTCTATTCTATGGCTATAGCAATGTGTCATTAGGAGTTATTTTATTGCCATGTCCATTTAGTAAAATAATACTACTAGGTTATTCGATAATGGCAATGGTCTATCTAGTCTTATGATCTTGGCCATAGTAATGTTGTCAGATGTAAGTAGGTATATTATGTAGTATATGATATGTAGAATATCAGTCCTACTTGATATACTGTTCCTTAAATCCACTACAATCTTGATTAATCACTTCTATAATATCTATGTTAATATTGCACTTTGAAGGTAGGCTAATGTTGTAGGATCCAAGGTTTGTAGCTGGGTGATAATTTATCCTCTGGTTGCTTCTAAACTATCTTCTCTTATCAATAGATACATATCAATAGAGGTGAAGCTGCTAGTTGATCACAAGTTCTATATCTTCATGTTCAGCGACATAACTATATGTCATCTTCGGCAATAAGACTTGATAATCATCATCTTATGGAGAGTATCCAACATCCTTGAAAATATTCTGTGACATTTAAGGTATCTATTGCCTTCTTCAGATTGCCCAACATGTTCTACTCAATTCGTAGCATTAGATGTTTTACTTAATAGTACGAAATATCTAGTTGGGGCATTGTTTCTCTCATTATATGGTGACTGCACTCAGTGTCCCTACATAACATTCTCCATTCAGCAGACATATGAGGGCCAAGAGCCTCCTCATACACTGGAGGCCTACAAGGCAGTACTACCAGGGAAAAGTGTCTCAATGACAAGGAGAGAAAACAAACAAACACCAAAAAACGTCTATGTCCATGTTCCCTTTGGTGCGTTGGTTGTAGTATAGATATCCTGTACTATATAGCTAAAATCTGACTATAAGTGAATAGATGCCATGTGCATCCTTCTGAGTCTTGGTTAGCTCACTCAGGATGAGCTTTTCTAGTTCCATCCATTTGGCTGCAAATTGCATGATTTCATTGTTTCTGAGAGCTGAGTAGTATTCCATTGTGTAGTTGTACCATAGTTTTTTAATCCATTCTTCAGTTGAGGGACATCTGGGTTGTTTCCAGTTTCTAGATATTACAAATAAAGGCTGCTATGAACATAGATGAGGCAACTTCCTTGTGATTCGGTGAGGAGTCATTTGGATGTATACCCAGAAGTGGTGTGTCTGGATCCCGAAGCAGAGCTATTCCAAGTTTTCTAAGATACTGCCAGACTGAGTGGGATGGAAGGGTTAGGGGGTAGAGGGTGAGAGGGCGGGACTAGGAAGCGTGGAAAGAGGACACTATGATGGAGATGTAGCCTGAAGCAATAAATAAATAAATAATTAAAAATTATTTTCATATATGCATATATTATAGAAAATTTCTGTGGTCAGATGTTTCCATGTGGCTTTTCAGGTGGCCTTCAATATTGTTTGTCCTTCCCTATGTTACCTCCTTTATTTTTCCATATATTCCCACATGCCTTTTAATCCTCCTACTCTAGGTTCTCATTTATCTCTTTGTAACACTGTGCTCTATTTCCCCTTCTATGGAAGATTCCTTCCTCCCCACTGTTCCCTCAATAGTTATCTAACTTTTATTGTTATTCATATTAAAGGAGACATATCCAAAACTTTAAGTGAACGACATATAAGAGACTATACAATATTCCTCTTTTTGAATCACAGTTAACCCTCAAAGATGTTTTATCTTAGCCCTTCTATTTACCTGAAAATTTCATGATCTAATATTTCTTAACAACTGAAGGATAGTGCATTGTTTAAATGTATCTCATTTTCTTTAATATTTATTAGTTTATTTACATGTAAGTTTTCTCCAAATTCTTAATATTATAAATAAAATATCATTGACAAAGATAAGCAAGTATCTATGTAGCAGAATATAAAGTCATTTGAGTACATACCCAAGTGTAGTATATCTGGGTCATGATTTAGATTGATTCCCAGATTACTGAGGAACTGCCACATTGATTTCCATAGTGCCTATACTAGTTTGAACTCTCATTACCAGCAGAAAATAAGTGTGCCTAGTTCCCACAACAACACAAGCACGTATTAGGTATCAGTAGGTAGAGTGTTTGGAGTGTTTCTTGAGATATATACCTGCTCTTACCTTCATTGGATAGATTTCTTTTTTGCTTATTGTTACCCATGTTGGCTCATAACCAAATATGGCACTGTCAGGTCTCTGAGTCTTATCTATGTGTGTTGGTTGTGAAGTGCTTGACAGAAAGCTTTTCTTCAGGTTGTTGGGAGGAAAAAATTTTCAAGATGGCCTAGAAGGAAAGACTGAGAAGAGGGGGAGAACTAGGGTGACCTTCATTTTCCATCAGGTTTTTCTTTAATATTATAGAACCTTTTGCAGGTCAAAAAAGTAGAGAAAGAAAGAAAGAAAGAAAGAAAGAAAGAAAGAAAGAAAGAAAGAGAAAGGAAAACAAACATCTGTTGGTAAGATGTTTCCTTAGCTATTGTTTTTTTAATAAAAAATATTTTCCCTTATCCTTTTACTAAAGGATACCTTTCCCGATACATCATTATTGATTTGTAATAGTTTTTCCTTAAATATTGTGAGTAGCTCATGATATTCTTTTGTGGAATATAACGTCCTTGCTGATATGTCAGTTGCCTCACTAATTGGAGTAGTTCTATGCTTTTTTGTAGCTTTGACTATCCTTTATCTTTCACCTATGAGAGCTTCGAAGTTTCCTATTGTTATTTATTTGATTAGGTATTCTGCCCCTTTGGCATTCCAATTACATGAGCACTTTCTTTTGATAATACTATAGTTCTACTAGTTATTTTCCTCTCTTCATAATAGAAAAGAAATATTTGCAAGAAAGACATGGTACAAGGAGCATATGATTGGCTACTTTGAATCCACAGTCAGAGAGTAGACAGGGATGATTGCTGGTGCTCTTCAAACTTTATAATTTTGTATTCAGTATAGAAACCCTGTCTATGGAGTTTCTAAGTAACAGTATATTTGAATTTGTTCTATCCACATTGATGATACTTTAGATGGTATAAAATGTGACCTTTAATTCAAATTTCATAAAAATGTAAATTTTTACTCACTATAGCTTCAGATATCTGCTTGTTTTCCATTTTGTTTTTCTGGACACTTATATGTGTTCCATATGTATTCTAACTTCCTTATTTTTTCTTTATTGTGTTTCCCCTTTCTTTTTTTAATTTTCCTACTTAAAAGAAATTATTTATTTTTTCTCAGTTTTAGTGATTTCAGTTCATTGAGAAATCCATTTTCACACCATGGTGGACATGGCATAGCGAAAACTCTAAGTGGTCAGGGCAAGATATAGTCCCCAATATCAAACAGTCCCTTCAGTAACCCACTTGTAACTAGGCCCCACCTACCAATAATGGCATCATATAAACTCACCAAGTGATGAGTCCACCCACATCAGAGTTGTCAGGATGCAATCCCCTATAAACAACATCCTCACAGACATACCCAGGTGTGCTTTACTGATTTCCTGTTTGTTAATCCAGTTAAGCTAATAAAAGTTATCACCTTTAAATGTTACCAGAAAAACACTTAGAAGCAATGTTAAACTTTCTCATGTCACAAGGCCTATTTTCAAGGTAGTAGGTATACTTTTGAGGATTTATATCACAACCTTGGGCTCAAATATGCTACTCTCCTAATCTATGTATGCTATGAACAACGTCAGTCTGGAGGTTTGTTACTTGCTAAATAGTTCAAATATTTTGCTTATCAAAATCTCCACTCAAAGTGGGCCTGGCCGTCTCATGCTTATAATCCCAGCACTTGTGAAACTAAGGTAAAATGATTATCACAAGTGTCAGGCCAGGCTGGACTGCATAGTTCAGGACAACCAAGGCTAGAGAGACTTTGGCTACAAACAAACTCAAACTCCACCTGATATACAGAATCACGTGTATTAAAAACAAAACAAAATCCCCAAATTTCCTGGGCACAGTGATGCAAACCTTTAACTCAGCAGATAAATCTGAGTTCAAGTCTCCACTGGGAGTTCCAGGCCAGTATGGGCTTCAAAGTGAGACCCTGTTTCAAACTCCTTTGAGTATCACCAAGTAAGAAAGGTCTAGCAAATCTAGATAATGAATGCAAAGAATGGTGTCAATGATAGTAGAAATGTTCAAAACTTGAAACAGCAGAGCCTATTTACATGTGATGTTCCAATACCCACAACTGGGCATCTAAAACCTCTTTTAGTACCAAATCCTATGTACACTATTGTTTGCATATTCACCCTGAAGCATTGCCTAAACAGGGAACTCAAATGAACTTTTGCTTGGTTGATTACTTCAGGTGTTTCTTCTAAATATACCTAACCATAATCAAGTGTGTGCCCAAACACTGACAGTTAAAATTTCCTTTATGTTCTTTCTATACTTTCCTTAACACTTTATCTACCCATCTTGTGGTCCCTTTTCTAGTTATATGATCTCTACCTGCACAAACATCCACTCACCCACTTCCACACAAGTAAAGCTAGGATTGCCTATGGCCAAGGAGGAAGAACATGTATTTTTTTGAGTCTGACCTTATCATGCTTAATGTAACATGTATTAGTTAGGTTTCTCTGGAAGAGATGAACTAATGGAATAAATCCCTCCCCACACACACAGTTATTAGAGTGCCTTACAGACTGCAGTCCAGCTAGTCCAACAATGGTCGTCTACCAACAGAAACTCAGAGTATCCAGTCGTTGTTCAGTCCATGAGGTTGGATGTCTCAGCTGGTGTTCAGTACAGGTCAGGAATGTTGAAGAAAAATGTGCTATGAAAGTGAAGGAACAAGAGTAGGCAGACAAAGATGGAGGGAGAAATTTCTCTTCTTCTATGTCATTCATATAGGTTGCCACCAGCAGAAGATATGGCCCAAATTAAAGGTGGATCTTTCTACCTCAAAAGATCTGGATTAAAGATGTCATTCCACTTCAAATAATTTAATCAAGAAAAATTCCTCACAGGTGTACCTAGTCCCTTGGCATTTAGTTAATTCTAGATGCAGTCAAGTTGATAACCAAGAATACCCATCACATAAAACTTTACAGATGTGTCTGTTTTTCTTGCAAATTTCCTATTTTATGGCTGTATAAAATTCCATTTTACACATGCATGGCATTTTCATTATCCATTCTGTTGAGGTCATCTATGTTGGTTACATTTCCTTGTTATTCTGTAAAGAGCAGCAGGGTAAGTAGTTGAGGTAGAATAGAATACGTTGGGTACATGCCTAGAAGTGGTATAGCTGTGTTACATGGTAGATCTAATTTCTTTTATGTTTTTAGTTTATGTTTATTGTTTTTTATTTTGTGAATTTCACATCATGCATCCTGTTCTGCCTCATCTTCCACTTCCCTTCAGACCCACCTTCCATTCTTGTAATCTATCCCAACAGTAAAAAAAAAAAAAGAAAAAAAAAATCACTGTGGAAGCTGTAGTTTGTCTCAGTGTGTCCCACAATATTCCCTTTTGTCCACACATTTTTACTTGCAAATGTTCATTACAATGACTCCTTGATCTGGTAGAGGCTTCTGCCACATTGTTAATAATGGAACCTCACTGGGACTCCTGTAGATATCCTGTTGTTGCCTTGTGTCAGAGATTCTGTAGTTTTAGGTGTGTGGAATTGGCTACTTCATGCACTTTGGCAGTTTGTCCATGGGGTTGATGTTGGGGTGAGTCAATTCAAAGCCCTGGTTCTGGGCCTGCAACCCCCACATCAAGGGCCAGCTCTCCTCCACCACCCAGATAAGGTGGAGGAGGACTTGCTCTCCCAAGTGTTGCAGAAAGTAAGGAGGAGTGACAGTTTTTCTGCTCTCATGACCCCATTAGGGTCACCTCTCTTGCCTGCTACCTGTGGGTAGGGCAAAAGAGAATGGAGAGTTTCTCTTCCTCACCAACACCATTGCACAGCAGACAAAAGGCAATAAGGAGCAGTGACAGATCACCTGCTCTTTTGACCCACATGGGGGCCAAATCTCCTGCCTTGCCACTGGAGGGCAAAAGGGAGGGGAGGAGATCTCGCTCTCTCTTAGCAACACCTCCACAAAACAGGAAAAAGGCAAGGGTGGCTCTCTCATAGTCATGCCCTCTGGTTCAGCTCTCCCACATACCCCCCACATCCATGGCTAGCTGTACTGTGCTGCCCAGATGAGTTGCCTGGCCTTCTCTCCTCAGTGCTGCAGATGGTGAAGAACAGGGACAGTTTTCCTGCTCATAGCCCCAGCGCCAGGTCTCCTACCTATTATGGGTGTTGAGGAGTGAGGGAGAGGAGGTTATCTCTCCCTCATCCATGCACCCACAGAGAGGCAAGTGGTAGGGTCAGCTCTTCCAAGCTTGCATCCTTGGGGCCAGCTCACTTTCAAATTCTGAAATGTGCAGAGCCTGCTCTCCCAAGTACTTCAGCTCCTTAGGGACAGTGTCTGCTCTTCTGCTATCATGCCTCTGCAGACAGTTGTTCCATGATGCCCAAGTGTGTGGTGAGCTGGTTCTGCACAGTCCTTAGACATCAACATGTCCCTTGGTGGCAGCTCAGACTAGGGATGTCCACCTAGATTTTGGTGGAGCTTACCCCTGCTGCTTCACGGCCATGGACCCAGATATTGCCCCTGTTGGCAGCAGAGGCCAGGACCCTACCGTGGTCCTAGGTGTAATCACCAGCTACTCACATCAGATTGTTCCTCACTACTTTCAGTTCTTCAGTTCCTCTCTTCATTGTGCTTAAATCTCTTTCTCTTCCATTTATCTAACACTTACTTGCTCCTGTTCATGGTAACTTGAGTCTATGAGTGTCTTGGCTTGTTTCAGGAGTGGCCTTAGGAATGTTAGGCCCCACTTGTGCACTGTGGATTATAGTGTCTGGCAGGGGTCATCCTCAGTATGGTCTGACCTTCCAGGCCTGTGTGACACGAGGCTGGTGTTCATCTCGGGCTACCTCCTTGTCCAGGCACCATGGTACTAGTCTGGTTGTTTTGGGTTCCCTCCTTGCCAAGCTCACCTGAGAGGCCATCTGCCTGGGATATGTGATACCAGACAGGATTTTTCTATTCTCTGACTTGCTTCCTGTCCTGGGAGCCAATGTAGTGCTTGCCTACTGCTGGACTAATGGTTGCCATAGGCTAGATCTCTGTCCAGGCTCCCTGGTGCCAGGTGGTGGTCTCAGGCGTCTATTTTTTTTTCTGTGAATGTTTAGACTACTGTTCATTCTGATATTCATAGATCAGAGCCTAGAATGTAGACATAGCCTCTCTCCTTTCTGCCACCTACCCATGTATATATGACACAGCAGCTACATTTGCAATGCCTCTAGGGGCAGTTCCCCTTCTGATCAGATAATCTCAATTGAAATACTTTCTTTGTCAATTCACATCTATGTTTACAGCAACTTTATTTGATTATTAAATTTCTATTATTGTACTTTTAAACACAAAATAACTCTGTTTCTTATAGTGTCTCATGGTTGATATTCTTTGTACTTTATTGTTACTTATTTGATGAAATAGATTTGTATTGCTATATATTTGATGAAATATCATAACTCTCCATATTTTGATTAATTTTTTAGATATTATTTCTTTTACTACTTTAATTATATTTCTCAAATCTTATTTTGTAATGCTTTTAATTTTGAGTGGTGATGGTACATTATTGTTCCTGGAACTGTTTGTTTTTTTTCCTTGAGACAGGGTCTCTGTAGTCCAAAGAGACCTTGAGGTTCTGATCTTCCAACCTTAGGCTCCAATTGTCTGGGATTACAGGTATAAATTGCCCTGCCTGGCACACTTTCATATGGTGTAAGTATAATTTGAGCTTTTGAACAATTGTCAGGAACAGTTTCCTTAATTTCAGTGTCCTCTGGGATTGTGGTTGATGTTTTAATTTTTTTGTAATTGCAGTTTTTAATTTTTATTTAATGATTTTTCTTAGATGTATTCCCTTTGACTTATATTCCTTGTTGTTAGTGGCACTGAAATCTATCCTTAGGCTACCGTTGCACTGATTTGGACAAAGTTTTCCTAGATGTTTTGAAGGAATGTGATTTGCCCCCCCCCACTGAGGATGTGTGTGTGTATGTGTGTGTGTGTGTGTTTCTCTGTGTGTGTATACATGTATACTATATTATTTAAAGTTCTGTTTTAATCTTCATTTTAGTCTCACTACAAATTTCAAGATCATACAAATGGAGAAAGTTAAGGTTCCCTTCTCAACTTTCATGAACATGCTATTGCCCTGTATAGGTGAGCACAATTTTAGAGACCCAGATGTATGAAATAACTTCAAACATCAATTGTGTAAATGATTTTTGCTTTATCTTCATAAAATGGCATTTCTAAGACTTTTATTGAAGGAGCAAAACTCTGGTACATTTCAAGCCAGTGGTTGCTCATAACATGTATATACCTTGGAGGAAAAGTTTTGCCAGGGAATAAAACTAATAGATTAAATATCAAAAAATACTCCAGGAATTTGATCTTCTCAAGAAACGCATACAAATGATAATGCAATGACAAATTGCTTTCTTTCTCAAGATGCAGGTATATCCTGATTCCATTTATGGGTACAAGTTGGCTGGATTTGACTGATAGGAATTGACTAAGTACAGTGCATCAAACACTGCTTAGCCAGTCAATCTTCTGTAGTTATTTTTGAAGTAATGTTTTATGTAATATTTTCTAGAGATATTTTCTAAAATATCTTTTTTGTTTTCTGTTTTTGAGACAGGATCTAACTTTGTTGTCTATGTTGTCCTGACAACCACTATGCAGACCAGGCTGGCCTCAAAGTCATAGAAATACACTTGATTCAGCTTCCAAAGTACTTCAATTAAAGCCCTGCACCACCTTACCTGGCATCAGAAATGTTCAATTTTGTCATTTTTGCTGTTGTTAGTGTTTTGTGGAGGGCAAATTTCAAGAATGTTCACTTCTAGATTAAAAAAATTTACTCTCTCAAAAATTTTGTTGAGTAGCTGGAAGAGGAGTTAGATTAATATAAATAAGATTTAGTGAATATCTAGGGGCTTCTGATATAGTCTCTTAATATGGGCATGAAGATCAACTTGGTTGTGGGCAATTTGTGTATCAACATATGGACTAAAAATAAGGTTTATAGCATGGCATTGTTTTCAGCTGCTAATAGCTTTATGAAGTGGGCAGAGCCCAGATTAGGCTGAAGCCAGGTGAAACAAGGAGAGATCCTATGTAAGGATGAAGTGGGTGGAGCCCGAGAGAGAGAGATCCTATGCTAGAGAGTTCCCATGCTAGAGATGGCAAGATACAAGGCAGCTTGTATCATCTGATGAAGAAAATGCTGGTGGACTGAGAAGCAGATCTCAAACAGAGCTGAAAAATTATGGCCAGCTCTCCCTGAAGAAGAAAGATGCTGGTCAGCAGAGAAAGCCTCAGCAAAGCAGCCAAAGGCCAAGGACTAAACCCTGTGGCACAGCTTTTGCCTAGAGAGGGGTTCGACCAGTTCAAACAGTGGCCTGAATTGAACTGGGCCAGTCTTAAAGACTGAGGCAGAGCAGCTGAATGGCTAATACAAAGCGAATAAATTGCCTTATGGGCACTTCGGCCTTCCCAGAGAGAAGAAAGCCTCAAGCCTCATTTAAAGTGAAGCTGCCTTAGCCAATTTACCCTAAAGAACTTACATCTGAGAGAGTCCTGAAGACTGCTGACTAAATACCTTAAAGGATCTATTCCTGAGGTATTCTTAACAACTGAGGACCTGCCTGCCCCAGAGACTGTATCTCTAAAAGGTTAGGATTAGTTGTTGAATAATATTTGTTACAGTTATTAATAGGTTTAGTTGTTAGGTAACAGGGGTTATAGTCATTCTTAGGGCTAGTGGTTAGTTAATTGTTTATATTTGTTATAAGTGCATATAGTTACTAATAAATATATATTGGATAATTAAAAATGATTCATCTTCATGTAGCTTTGGCATGTTATTTGCATTTGACCCTGTCCTTGGGTTTTTAAATCACTGATTTAAGAAAGTTACAGGAACTACCTCATATGGGTACTGTATTCATAACTGCTAGGTTTAGTTTTAGAGATCTGGTGTTTAACATCATGCCTACAGTTCAAAGTACCATATTGTGCCATCTAAACTTCAATGTTCTTACTAAAATAAGAAATGAGAGCTTATATAAGTAATTAATAATCTGACCACTATATTACATTAAAGGACTGGCATTACAAATGAAACCTATATACAACCTACTATGACAATATACTTCTCTATTGCAAATAAATGTCAAAATAAGTTTCAATGTACAGAACTTTAAATTGATAACCAAGCTTTTCTGAATAAATAAATAAGTAAATAAATAAATATATATTCACAATAATATGTTTAATGGTAAAGTATTTGTCTTTAAGTAATAATGTAAAAACTTTTATTCTATTAAATCTTGTTCATTTTTATGTTTTTGTACCAGAGCCTGATACATTTGTGAGTGTTTCTTTGTCAAATTTCTTTGTAAAATAAAACCTGAGAAAGACCGTCTACTTAATTAGCTATATTCACACTCTCCATAGGAAAGGACTGTTTACTTAATATATCTTTGATGCAAGCACACATTGAACAACTTTCATTTTATCATAATCCAAAACCATAAGAAACCAAGCCACTATAGCTTTTTGAAAAACACCTTAGTTTTGTAGCTGAGAATATGTATTCGTTACCTGAAAATACATTACCCAGATTATAATATATTTTATTATTAAGTAAATT
>CAJQZJ010030353.1:0-21156 GCA_907164525.1 Lophiomys imhausi | reverse complement strand
CAGTAGCTAATGAAGGAACGGTAAACAAGGGGCTTAGAGGTGGAGCAATTGTTGCCTGTGCAATTTCTAGGTTTAGTTTCCTTTACCTGCATGTAACTCAGTTTCCAGAGCATCTTCTTCCCTCTTCTGGCTGCTGCAGATATTGTGTGTACAGTGTACATAGACCTGTGGTCAGTCAGACAGACACTCATACAAATAAAATGAAAAATTCAAAATAACTTTTGTTTTTCAAGACAAAGTTTCTCTGTGTAACAGCTCTGGCTGTCCTGGACTTGCTTTGTAGGCCAGGCTGGCCTTGAACTCACAGAGATCCGCCTGCCCCTGCCTCCCAAGTGCTGGGATTAAAGGCGTGCGCCACCACCGCCCCTTCAAAATAACTTTTAAAGAAAGGAACAGTCCCAGGCATGGTGGGACACACCTTTAATCCCAGAACTCAGGAGTCAGAGGCAGGTAGATCTCTGTGAGTTCAAGGCCAGCCTGGTCTACAGAGTGAGTCCAGGATAGCCAGGGCTCTGTTACACAGTGAAAGCCTGTCTCAAAAAAAAACAGACGAAAACAAAAACCAGTAAACTATCTGGAGGTATTGCATAGGGATTCAGGATGGCAATGCAAGGAAGAACTTGGAACTGTCACTGTTAGTGTGTGAGTAACTGTGGAAGCTGCATATGTGCCAGCATTCGAAGAGGTGATCCTTATGAGAAATAAAGTTGTTTCTGTGCATGGAGCCCAGAGCTGGAGAATGCCCTGTGCCCACTGTAATGTGACAATGGAAGAGTCACCATATTGATGATGTAGTTAGGAACACAGCAGGAACTTGAGAGGATCCTCCCTAATTGTGGAAGAATTTGTAATACAGGAAGATGCCATTATCCAGCATCCCATCAACTGAGAAGTCTGCTATGGAAGGAAAGTTAATTGTTTCAAGCACCATAGTTTTCTTATTCTGTGTGTAATAACAGGCCCCAGATCTCAAAAACCTCCTCACTGATAAGTCAGGTATGGTGTGGAAATAATTCATGATCACCAAACAGGACGTGGCATTAACAGCTGCATGCTAATTGTGTCTTAAGTCACATACAACTCTTTCCTGCTGTTCATATATGGAACTCATTGAGAGACCAAACACACTGAGTGACTTTCTCACTGTCACACTCACCCCAGTGCAGTGGTTTGCAGTTGAGCTTCTAAGGTCCTGAAGGTCATGCATGTTCTCTGAGGGGACCTGGCTGTGTGTGGTGTATTGACTGGGAGCTTTTGAGTTTGCTACATTTGACCTTCATCTCTACAGTGCTGTGGAATTCCATGTTGCTGCTGTGACCTCCACCGACCTTCTCATAGACCCACCTTTATGGGTTCTGAGAGCACAGATCTCATTTCTGTTGCTGCTCCTTATGTCCTTCTTTTGTTGCATTAAACACAGTGACTTCTCCATTCCTGTGTCTTCTGGTTTCTCCTGGGTAGGAACACTGACACTGTTGAGCGATTTTTCTTTCCTTCCTCAAAGTTGGGAATTTCTCCCTATTTCCTCATCTTGTTGCTTTCTAAGCTAAAGTCTGTTGTCTTTTCATTGCTTTAACTCTGTTTTTGATACTACGATTTACCTGACCCCATCTACTTGTTATTCTTGCTTGGCTCATTGAGTATCTTTTAAATTCCTCAAGGAATTCATAAATATATGCAGCTGGTTTCTAGATATTTACTTGAGTTCTAATAAAAGAACTTCTGATATCTTATTTGATCTTTGAACATCCTTTGGGTGTTATTCACATTTGGTCATTTATGAAATTTGAATGTATTGTAGAAAAACTGTAGAGCAATTCCTCTGAAATCATAGGGAAAAAATATAGGATGCATCTGCCCCATGACTAGTGATGAACAATTCAGAATTAAGTTAATGATAAGTGGCATGTGCTCTCCCATGCTTACCCTAAAATTCTTTAACAAGAAATCATGAGATTTCCATTAAAAATCATGGAAGTTTCCATTAATTACTAAGAGAGTTATATGATATTATACTATAAATAAAATATCTATACAGTATATTTATATATATATACATATACAGTATATTTATATATATATACATATATATATATATACATATATATATATATATATATACTGGCACCATAGTTATGTAAAATAAAAATGTTATCCAGACATGCAGAATTAAGGCTTACTTTGTGACACAAGATTAACATAAGATATAACATATGGATAAATAAGCTAGGAGTCTAGGCACATGTCATGCAGTCCTAGTTTCACATGGAAATATAAGGTTGGTTTCCACAGAGGAAACTGGTAGCAGCCAGAGATGGAAGGATCTCAGGGATGTAACAGTAAGTACTGGTTGTCAATTTGAGTGTATGAAGAACTGCCTCAGGATGGGAGACACCTCTCAGAGGTGAGAGTATGGGAATGCCTGCAAGTATCACAGCTGATAGGGAAACAAACCAGAAGAGGCAAAAAGGAAAACATGGGTGAGTTGGCTCAGATTTGTAGAGTCTGACATCAAGCAGTTTATTGTAAGCCTATTTAAACACAGTACAGTTTAGAAAAATGTTTCCTGGTATAATACAATCCCTGGTGCACAGGGAAGCATAATTACGTCAAAACTCAACTCAACTCAAAGAATACACCATTTTTTCCAAGAAGCTGGGTTCTAGAGATAGACTCAGTACATTAGTGTAGAGTCTTGAGGAGGATCTGGCTTTGCATTGGCCATTGAGATTGTACAGATAACACAGAGGTCAGCAGGCTGTAAAGTCCCTGTGACATCTCCCTTAAGCATGGGTTCTATTGACTAAGAAACCAAGCTAAAAGTAAAGGCCTAGCGTAGAGAGAGTCTGGAATGAATGTTCTAGGCCATCTGGCTCTATAGGAAACAAGGGTCACCAGGTTACCAACAACATCCCTACCGAAGGCTTCTGGGTGGAAAACAGGTATTCATTTTCTTCTTTGAGGAGAAACAAACTTGGTTGATTAATACTTCTGGTTTCCCTAGTTATTCAGTCCAAGGACTTTTGTTCTCCCAATATCTCCTCCCTTCTAATTTTTTTTTAAAGATACTTTAATAGAGGCCAACCTTGAACACATTGCCTCAATGACTACTCTAATATAGGCAAGAGTAAGAGAGTTATAACTGTAGCTAACCAAGGATCAAGGGAAGGGGAAAACCAATTTAACTAGAGTGGCCATTCAAAGATCCCTTGAAACATTTTGTCTATCTCATTATGTAAACTATTAATTTTACCATCAATTGTGTGAAAAACAATACTAAAATACCTTAAAACAACACATACCAGAGAATTTTTGACAACCAAGATTATACTTGAGCAACAAATAATTTATAGTAGCTCTATTTTATAAAACTATAGTCCTCAAATCACCCATCTCTATATTAATTTCTGCTAATGTTTTTGCTAAAATATTAGTAGTTTTCCTAATCATACAGGCCATTTTTGAGATTTCTCTTTGTATTCTAGTAATGATTCCTGGGCTAGGCAATAATGGCTGCAAGAATTACAGGATCCAGTAGTTGTAAAGAATCGTCACGATTTTCAGGAAGAGTTCTCTTAATTTTATTGACAAATTGAAAGGATTTACTGAACAAAATGGATGAATATGGCTAGACAATCTTTAGCATGACAAAACTGTATCATATTGCCTCCTATCATACCTTCAACACTGACAAAAAAAAACAACAACAACAAAAAACCAAACACCATTTGGATTCTGAGTTGACAAGCTGATAATCAGCATGTAATACAGTCAGTAAACATAACAGCATTATTTTGGTGTCATTTGCTTTACAATAGTTTTTCAGTTTCATTTGGTCCCACTTATTAATTGCCAGTCTTAGTGCCAGTCCTAGCTCTCAGTGTTCTGCTCAAAAAGTCATCTCCTATGCTAATGCATTCAAGGGTACCCCCTACTTTCTCTTCTGTTGGGTTTACTGTATGTTAGTGGAACTTTATATAATTGTGTTAGTTTCACAGTTGACCTCTTAATCCCCTAACATCTGAATAGTTGAGACTCTTTATATTATTTATTAACCATGCTGCACAATACAAAAGCTGAGCAGTTTTTACTCTACTTTTAACCCACTAAACTAATCTGCCCCCCCCCCATGGTAAATCTCAGAGATACTTGTGCATTGTGGCTTTCCTGTTTCAACTCAATCACCTCCCTTCTCTCCTGCCTCTTCCTTCTCTGATCCCCTTCCTTTCTCTCCTTAACTCCTCACCCCTGGCAGGAAGTCAAGCCCTAGTCTCTCCCCTGCTCAGTGATTGGTTGTAAGTTGGTTTATTGACATTTCAGGGGACAAATGGGGAGCAGTGTTTATATAACATTGAGACATGAGCTCTTCAGAACAAGGACCAGAACCAGATATGGGAGGGTGAGAAATCAGCATTTGAATTACATAATAATCTTATGCCTACAAGTCTATATGGTTTTATGTTGAGTTCTTTGAACAACTTAGACTGGAGTTTTGTTCAGGATGATAAATATGGATCTATTTGCATTCTTCTACATATAGATATCTAGTTAGACAAACACCATTTGTTGAAGATACTTTCTTGTTTTCCATTGTGTATTTCTGGCTTCTTTTTGCTGTATGTTGCCTTTATTATGCTGAGTTATGCTCCTTGTATCCTTACTCTCTCCAGCCTGCTTAACTTTTAGTTTCATTTGCTTGAAAGACTTTTTCCATTTTTAAACTGTAATTTGGGGTCTATCATTGGTTGTGAATTGCATTTCTTGAGGACAGGAAAAACTTGGGTATTGTCTTCTGAATCAATCTATTTGCCCTATCTCTTCATTAATATTAGGAGACCATGAATATAAAAGCCTGGATGGCTCAATTAGAGCATCAGACTTCAAATCTGAAGATCCAAAGTTCAAATGAGACCACAAATATTAGGAGTTATTATTGGGCAGAACCAAGATGGCAGTGGTTGGCCAGACACATTTTGAGCACTGGGAAAACAGCTAGAAGACCAGAGGGATGTGAACCCTCTGGGGCTCACCTGGAAAACCCAGGGACAAATAAAAGTCCCTGGGTGAGACTCTCAGACATGCAGAAAAACAGACTGGACAGTTGTGGAAGCTGTAGAAGCAGGACAGCTTCATAATGAGAGGAGCCTACTGGTCTGAGCCATTCAAGTCTCCAGATAGCAGCTCCAAACCTCAGACAGGGCTACTAAGCAGGTTCCTGAGTCCCCAGCTTCCACACAGATGTCCAGCACCAAAAAGAGGACCAATAGAGCCATGGTAATGGACTTATTCTCAGCGTAATCATTATGGAAGTGATCCACAGCACATTATGAGCTAAAGGAGAACTTCATGGACACCTCAGTATATCTCCAGCATAGTGGCAGTTTGGGAGAAACTATTTGGGCTCACCTGGAAGGGCTTTGGACATTACAATTCCCTCTACTGGATACACAAACACTCCAAAGAGCATTGCAGATAGACAAGGCAGCATGGGGCACTTCCTGCTATGGTACAGTGGCCAGTAGGTCTGATCAATTCAGGACCTGAGGGGGGCCAAGATGGCGGCGAACTGCACGGACGCATTTTGAATGTGGGAGAGAAGAGCCATAGAAAACACAGAGTTGTGGGACACTGTGCAAAAACCGGAGGGTCTGGCCCCTCCGGGAACACGCACAGCTCCCAAGGGACTGTTAAAAGTCCCAGGGCAAGGCTCTCCCCCATCTCTCGCAGACAAGGAAGCCACTAAATCCGGGATTCGGGAACTCCCATTTGGAGAGGCACCTGGTAAGATCGATCCCAACACACAGCAGGCAGAATCAAAGGCCACATGGCGATTGCCCACTAGCCTACTGGGCTTCCCACACCTCAGGAAGACCTTATAACTATTTAGGAAATTTTGCAGAATAGTTGAAGTCTTGTGGTTTTTGTTTGTTTGTTTATTTTTTCGAGATGAAGAAAAAGGGCGCCCAGCAGGTGATCCGCAGCCGCTCGAGCTGGAGTGGAAGGTGGGCCGGCAGAGCAGTTGGGGAGGGAAGCGGACGCTGGCGGGAGGGGCTGAAGCTCCGCCCACCCACGGCAAAGCAGCTAGGGCGGGAGGCTGGCTCTGGCGGCGGGAGGGGCCGAAGCTCCGCCCACCCACGGCAAAGCAGATAGGGAGGGAAGCGGCCAGGCCTGTGGCGGAGAAGCCTAGTGGGTAACCAGAAGCCAGGGGACCATAGCTGTATTCGGGTAAACCCAGACACATTAGATGTGGAGTCAGGCCCTGTCAGCCTCCGTGACGACAAACAAAGCCCACAAAATCTGTGCCTGGGCAAACAGGTCCATACATACCATTAGAACCATTGAAGGCTGATCACTCAGTGTGCAAAATAGAGAAGTCTGAACTGGGAGCAGTGTAACAATCCCAGACCATTACTCACTACCTGGGAATAGGCTACACCAGCTCATAAGGATTCAGGCTATTAAAACCACAGTGACCCTGAGATCACCCTGTAAGCAAGGACAGATAGCCAAGCAATTTGACTCCTTCACCAAAGCATCCCCTGTGGATCCAAACACAGAAAACGACAAGAACAGACAGCTAAACACACACACATGGCCAAAGGTCTAAGAAAAAATAGAAATCAAGGAAATATGACTCCAACAAAGCAGAATTATCCTAGCTCATCCAATTCGGATGACCTCTCACCAACAGTAACACATGAAAACGATGACAATTCTGCATTATGGAAAGTGATAGAGTCTCTTCAAGAAGAACTTAAATCTATGAAGGTATTCAAAGAAGCCACAATTTTACAAGCCAAAACAATGAACAATACCATTAAAGAGCTCCAAGCCAAGGTGACAGAGCTTGAACAGTAAAAAGACAAAGCAATGAAAGATGTTCAGACAAAAACAAGTAAGCTGGAGAAGGAAATGTACAAAATGAACAATACCATACAAGACATGAAAATAGAAATAGAAACAAAACAATAAAGAAAACACAGTCAGAGTTAAAAGAGGAAGTGGAGAACCAAGGGAAGAGAACAGGAACTACGGATGCGAGTATCAACAATAGGATGCAAGAGATGGAAGACAGGATCTCAGGCATGGAAGATTTGATGGAAGAAATCAGTACAACATCCAAAGAAAATGAGAAGGCTAAAAAATCTCTCACCCACAACATCCAAGAAATCAAGGACTCAATGAAAAGACGGAACCTAAGAATCATAGGCATAGAGGAAAGAGAAGACTCCCGACTCCATGGTCCAGGAAGTATCTTCAACAAAGTCATAGAAGAAAACTTCCCAAACCTGATAAAAGAGATGCCAATAAAAATCCTAGAGGCTTACAGAACACCGAACAGATTAGATCAGAAAACAAACTCCTCTTGCCACATAATAATTGAAACACCAAATGTACAGAACAAAGAAAGGATATTAAAAGCTGTAAGAGAAAAAGACCAAGTCACTTACAATGGCAGACCCATCAGAATTACACCTGACTTCTCCTCAGAAACTTTAAAAGCTAGAAGGGCCTGTACAGATATCCTACAAGTCCTGAGAGATCATAGGTGCCCAGCCAGACTACTATACTCAGCAAAAGTCTCTATCAACATAGATGGAGAAAACAAGATTTTCCATGACAAAATCAAATTTAAACAATATCTCCCCACAAACCCAGCCCTACAGAAAATCCTAGAAGGAAAATTCCATCCCAGAGAAGAAAACTTCACCCAAGAAAACAAAGGGAATAGAAAACCCCTCAGCAACTAAACCAAAAGAGACACAGGACTATCACCTATACCAAACTAATGGGAAACAACAACCCCAGGTCATTAATATCCATCAACATCAATGGTCTCAACTCCCCAATAAAAAGACACAGATTTACAGAGTGGATCCGCAAGCAAGACCCGTCCCTTTGCTGCATACAAGAAACAAATCTCACTACCAGAGATAGTCACTACCTCAGAGTAAAGGGCTGGGAAAAGGTTTTCCAAGCAAATGGACCCAGAAAGCAAGCTGGAGTAGCCATCCTAATATCAAACAAAACAGACTTCCAACTGAAGTTAATGAAAAAAGACAAAGAAGGGCATTATATACTCATTAAAGGGAATATTCATCAAGAGGAAATCTCAATACTGAACATCTATGCCCCAAATACAAAGGCACTTACTTTTGTAAAAGAAACACTTCTAAAACTTAAATTGCACATCGATCACAACACATTAGTAGTGGGAGACTTCAACACCCCACTCACAACAATGGACAGATCATCAAGACTGAGGCCAAACAGAGAAATATTGAGTCTAACAGAGATCATGAACCAAATGGACCTAACAGATATCTACAGAACGTTTCACCCAAACACAAAGGAATACACCTTTTTCTCAGCACCCCACGGAACCTTCCCCAAAATCGACCATATAGTTGGACACAAAGACAGCCTCAACAGATACAAGAAAATTGAAATAACCCCTTGTATCTTATCAGACCACCACGGAATAAAGCTGGTCTTCAACAGAAAAAGAATCAACAGAAAGCCTACACACACATGGAAATTGAACAGCTCCTTACTGGATGACCACTGGGTCAGGGAAGAAATAAAGAAGGAAATCAAAGACTTCTTAAAATCCAACGACAATGAAGACACAACATACCCAAACCTATGGGATACAATAAAAGCTGTGCTACGAGGAAAGTTCATAGCACTAAGTGCATTCAAAAAGAAAATTGTGACAGCTCATATTAGTGAATTAACAGCTAAGCTGGGTGAATTGGAAAAAAAAGAAGCAAACACTCCCAAGAGGAGCAGAAGGCAGGAAATCATCAAACTTAGGGCTGAAATCAACAACTTAGAATCAAAAAGAACTATACAAAGAATCAATGAAACCAAGAGTTGGTTCTTCGAGAAAATCAACAAAATAGACAGACCCCTAGCCAAATTAACTAAAAGGCAAAGAGAAAGAACCCAAATCAACAAAATCAGAAATGAAAAGGAAGAAATAACAACAGACATCGAGGAGATCCAGAAAATATTCGGGTCCTACTTTAAAAATCTATACTCCACCAATTTTGAAAACCTAAGCGAAATGGACAATTTCCTCGATAAATTCCACCTACCAAAACTAAATCAAAATCAGATTAACAGCTTAAACAGCCCAATAACCCCTAAGGAAATAGAAACAGTCATTAATAATCTCCCAACCAAAAAAAGCCCAGGGCCAGATGGCTTTAGCACGGAATTCTACTGGACCTTCAAAGAGGAGCTAACACCATTACTCTTCAAACTCTTCCACCACATACAAACAGAAAGAACACTGCCAAACTCATTCTATGAGGCCAGTGTAATTCTGATTCCTAAACCACACAAAGACCCAACAAAGAAAGAGAACTTCAGACCAATCTCCCTCATGAACATAGATGCAAAGATACTTAATAAAATACTAGCAAACTGAATTCAAGAACACATCAAAAATATCATACATCATGATCAAGTAGGCTTCATCCCAGGAATGCAAAGATGGTTCAATATACAAAAGTCTATCAATGTAATTCACCATATAAACAAGATGAAAGAAAAAAACCACATGATAATCTCGCTAGATGCAGAAAAAGCATTGACAAAATCCAACACCCCTTCATGCTAAAAGTCCTGGAGAGAACGGGCATACAAGGACCATACCTAGAAATAATAAAGGCAATATACAGCAAGCCAGTGGCCAACATCAAATTAAATGGAGAGAAGCTTGAAGCATTTCCTCTAAACTCAGGGACAAGACAAGGATGTCCACTTTCACCATTTCTCTTCAATATAGTACTTGAAGTTCTTGCTAGAGCAATAAGACAACTAAAGGAAATCAAAGGGATAAACATTGGAAATGAAGAAGTCAAATTATCCCTATTCGCAGATGATATGTTAGTATACATAAGCGACCCCAAAAACTCCACCAAAGAACTCTTACAGCTGATAAACAACTTCAGCAATGTGGCTGGATACAAAATTAACTCAAAAAAATCAGAATCCCTTCTTTATACAACAAACAAGCATACCGAAAAAGAAATAAGGGAAACAACCCCCTTCACAATAGCCACAAACAATATAAAATACCTG
Organism: Lophiomys imhausi; assembly: GCA_907164525.1. Taxonomy (NCBI): domain Eukaryota; kingdom Metazoa; phylum Chordata; class Mammalia; order Rodentia; family Muridae; genus Lophiomys; species Lophiomys imhausi. Next base: position 11,064 of record CAJQZJ010030353.1, on the reverse strand, counting down.
GGGGTAACTCTAACCAAGCAAGTAAAGGACCTATCCAACAAGAACTTCAAGCCCCTGAAGAAAGAAATGGAAGAGGCATTTAGAAGATGGAAAGATCTCCCATGCTCAAGGATAGGTAGGATCAACATAATAAAAATGGCTATTCTACCAAAAGCAATATATAGATTCAATGCAATTCCTATCAAAATACCAGCACAATTCTTTATAGACTTGGAAAAAGCTATACTCAACTTCATATGGAACAACAAAAGCCCAGAATAGCTAAATCAATCCTGTACAATAAAAAAGCATCTGGATGTATCACCATCCCAGATTTCAAGCTGTACTACAGAGCAATAATATTAAAAACAGCATGGTACTGGTATAGAAACAGACCGGAGGATCAATGGAATCGAATTGAAGACCCAAACATGGACCCACACACCTATGGCCAACTAATCTTTGACAAAGAAGCCAAAACCGCACAATGGAAGAAGGACAGCATCTTCAACAAATGGTGCTGGTCCAACTGGATGTCCACTTGTAAAAGAATGAAAGTAGACCCATACCTATCACCTTGTACAAAACTTAATTCCAAGTGGATCAAAGACCTTAACATAAGGCCGGCCACACTAAAGATAATAGAAGAAAAAGTAGGAGAAACCCTCGAACTCATTGGCACAGGTGACAACTTCCTGAACAGAACACCAACAGCTCAGGACCTGAGATCAACAATCAATAAATGGGACCTCATGAAACTGAAAAGCTTCTGTAAGGCAAAGGACACTGTCATTCGAACAAAACGGCAGCCTACAGACTGGGAGAAAATCTTCACCAACCCCACATCTGATAGAGGGCTATTATCTAAAATCTACAAAGAACTCAAGAAACTAAATGCCAAGAAACCAAATAATCCAATCAAAAAATGGGAGATGGAGCTAAATAGAGAATTCACAAAGAAGGAATCCCTAATGGCCGAGAGTCACCTGAAGAAATGCTCAACATCCTTAATCATCAGAGAAATGCAACTCAAGATGACCCTGAGATTCCATTTCACACCTGTCAGAATGGCTAAGATAAAGAGCTCAAATGACAGCACATGCTGGCGAGGGTGTGGAGAAAGGGGAACCCTCCTCCATTGCTGGTGGGAGTGCAGACTTGTGCAACCACTATGGAGGTCTGTCTGGAGATATCTTAGAAACCTTGGAATAACTTTGCCTCACGACCCAGCCATACCACTTCTGGGTATACACCCAAAGGACACCTCACAGAGACATAGGGAAGTCTCCTCATCTATGTTCATAGCAGCCTTATTTGTAATAGCTAGAAACTGGAAACAACCCAGATGTCCCTCAACTGAAGAATGGATTAAAAAATTGTGGTACATCTATAAAATGGAATATTACTCAGCTATAAGAAACAATGAAATCATGCAATTTGCAACCAAATGGATGGATCTAGAGAAGCTCATCCTGAGTGAGCTAACCCAGACTCAGAAGGATGCACATGGCATCTATTCACTTATAGTAGGATTTTAGCTATATCGTACAGGATATCTGTACTACAACCAACACACCAAAAGGAACATGGACATAAATGTCTTTTTTCTTTTCATTTCTTTTTCTTTTTCCTTTCCCTCTTTTTTTCTCTTTCTCTTTCCTCTCTTTTTTTGTTGTTGTTCTTTGTTTTTGTGGGTTTGTGTGTCTGTTGGTTTTTTTTTTTAGTTCCCCCCCATAGCAAGGAGACACCGTTCACTGGCAGTACTGCCTCGTAGGCCCCCAGTGTATGAAGAGGCCCTCAGCCCTCATATGACTCCTGATCTGTGGTGAGAGACTGTTAGGCAGGGACACTCCACCCCAGAGGAACAAGACGGAAGAGTCAGGGGGTAGAGCATGGGAGGGTGGGGCTGGGAAGCGGGAAAAGAGAACAATATGTCAAGGATGTAACCTGTAGCAACAAACAAATAAATTTACTAATTAAAAAAAAAAAAGCAGGTAACAACGTTAAAACACTGTAAATAAAATAATGGACACAGCCGTTCAACCTGGTTTTATGAACCTCCAAGTGTCGAAAAAACGTAGAGCTAAGGTAAAATACAGGAGAAATGTGGTGTTAACCCATGCCTTTAACTTCAGCAGAGACGGGAGGAGCACCATAGAGTTAGTGGACTTATAAATTCTAGAGTTACACGGAAAAGGGTGGTGAGGGTACACACCCTTAATCCCATCATTCAAGAAGAGTACACCCTTAACCCCAACACACTAGAGACAGAAACAGGCAGATCTCAGAGCTCAAGGTCAGCCTGATACAAAACAAACTCTAAATAAAGAAAAACTTTGATCCAGTTGTGGTGGAACACATCTTTAATCCCCTCAGATGGGAACCACAGGTCTCGGATCCCAATAATTAGAATGCAGAGACAAACACATAGGATTCAGAAGGACCTAAGTTTAAAAGCTACTTACAAAAGGCCCACACAACACAAACAAATTGTCCTTCGAGACCTCAAAATATATACACTAAAGCAGGTTTAGCTCCAAAATAACAAAATTTCTTCTTTAAACCAGATTGAAAGAAAACACTTTATATATTGTCAAAAACCTAATTTGCTTCAGGAGAAATATTACCTACCCCCCCCCAAAAAAAAAGGAGGCGATTGTCCCTGAGTGAGGATTAGGGCAGGGCTCTGTTCTTATCTTTCCAGGAGAATCAAAGCATCCATTCAAGGAACCCAGGGACAACTGGACAACAGAAACCTCAGCAGAAATCAGAATCAGACACCAAAAGAAGACGAGTGACCCAGATGATTCAGCCTGACAGACTCCCTCAATAGATGTCTCCATCAAAATCCTACAACCACAACAACTCAATATCGCTAAGACCATTCAGCTCTACACAATGCCCCAGCCAGAACCTCAGTAAAGCCTGGAAGTTCAGCTTCTGCCTACAAACTCCTTAGGACATCTAAACAGCTGAGAACAGAAGGACTCAACATAAAAGGATTGTATTAACATTTTTAACCATTTTTCCATTTTGGTTTGGGCCCCAAACAGGTTTACTACGACCCAAATCAGCAGGAAGTCATTTTAAGAGAGCGATGTCCCATACCCAGAGGGTGGGGAGGGTGTTTCTCTGCCCCCCCCCTTTTTCGGTTATTTGAAGGACAACTGAAAACTCTGTTATTTAGGGGAAGAGATTACAAGTTGTTAAATGGTCCTGTTTAATGGGTTTTGGAGGTTAGAACCAGGGTATTCCTTCTTTCCCTTTTCCGTGTCCTTCGTTATCTCCTATGTAGGAATGCACGGACTTGAGAAAAATTGAGACATAGACAGCACAGGAAGGATCAAGAAGAAAGGTCACATTATTGAATATGCCCTTATACCCTTGTATATTGATACAAAATTAGTAGTATATTTGGCTAAAGTGGTATTGACCATTCTTTATTGTGCAAAAATAAGATTGTATTGGTCTACGTCGGTATTGATATTTGTATATTGATACAAAATTAAGATTATAGTTGGCCACAATGGTATTGACCCTTGTATATGGACGCAATGTTAAGATTGTATTGGGCCGCACAGGCATTGATCTTTGTATATTGATACAAAATTAAGAGTATATTTAGCCACATTTGAATAGATCTTTGTATATTGATACAAAATTTAAGGTAACGCTTCCTAATGGTATCGTACCTAGAGATACTTAAAAATGAAATGTGAAGCTCTGGCCTCTTGATACCAACTGTCTTAAACTGTTTAGGATAGTTAAGAAAAACAAACTCCTAGTCATGCATGCATGTCACCTTGTTAGCTACTAAGACAGTCTATCACAGATATTCTCTAAGCTACTCAGTAATCAAGTTGTTAAGAGACAAGCAACATTTGCTTATCTAAATACAGGAGATAGATAGGGCATCTTCAAAAACCCCAAGAGATCTGCAGAATATGGCATTCAAAGATGTAGTCTTAAATTAAGATTTTTTTTGATATCATGACATATCAGCTCCTGACAGCACCCCCTACTCTACTCCAAGTAGAAGAAAAGCATCGAAGAATCTCCAGTGTGAGATGGTTGAATTAGTGGCAAGCCTATCTCTTGTCATGTAAAAACTCCTTGCTTCAACTGCAGACAGACTGCTATCCAAAAAGGACAAAACTTGTTAGCAGGGAAGTCGACAGCCTAGCTCTGCCAAGACAGGGTAGGTTAGTCCTTCACAATCCCTGCTCTACAATAAATGTCTGTCAGAGAAACAGGACCAAAAGGCTGAAGACTGATGCTGGAATGTATGGAGAGAAAATGGGAACTGTCCAGGTAGTCACTGGTATGTCATTTCTTAGTATTGGAAGCTGCAGGCCCTGCACTTCCTATATAATCAGATATATTTATCCTTCTCAGCTCTCTGAGGTGGTTGAAGAATAGACAGCTTGAGTCTCATAGCTAAATTTTGAGTTGTTTAGGAATCAAGAGGGCGTTGTAGATCTAAGAAGATTGTTATAATAGTGATGCAAGTTAGTATGAAAGCTAAGTCAGTTATAGAACTTTAAACTCATGGAGATGGTTAGAAGGTAGAAGGTTAAAGTCAGGGGCCAAATATGTATGAACTGGACATTGGGAAGGTATACTGGGCCATTTAACTCTCATAAATGTGGCATATTTAATTCTGCTGTTTTGTATAGAATTTACTGTTATAAGAGAAAGAACAATTTGTTGGAATGAAAAGAGAAGCTGTTGGGGGTGGAGAAGAGGGTGGAAGGGTGGGACAGGAAGGGGGAATAGGGAAGGGTTTGCGACTGAGATGTAACTTGAAAAAAAATAAAGTACTTATAAAAAAAAAGAAATTCATATTCTATCAAGGTATACAGGTATGTAAGAAAGACGTACAAATCAAACATTTACTGTTAACAAATCATAAAAAATTTAAGTGCCTTTTAATGTGTACATACTTTTATCATTTATTAAAGACAAAAGAAAATTTATATTCTAATGAGATGGATTTTCTTATTTTTACTAAAAGAATTAAATACTGGGGAATGTTTGTTACTGCAGGATGGAGCACATCTTCAGTGTTTCCAGAGATGATCAATATTTTGTTGCTGATTCACTAAACTACAGTATAGTATCTGAAATATGTTCAGGACCATTTCAGAATTGCTGGGAATTCTGCGCTAATCCCAAGCCAAAATGTAATTTTTATTTATATACTTATTTTATGAAACTCAATCAGCAATTCAAATCATAATTGTTACAACCAAACCGTATAACATACTAGAGCCCAAAAGTACACTAATGTTATACTTACATGCTGAAGAATGATGATGTGAAAAAGCATTGACCGTTTCTGTTCTCTGTAATTAAGCCATTAAGTTTAATTTCTTAGTTTTGGAAGCTGCGGTTCCTGCACGTCCTATATAATCAAATATATTTATCCCTCTCAGGTCTCTGAGGTGGTTGAAGAACAAATAGCTAGAGTCTCATAGTTAAATTTTGAGTTGTTTAGGAATCAAGAGGGTGTTCTGGATCTAAGAAGATGTTTTTAAAATTGTGATGCAAGTTAGTATGAAAGCTGAGTTAGATATAGAACTTTAAGCTCATGGAGATGGTTAGATAGTAGAATGTTAAAGTCAGGTGCCAAAAATGTATAGACTGGACATTGGGAATGTATGTTAAGCCATATAGTCTCATAATTGTGGCCTAATTATTTCTGTTGTTTTGTATTGTATTTATTGTTATAAGAGAAAGAGCCATTTGTTGGGACTGAAAGGGGGAGCTGTTGGGAGGAAAAAGATATACCTTAAACTTAAAAAAAAAGGAAGGGGATGGGTGGGTTGAGGCAGAAGAGGGTGGGAGGGTGGGAGAGTGGGACTGGAGGGAGGAGTAGGGAGGGGATTGCAATTGAGATGTAATCTGAAGAAATAAAAAATAAATTTAAAAAAATAAAAAAAATTCAGGACCTGAGCATGCGTGGGCAGCTCTGACCTCCAGACAGAGGTCCTCCATGAGCCCCTAGCTTCAACTCTGGCACTCCAGCACCCAAAAGAGCACCAGCAGAGCCACAGGAATGGTAAGATCAGAGTGGACTGAAAGGCAGGTGGTTGAGTTAAAGGTGGCAAAGCTCTTCTGAGTCCAAGCCCTGTGGCTGGTTGTGGTGTTCATAGTGGATTTCCCTGCTAGTGTACCTTGACCCCCCTCAGAGGGATACCCAGTCTTCAGCATCTACCATTCTGGCCTTGCAGCAGCAGGTTCTTGGCCATTGGGCACTGCCCAAGTAACACAGACTACAAGGGCTTACCACTTAGGGCCAAGAGGCACAGAGGTGCCCTGGGGATCACCTAGAAGGAGCTACCTGGGGGGACCATGAACACAGACCCGACCCTTGGACCAGACACATGAACAGCAGGGGATCTGCACTCTAGCTTACAGTGTCTGTGTCCAGGAACCCCCCCTCCATCCACTGATCTTGCTAGGAAGACCTGCTGGATTTCAGGATGCTGCAGGCTTAAATAACACATCCCCCCCAATCCCTGACCTGAGTACCCAGTTGGGACACAACAGGAAGTGGTGAACTTCAAGTGGCCCACTGAGATCCAACCCCCAACACAAGTCCCACCCAACTTGTCGAGAGCTATAGACCACCAAGATTATATGGCCTCTACACCAAAGCTCCTTCATGGCACCAGGTCCAGAAAACATTAGGAACAATAAGCTAAGGACAACCAGATGGCAAAAGGTCAATGAAAGAACAAAACTGACAAAAGTCAGGGAAATATGACTTCTACAAAACTCAGCGATGCTAATACAGGAAGCCCTGACCATCCCACCACAGATGAAACCCATGAAAATAATGACAAATCTATACTTATGAAAATTAAGAGTCCTTAAAAGAAGAAAATAAATCTCTGATAAAATTTAAGGAAATCACAATTCTACAATTGAAAACAATGGAGAATTCCATTAGAGACCTCTAGGCTCACTCAGTCATACAAGAATGGGAAAGAGACAAAGTTATGAAAGGTGTTCAGGCAAAGACAACCAAATTGGAACAGGAAAAGTATAAAGCAGCTCAAGACCTGAAATTTAAAATTGAAACAATAAAGAAAACACAAGCAGAGACCATCCTGGAGGTGTAAACCAAGGGAATAGGATGGGAACTTCAGACATTAGTATCACAAATAGGATGCAAGAGATGGAACTCAGAATCTCAGGCACAGACGACTTGATTGAAGAAATCAGTACAACAACCAAATAAAATGATAAATCTAAAAAAGTTCTCAGTCACAACATCCAAGAAATCAAGGTCTCAATGAAAAGATGGAACCTAAGAATTGTAGGCATAGAGGAAAGAGAAGACTACCGACTCCAAGGTCCAGGAAACATTTTCAACAAAATCATAGAAGAAAACTTCCCAAACCTACAGAAAGAGATGCTGGTAAAATTCCAAGAGGCAAACAGAACACTAAATAGATTAGGCCAGAAAAAATTCCTCTCGCCACATAATAATTGAAACTCTAAATGTACAGAACAAAGAAAGAATATTAAAATCTGTAAGAGACAAAGGTCAAGTAACACATAATGGAAGACCCATCAGAATTAAATCTGATTTCTCCTTAAAAAATTTAAAAGCCAGAAGGACCTGGGCAGACATACTACAAGCCCTGAGAGACCATATGTGCCAGCCCATACTACCACACCCAGCAAAACTTTCTATCAACATAGATGTAGAAAACAAGTTATTCCATGACAAAAACAAATTAAAACAATATCTATCCACAAATCTAGCTCTACAGAAGACCCTAGAAGGAAAATTCCAACCAGGAGAAGATAATAACGCCAAAGGAGACACAGGAAAAAAACTCCACTTTGGCTAAACCAAAAGAAACACACAAACACACAACCGACACCTATATAAAAATAGCAGAAAAGAACAGCCTATGTTCATTAATGTCTCTCAACATCAATGGACTCAATTCCCTAATAAAAAGACACAGGTTTACAGAATGGATCTGTAAACAAGGCCCATCATTTTGTTGCATACAAGAAACCCAGCTCACTAAAGTTAGACTCCATCTCAGAGTAAAGAGCAGGGAAAAGGTTTTCCAAGCAAATGGACACAGGAAACAAGGTGGGGTAGTCATCCTAATATCAAATAAAATAGCCTTTAAACAAAAATTAATCCAAAAAGAGAGGGAAGGACACTAAATACTATTAAAAAGAAAATCCACTGAGATGACATCTCTATACTGAATATCTATGACCCAAATAGAAGGGCACTTATATTTGTAAAAGAAACTCTTCTAAAGCTTAAAGTACACATTGATTCCCACACATTAATAGTGAGAGAATTCAACACCCTACTCACACCAATGGACAGGTCATCAAGACAGAAACCAAACAGAGAAATAATGAGACTAACAGAGGTCATGAATCAAATGGCTCTAACCGATATCTACAGAATGTTTCACCCAAGCACAAAAGAATGTATCTTCTTTTCAGCACCTCATGAAACCTTCTCCAAAATTGACCATATAGTCAGACACAAAGCAAGCCTCAACATATACAAGAAAATTGAAATAACCCCCTCTATCTTATCAGACCACCATGGATTAAAGCTGGACTTCAACAACAACAGAAATAACAAAAAGCCTACACATTCATGGAAACTGAACAACTCTCTACTCAGTGACCACAGGATCAGGGAACAAATAAAGAAGGACATCAAAGACTTCCTAAAATCCAATGAAAATGAAGGCACAACATACCCAAACCTATGGGACACAATGAAAGCTGTGCTACAAGGAAAGTTCATAGCACTTAGTGCCTTCAAAAAGAAAATGGTGACAGCTGATATTAGCAACTTAGCTGAACTGGAAGCACTGGAAAAAAACAGAAGCAAACACTCTCAAGAGGAGTAAATAGTAAGAAATCATCAAACTGAGGGCTGAAATCAACAACGTAGAAACTAAAGGAACAATACAAAGAATAGACTAAACCAAGAATTGGTTCTTTGAGAAAATCAACAAAATAGACAAACCCTTAGCCAAACTATTTAAAAGGCAGAGGGAAAATAGCCAAATCAACAAAAGCAGAAATGGAAAGGGAGAAATAACAGACAACAAAGATATCCAGAGAATCTTTAAATCTTACTTCAAAGATCTGTACTCCAGAAAATTAGAAAAACTAAGTGAAATGGACAATTTTCTTGATAGATTCCACTTACCAAAGATAAATCAAGATCAGGTTAACAAATTAAACAGTCCTATAACCCCTAAGGAAATAGAAGCAGTCATTAAAAATCTCCCAAGCCAAAAAAAAAAAAAATAGCCCAGGGCCAGAAGATGGTTTCAGGACAGAATTCTACCAGACCTTCAAGGAAGAGCTAATATCAATACTCTTCAAACTCTTTCACAAAATAGAATCAGAAGGAACACTGCCAAACTCATTGTATGAGGCCACAGTCACCATGATTCCTAAATCTCACAAAGACCTAACAAGGAAAGAGAATTTCAGACCAATTTCCCTCATGAACATAGACACGAAAATATTCAATAAAGTACTTGTAAACCAAATCCAAGAACACATCAAAAGTATCGTACACGATGATCAAGTAGGCTTCATCTCAGGAATGCAGGGGTGGTTCAACATAATGAAAATCCATCAATGTAATCCACCATATAAACAAGCTGAATGAAAAAATAAACCACATGATCTTCTCGCTAGGTGCTGAAAAACCATTGAACAAAATCCAACATCCTTTTATGATAAAAGTCCTGGATAGAATCATGTCTGGTGATATTTAGATAACTCAGAATAGCTCCACCTCAGGACACAGCCATACCACAGGCATACATCCAGAAGATTCTTCATCAAACCACAAGAACATTTCCTCAAGTATGTTCATAGCAGCCTTAATAGCTAGAAACTGGAAACAACCCAGATGTCCCTCAACCAAAGAATGGATAAAAAATTGTGGTACATTTACACGATGGAATATTACCCAGCTATCAGAAAGAAGGAAATCATGCAAGTTGCTTCCAAACAGATGGAACTAGAAAAGCTCATCCTGAGTGAGCTAACACAGACCAAGAAAGATACACATGGCATATATTCACTTATAACTGAATTTTAGCCATATAGTGCAGGAAACTACCCCACAACCAACAGACCGAAAGGGACAGGAACATGGGCTTTGTTACCTATGAGTGGGACATTTTGCTCTAGTCAAGCTGCAATGCAGACCCTCAGTGAAAGAGAATGCTCTTATCCTTCATATGACTGATGAACTGAGTGGCATTGAGATGTGGGGTCACTTCACACTGGAGGAATAGGATAGGTGAGAGAGGAGTTAGAGGGTGGGAGAGTGGGACCAAGAAGGGTTGAGGGAGATGTAACTTGAAGTAATAAATAAACATAATTTTAAAAAGATTTATTATTGTTCTTATTGCCAGGTGTGATGGTGCATGCCACAGGGTTGAGTCCTTAGCTTTCTGTTGCCTTCCTGAGTCCTTCTCTGCTCACCAGATTTCTTTCTGCCTCAGGAAGAACTGACCATATTTTTACAGCTCTGTTTGAGATCATCTTTTCAGTTCGCTTACTTTGGCTCTATCAGATGATACAAGATGACAGAAGTCTCTAGCATGAGAACATTTGGGTTCTGCCTACTTCGTCCTTAAATAGGAGTCTCTCCTGGTTACACCTGGCTTCAGCCTAATCTGGGCTCCACCCATTTTGTCCACTATTAGCAGCTGTAAACAATGCTAAGCAATAAACCTTTTTCTCGTCCATATGCTGCCATGCCAGGTGCCCACAGCTGCCAGGATGATCTTCATGCTTCCTTTTAAAGAGACTGTATCAGATGCCCCTAAATAGTAACTAAATCTAATTTATATTGATCTAACTCCCATTACAGAATGAAACTGAAATCATATCATAGCAAAATCTATGAGACACAATGAAAGCTGTCATAAGAGGAAACTTTATAGTACTTGGATACACAGCAAAAAGTTTAAGAGATCAAAAATTAATAATTTTTTGAGATACCTTAAAACCTTAAAAATATAACAACAATCAACACTCATAAAGTTAAATGGG
>CAJQZJ010030348.1:0-17002 GCA_907164525.1 Lophiomys imhausi | reverse complement strand
ATTTTTATTGAATAATGTAATTAATTTTAATATAAAATCTTTTCTAAATTCTTCACAGTGCTATTAAATAGCCAAGTTAAAACTGGATTCCATATTATTTAAGTAATGCTTCCCCCTAGAATTCTGCTGCCAAAGGACCACAAGCCTTCTAAAATACCCTGTGTTTTAATCTCTTATTTTTCTTTCTCGAATACTACAGGATGATTAAGGAAACATTTCAGCCAAGTTCATTTATAAAGGGATATAATTAGGAGCTACAGAAGTTACATCTAATTCTTGGATTTAAAAGCTACGCATGTAGATTCCTCTATGTAGAGTTAATATTTAATGATGTTCCCTAAAATACCTCCCTCATTTAGTGTGTCTCACAAGCTTTGCAGTGCTAGTTAATAAGGTATGTAAGCAAAGGAGATTTAATTCAGGTCTTAATGGTCTTAGAGTATTCTTAGAAACCATGTGACCAGCCAGAAGCAGATGGCATTGTTTAGATACGTCACTTGCAGCTCACAAATGTATACCACTGTATTCTTCTTCCAACTTCTTTTAAGTAAATGTGGAAGTTGATTCTAAAAAGATTTAAGATCAATTAATGAACAACTTAAGGATTAAATAACACTTTTCTCATGGAGGTATAGTACAGGAAAATGCATTACTGGTATAAAAATGAAAGCAAAATCAAATATCACTTTATAATATACATGTTTTTGTAATGGTGGGAGAAATGATATTTCACTTATTTATATAATCTCAAAAATGTATGCTTTGATCATTATCATTTTCTAATATTGAATTAAAAATTGAGTACATAATTAGATATGGGCTTCCTCAATTGCATGTTACTATAGCTCTGAATTACCTTCTCTTTTCTTTTGTTTTTGTTTTTCTTTTTCTCATGGGTTCAGTAAGATTTATTTACCTTCAAATGATCAGCAGTTGTGGCACTTTGTAGCACGTTAAATGAACACTTTTTTCATGGAAGATTAATTTGGGGTAACTCAAAGATATTCCATGTGAACTTTTGTCATTAATTTTCCTGGAAGTTATGTTTCACCTTTAATTGTATAGTTCAAAGGCTACAGTAGGGTTTATTATATAAGCTGCGAAACTTGCTTATATAATAATCCACATCTAAAATATTTTTCCAATTTATGACTTATATTTTCCCATTCTAGACTATTTATTACTTCTATTTATTACCTTTTATTTTTTTCTTTTAATTCCCTTTATTTATGCATTTATAAATTTAAAGGAAATTAGCTATATCACCTGAATTTCCTTGTAATGAATTTATTCACCTTAATTTCTTCTTTTTTTAATTCAGTCAATTAATGTGAAATACACTAAAACAATTCATATTACATTAGAACAATAGTTTTATTCAAATTGGACACATATTAAGAACCTAATACTTAGAATTTCATTACTCAGTTGATTTGTGATCAGCGTACTTATTCCTATCCTCTGCTTACCATTAAGAAATAATGTGAGTGATCTGGTATTTACCTAGTTAAATTAATAAATATCAACATGGTGTGTGATTATATTTTTTTTACTTGACTAATCTTTTCTAATTTTCTTAATATACTATGTTTCCTAAAAATACTGTTTCCATAGTTAAATAATGTTGCCAAAACATTGAAAAGAATGCTGTCATTGCAAGTCTGTTATTTGCACACACATCCCTATTCATGATCTATTTATTTTGTGCATATGTATATATCATCTATCTATCATCTATCTATATTTATCATCTACCTCTACCCATCTATCTATCTATCTATCTATCTGTCCCTCTGTGTATCTATCAACTACCTACGTATCTATCTATCTATCTATCTATCTATCTATCTATCTATCTATCATCTATCATCCAATCATCTATCAGCCTATCTATCTGTCATTTATCTATCATCTATCTATCTCTCTATCTTTCTGTCTGTCTATCTATCTATCTGTCTGTCTGTCTATCATCTGCTGTACTTTTTTGTGTTCTAGCACTCCAACTATAACTATTTCCTGGGGAAATGCCTCAAATAAGTAATGGTTCTTATTGTAAAAGTGTGTAGAATTGTTAATGTCTTTCATTTATTTAATACCATTGTTATCAGGAACCAGATTAAATAGGACAAAGGACAGTTTATATAAAAGATTAAGTTAGTCATCAGGAAATAGCTCTAAATATTATTCACTTATTTGCTACTCTAAAGCTGTGTGGGTTAAGGAGAAAGCTAACTTATATCCAAAGACCCAGTGAGTTGAGACTGGTGTTTTATACTGATAGTCTTATAAGCACACATGTCTTTATTTTCCCACTCTTTGTCTTTGAAGAAGAAGCAACCAGGGATTATTCTTAAAAACTGAAAAATATTCTGCAGATCTCTTGAGGTTTTTGAAGAGGCCCTATCTATCTCTTATATTAGGATAAGCAGATGTTGCTTGACTCTTAGCAGCTTTATTTCTGATTAGCTTAGAAAATAACTATAATAGACTGTCATAGCACCTAAAACAATGACCGGCTTGCATGACTATTAGTTTGCATTTCTTGCATCGAAGAATCTCTAGTGGGAGATGATTGAATTAGTCACAAGTCTATCTCTTGGTAGGAAAAGCCCCTTGCTCGAACTGTAGACAGAATGCTGTCCAAAAAAGACAAAACTCGGAAGCAGGTAAGTCGACAGCCTGTCTCTGCCAAGACAGGGTAGGTAAGTCCTTCATAACCCCTGCTCTACAATCAATGTCTGTCAGAGAAACAGGGCCAAATGACTGAAGATCAATGCTGTAATGTATGGAGAGAAAATGGGAACTGTCCAGGCAGCCACTGGTATGTCAGTTCTTAGTTTGGGAAGCTGCAGGCCCTGTACTTCCCATAAAATCAGATGTATTTATCCCTCTCAGGTCTCTGAGGTGGTTGAAGAATACATAGCTAGAGTCTCATAATTAAAATTTGAGTTGTTTAGGGGTCAAGAGAGTGTTATAGATCTAGGAAGATGCTTTTAAAATTGGTGTTGCAAGTTAGTATGAGTGTTGAATTAGATATAGAACTCTAAACTCATGGAGATGGTTAGATAGTAGAAAGTTAAAGTCAGGTGCCAAATACATAAGGACTGGACATTGGGAATGTACGCTAAGCCATATAACCCTCATAACTGTGGCCTAATTACCTCTGTTGTTTTATATTGTATCTATTATTATAAGAGAAAGAGCCATTTTTTTGGACTGAAAGGAGGAACTGTTGGGGGAAATAAGATATAACTTAAACTTTAAAAAAAAATAAGAGAAGAGGATGGGGGGTTGAGGGTGGGAGAGTGGGACTGGAGGGGGGGAGTAGGGAGGGGATTGCCATTGAGATATAACTTGAAGAAATAAAAAAAGACTGAAAAATAACACTAATATATTACTACATATGCAGTTATTATCAAGTCAAATTACCATAATAAACAAATTTATTCACATTTCATCAAATTATTTAGTTCTGACTTGCATGAGACTTTTTCTCTAGAGGTGACTGTCATGACATTGCATATGATGTGTTACATATATTTTAGATAAAACATATACAAACAGACTTAAACATAGTACATTTTAAAAAACTAAGTATTAATTTCTCCAGTTTAACATCTTTTTATCTTTGGTCAAAACCAAAAAAATTTATTGTCACAATTATGAATTACCTCATTCCTGAAAAATCTGTGTAAATGGAACCAATGCAGTCTTCAAATAACTTTAACAGAATGTCTAAAATCTCTAATTAAGGTGAATTCCTAAGTAAAATGTAAATTTATTCAGTCTAATATTGATGAAGTTAGATACAATGCTGTGATTTATTATGCAGTATTTCTACAAAGTTTTCAGGTTAAGGAAATTACATGCTGCTGTATAAGTAATTGGTCATATGGAGTGCGTGGATAAAATTTATTTCAGTGTTAATAACTTAAGGGGTGATAAATTAATTATGAGCTTAAGAAGTCAATTGTTTTCATAAGGAGAACTTTTTTCTCATCTTCCCATTTTCCTTAAAGTAGCCTATGTAAATTGTTAGCCATTTTTATGAATTATTAACCAATGTATATAAAACATATTAATAAATCACCCCATTAATGCAAAATAATAATTTATCATAATTTTAAGTAGCAATTGTAGAACTTGATTTAGATTAATTTATGTATTAAAATTATGAACAGAAATAATTAAGTGAATGTTTTAAGAAGTAGAAATTGGTGTTAACCCTTGGAAATTTTTGTTTCAAAATAGAATGTGAGACCATCTGGTTATATTTAACGAGTCCAAACAAATTCAAGGCTTTTGCTTTTTTACTACATTAAATAATGCCCTACATTATTCACTCCATTAACTAATGTCTATTGCATAAGACATTATTCATTTATATTATAATTTTATATTAAAAAAATTACCTAAACTATGCTCAGGTATTTACTCCTGGGTGAAGAAAGGAAATACTCTGTTAAACAAGAAAATGATGTGGGTATCCTTCACCTTGTTAACAAGCTTAACAAACATGACAATTAAAATATCAATATAAAAATACAAGTATATCAAGACAGTTTATCATTGTGTTAGCTAGCTGTAGTCAACCTCACACAGATCAGAGTCATTTGGGAAGAGGGAACCTCAGTAGAGAAATTGCCTTCATCAGACTGGCTTCTGGGCATATCTGTGAAAGACTTTCTTGATTGATGATTAACAAAGGAATACCTGTCCTATTCTTGGCAGTGCTACCGTGGGTGCCCACCATGTGTCTTGGAGCCAAGAGCCCTGATTATGGTGTCTAGGGAATGAAGAAAGAACAGATGCATAGACACGTAGTTCAAAACTGGGTTTAGATGGATTACTGTAACTCCAGCTACCTAAAGCTAAAGCCTGAAACCTCATCTTGCTTATTAGGCACAGGACAGTGAGAGGTCTTAGGTCTCTGTAGGCCATATGCAGACATAAGAATCTGGGAAGGAGAAGATGTAGTTATTCGTCCTTTGTCCTATAAACATTCATGATAATGTGTTTCTGAAAATAGAATTGGAAATATTGTTTAAATATTACAAACTATTTACAACATAAATATAAAGCAAGTTCAAATTGCATTCAACATGATAATAAAAAGAAATGATCTCAAGTGTTTACTAAATATATGTAATTTTTAATTTTAATCTTCTTGTTTGTCTTTGGAAAAACTGTAACAGCACCTGATCCTCAAACATAAGAGCAAAATTTTCTATGATTAGCTAACAAAAATGTTAGTTCTAGTGTCTACTGTAGTTACAAGCAGAAGCAATAATTTAGAGGGACAATTTCTTAGATTTATTCACAAGCTTCATGAATTCTTTTTTTTATAAGCACTTTTTTTTTTCTTCAACTTACATCTCAGTCACAAACCCTTCCCTATTCCCCTTTCCTGTCCCACCCTTCCACCCTCTTCTCCCCCAACAGCTTCCCTTTTCAATCCAACAAATGGTTCTTTCTCTTATAACAGTAAATTCTATACAAAACAGCAGAATTAAATATGCCACATTTATGAGAGTTAAATGGCCCAGTATACCTTCCCAATGTCCAGTTCATACATATTTGGCCCCTGACTTTAACCTTCTACCTTCTAACCATCTCCATGAGTTTAAAGTTCTATAACTGACTTAGCTTTCATACTAATTTGCATCACTATTATAACCACCTTCTTAGATCTAGAACGCCCTCTTGATTCCTAAACAACTCAAAATTTAGCTGTGAGACTCAAGCTGTCTATTCTTCAACCACCTCAGAGAGCTGAGAAGGATAAATATATCTGATTATATAGGAAGTGCAGGGCCTGCAGCTTCCAATACTAAGAAATGACAAACCAGTGACTACCTGGACAGTTCCCATTTTCTCTCCATACATTCCAGCATCAGTCTTCAGCCTTTTGGTCCTGTTTCTCTGACAGACATTTATTGCAGAGCAGGGATTATGAAGAACTAACCTAACCTGTCTTGGCAGAGCTACGCTGTCGACTTCCCTGCTACCAAGTTTTATCCTTTTTGGACAGCAGTCTGTCTGCAGTTGAAGCAAGGAGTTTCTACATGCCAAGAGATAGGTTTGCCACTAATTCAACCAACTCACACTGGAGATTCTTCGATGCTTATATTCTACTTGGAGTAGAATAGGGGGTGCTGTCAGGAGCTGATATGTCATGATATCAAAAAAAAATCTTAATTTAAGACCACATCTTTGAATGCCATATTCTGCAGATCTCTTGGGGTTTTTGAAGATGCCCTATCTATCTCTTGTATTTAGATAAGCAAATGTTGCTTGTCTCTTAACAACTTGATTACTGAGTAGCTTAGAGAATATCTGTGATAGACTGTCATAGTAGCTAACAAGGTAACATGCATGCATGACTAGGAGTTTGTTTTTCTTAACTATCCTAAACAGTTTAAGACAGTTGATATCAAGAGGCCAGAGCGTCACATTTCATTTTTAAGTATCTCTAGGTACGATACCATTAGGAAGCATTACCTTTAATTTTGTATCAATATACAAAGATCTATTCAAATGTGGCTAAATATACTCTTAATTTTGTATCAATAAACAAAGATCAATGCCTATGCGGCCCAATACAATCTTAATATTGCGTCCATATACAAGGGGCAATACCATTGTGGCCAACTATAATCTTAATTTTGTATCAATATGCAATTATCAATACCAACATAGACCAATACAATCTTATTTTTGCACAATAAACAATGGTCAACACCACTTTAGCCAAATATACTACTAATTTTTTATCAATATACAAAGGTATAAGGGCATATTCAATAATCTGACCCTTCTTCTTGGTCCTTCCTGTGCTATGTCTATGTCTCAATTTTTCTCAAGTCCGTGCATTCCTACATAAGAGATAAAGAAGGATACAGAAAAGGGAAAGAAGGAATACCCTGGGTCTAACCTCCAAAACCCATTAAACAGGACCATTTAACAACTTGTAATCTCTTCCACTAAATAACAGAGTTTTCAGTTGTCCTTCAAATAACCAAAAAAATGGGGGGGCAGAGAAACACCATCCCCACCCTCTGGGTATGGGACATCGCTCTCTTAAAATGACTTCCTGCTGATTTGGGTAGTAGTAAACTTGTTTGGGGCCCGAACCAAAATGGAAAAATGGTTAAAAATGTTAATACAATCCTTTTATGTTCAGTCCTTCTGTTCTCAGCTGTTTAGATGTCCTAAGGAGTTTGTAGGCAGAAGCTGAACTTCCAGGCTTTACTGAGGTTCTGGCTGGGGCATTGTGTAGAGCTGAATGGTCTTAGCGATATTGAGTTGTTGTGGTTGTAGGATTTTGATGGAGACAGCTATTGAGGGAGTCTGTCAGGCTGAATCATCTGGGTCACTCGTCTTCTTTTGGTGTCTGATTCTGATTTCTGCTGAGGTTTCCATTGTCCAGTTGTCCCTGGGTTCCTTGAATGGATGCTTTGATTCTCCTGGAAAGATAAGAACAGAGCCCTGCCCTAATCCTCACTCAGGGACAATCGCCCTCTTTTTTTGTGTGTGTGGGGGGGTAGGTAATATTTCTCCTGAAGCAAATTTGGTTTTTTGACAATATAAAAAGTGTTATCTTTCAATCTGGTTTAAAGAAGAAATTATTTTGTTATTTTGGAGCTAAACCAGCTTTAGTGTATATATTTTGAGATCTCGAAGGACAATTTGTTTGTATTGAGTAGGCCTTTTCTAAGTAGCTTTTAAACTTAGGTCCTTCCAAATCCTATGTGTGTGTCTCTGCATTCTAATTATTGGGATCAGAGACCTGTGGTTCCCATATGAGGGGATTAAAGATGTGTTCCACCACTCCTGGATCGAAGTTTTTCTTTATTTAGAGTTTGTTTTGTATCAGGCTGACCTTGAGCTCTGAGTTCTGCCTGTTTCTGTCTCTAGTGTGTTGGGGTTAACGGTGTACTCTTCTTGAATGATGGGATTAAGGGTGTGTACCCTCACCACTCTGTTCCGTGTAACTCTAGAATTTATAAGTCCACTAACTCTATGGTGCTCCTCCCGTCTCTGCTGCAGATAAAGGCATGGGGTAACACAACATTTCTCCTGTATTTTACCTTAGCTCTACGTTTTTTCGACACTTGGAGGTTTATAAAACCAGGTTGAACGGCTGTGTCCTTTATTTTATTTACAGTGTTTTAACATTGTTACCTGCTTTTTTTTAATTAATAAATTTATTTGTTTGTTGCTACAGGTTACATCCTTAACATATTGTCCTCTTTTCCCGCTTCCCAGCCCCTGACCCTCCGTCTTGATCCTCTGGGGTGGAGTGTCCCTGCATAACAGTCTCTCACCACAGATCAGGAGTCATATGAGGGCCGAGAGCCTCTTCATACACCGGGGGCCTACAAGGCAGTACTGCCAGTGAAAGGTGTCTCCTTGCTACGGGGGGAAAACTAAAAAAAAGACCAACAGACACACAAACCCACAAAAACAAAAAACAACAACAAAAAAAGAGAGGAAAAAGAAAGAGAAAAAAAAGGGAAAGGAAAAAGAAAAAGAAATGAAAAAAAAAGTTTATGTCCATGTTCCTTTTGGTGTGTTGGTTGTAGTACAGATATCCTGTACGATTTAGCTAAATTCCTACTATAAGTGAATAGATGCCATGTGCATCCTTCTGAGTCTGGGTTAGCTCACTCAGGATGAGCTTCTCTAGATCCATCCATTTGGTTGCAAATTGCATGATTTCATTGTTTCTTATAGCTGAGTAATATTCCATTGCATAGATGTACCACAATTTTCTAATCCATTCTTCAGATGAGGGACATCTGGGTTGTTTCCAGTTTCTAGCTATTACAAATAAGGCTGCTATGTACATAGATGAGGAGACTTCCCTATGTCTCCTTGAGGTGTCCTTTGGGTGTATACCCAGAAGTGGTATGGCTGGGTCCTGAGGCAAAGTTATTCCAAGGTTTCTAAGATATCTCCAGACAGACCTCCATAGTGGTTGCACAAGTCTGCACTCCCACCAGCAATGGAGTAGGGTTCCCCTTTTTCCACACCCTCGCCAGCATGTGCTGTCATTTGAGCTCTTTATCTTAGCCATTCTGACAGGTGTGAGATGGAATCTCAGGGTCGTCTTGAGTTGCATTTCTCTGATGATTAAGGATGTTGAACATTTCTTCAGGTGACTCTCGGCCATTAGGGATTCCTCCTTTGTGAATTCTCTATTTAGCTCCATCTCCCATTTTTTGATTGGATTATTGGGTTTCTTGGCATTTAGTTTCTTGAGTTCTTTGTAGATTTTAGATAATAGCCCTCTATCAGATGTGGGGTAGGTGAAGATTTTCTCCCAGTCTGTTGGTTGTCGTTTTGTTCTAATGACTGTGTCTTTTGCCTTACAGAAGCTTTTCAGTTTCATGAGGTCCCATTTTTTGATTGTTGATCTCAGGTCATGAGCTGTTGGTGTTCTGTTCAGGAAGTTGTCACCTGTGCCAATGAGTTCGAGGGTTTCTCCCACTTTTTCTTCTAGTATCTTTAGTGTGGCCGGCCTTATGTTAAGGTCTTTGATCCACTTGGAATTAAGTTTTGTATAAGGTGATAGGTATGGGTCTAATTTCATTCTTTTGCAAGTGGACATCCAGTTGGACCGGCACCATTTGTTGAAGATGCTGTCCTTCGTCCATTGTGTGGTTTTGGCTTCTTTGTCAAAGATTAGTTGGCCATAGGTGTGTGGGTCCATGTTTGGGTCTTCAATTCGATTCCATTGATCCACTGGTCTGTTTCTATACCAATATCATGCTGTTTTTATTATTATTGCTCTGTAGTACAGTTTGAAATCTGGGATGGTGATAACTCCAGATGCTTTTTTATTGTACAGGATTGATGTAGGTATTCTGGGCATTTTGTTGTTCCATATGAAGTTGAGACTACCTCTTTCCAAGTCTATAAAAAATTGTTTTGGTATTTTGATAGGAATTGCATTGAATCTATATATTGCTTTTGGTAGAATAGCCATTTTTATTATGTTGATCTTACCTATCCATGAGCATGGGAGATCTTTCCATCTTCTAAATGCCTCTTCCATTTCTTTCTTCAGGGGCTTGAAGTTCTTGTTGTATAGGTCCTTTACTTGCTTGGTTAGAGTTACCCCCAGGTATTTTATATTGTTTATGGCTATTGTGAAGGGGGTTGTTTCCCTTATTTCTTTTTCGGTATGCCTGTTTGTTGTATAAAGAAGGTCTTCTGATTTTTTTTAGTTAATTTTGTATCTAGCCACCTTGCTGAAGTTGTTTATCAGCTGTAAGAGTTCTTTGGTGGAGTTTTTGGGGTCGCTTATGTATACTAACATATCATCTGTGAATAGGGATAATTTGACTTCTTCATATCCAATGTTTATCCCTTTGATTTCCTTTAGTTGTCTTATTGCTCTAGCAAGAACTTAAGTACTATATTGAAGAGATATGGTGAAAGTGGACATCCTTGTCTTGTCCTTGAATTTAGAGGAAATGCTTCAAGTTTCTCTCCATTTAATTTGATGTTGGCCACTGGCTTACTGTATATTGCCATTATTATTTCTAGGTATGGTCCTTGTATGCCCGTTCTCTCCAGAACTTTTAGCATAAAGGGGTGTTGGATTTTGTCAAATGCTTTTTCTCCATCTAGCGAGATTATCATGTGGTTTTTTTCTTTCATCTTGTTTATATGGTGAATTACATTGATAGACTTTCGTATATTGAACCATCCCTGCATTCCAGGGATGAAGCCTACTTGATCATGGTGTATGATACTTTTGATGTGTTCTTGAATTTGGTTTGCTAGTATTTTATTAAGTATTTTTGCATCTATATTTATGAGGGAGTTTGGTCTGAAGTTCTCTTTCTTTGTTGGGTCTTTGTGTGGTTTAGGAATCAGAATGGCAGTGGCCTCATAGAATGAGTTTGGCCGTGTTCTTTCTGTTTCTATGTGGTGGAAGAGTTTGAAGAGTAATGGTGTTAGTTCCTCTTTGAAGGTCCGGTAGAATTCCGTGCTAAAGCCATCTTGCCCTGGGCTTTTTTTGGTTTGGAAATTATTAATGACTGTTTCTATTTCCTTAGGGGTTATTTGGGCTGTTTAAGCTGTTAATCTGATTTTTGATTTACTTTTGGTAGATGGAATTTATCGAGGAAATTGTCCATTTCGCTTAGGTTTTCAAATTTAGTGGAATATAGATTTTTAAAGTAATGCCCGAATATTTTCTGGATCTCCCCAATGTCTGTTGTTATGTCTCCCTTTTCATTTCTGATTTTGTTGATTTGGGTTCTTTCTCTTTGCCTTTTAGTTAATTTGGCTAGGGGTTCTGTCTATTTTGTTGATTTTTCTCAAAGAACCAACTCTTGGTTTCATTGATTCATTGTATAGGTCTTTTTGATTCTAAGTTGTTGATTTCAGCCCTAAGTTTGATGATTTCCTGACTTCTGCTCTTCTTGGGCGTGTTTGCTTCTTTTTTTTTTCCAATTCACCCACCTTAGCTGTTAAGTCACTAATATGAGCTGTCACAATTTTCTTTTTGAATGCACTTAGTGCTATGAACTTTCCTCATAGCACAGCTTTTATTGTATCCCATAGGTTTGGGTATGTTGTGTCTTCATTTTCGTTGGATTTTAAGAAGTCTTTGATTTCCTTCTTCATTTCTTCCCTGACCCAGTGGTCATCCAGTAAGGAGCTGTTCAATTTCCATGTGTGTGTATGCTTTCTGTGTATTCTTTGCTGTTGAAGACCAGCTTTATTCCATAGTGGTCTGATAAAATACAAGGTGTTATTTCAATTTTCTTGTATCTATTGAGACTATCTTTGTGTCCATCTATGTGGTCGATTTTGGAGAAGGTTCTCTGAGGTGCTGAGAAAAAAGTGTATTCCTTTGTGTTTGAGTGAAACGCTCTGTAGATATCTGTTAGGTCCATTTGTTTCATGATCTCTGTTAGACTCAATATTTGTCTGTTTGGCCTCAGTCTTGATGATCTGTCCATTGTTGTGAGTGGGGTGTTGAAGTCTCCCACTACTAATGTGTTGTGATCGACGTGCGATTTAAGTTTTAGAAGTGTTTCTTTTACAAAAGTAGGTGCATTTGTATTTGGGGCATAGATTTCAGTATTGAGATTTCCTCTTGATGAATATTCCCTTTAATGAGTATATAATGCCCTTCTTTGTCTTTTTTTCATTAACATCTAGTTGGAAGTCTGTTTTGTCTGATATTAGGATCACTACTCCAGCTTGCTCCCTGGGTCCATTTGCTTGGAAAACCTTTTCCCAGTCCTTTACTCTGAGGCATTGTCTATCTTTGGTACTGAGATGTGTTTCTTGTATGCAGCATAAGGAAGGGTCTTGCCTGCGGATCCACTCTGTAAACCTGTGTCTTTTTATTGGGGAGATGAATCCATTGATGTTCACGGATGTTAGTGACCTGGGGTTGTTATTTCCCATTAGTTTGATATAGGTGATGGTCCCGTGCCTCTTTTGGTTTAGTTGCTGAGGGGTTTTCTATTCCCTTTGTTTTCTTGGGTGAAGTTTTCTTCTCTGCGTTAGAATTTTCCTTCTAGGATTTTCTGTAGGTCTGGGTTTGTGGGTAGATATTGTTTAAATTTTGATTTTGTCATGGAATATCTTGTTTTCTCCATCTATGTTGATAGAGAGTTTTGCTGGGTATAGTAGTCTGGCTGGGTACCTATGATCTCTCAGGACTTGTAGGATATCTGTTCAGGCCCTTCTAGCTTTTAATGTTTCTGAGGAGAAGTCAGGTGCAATTCTGATGGGGCTGCCATTGTATGTGACTTGATCTTTTTCTCTTGCAGCTTTTAATATTCTTTCTTTGTTTTGTACAATTGGTGTTTCAATTGTTATGTGGCGAGAGGAGTTTCCTGATCTAATCTGTTCGGTGTTCTGTAAGCCTCTTGGATTTTTATTGGCATCTCTTTTTTCAGGTTTGGGAAGTTTTCTTCTATGGTTTTGTTGAAGATATTTCCTGGGTGTTGCAGTTGGGAGTCTTCTCTTTCCTCTATGCCTATAATTCTTAGGTTCTGTCTTTTCATTGAGTCCTTGATTTCTTGGATGTTGTGGGTGAGGGAATTTTTAGCCTTCTCAATTTCTTTGGATGTTGTACTGATTTCTTCCATAAAATCTTCCATGCCTGAGATCCTGTCTTCCATCTCTTGCATCCTATATTTGATACTCACATCCGTGGTTCCTGTTCTCTTCCCTTGATTCTCCACTTCCTCTTTTAACTCTGACTGTGTTTTCTTTATTGTTTCTATTTCTATTTTCATGTCTTGTATGGTATTGTTCGTTTTGTACATTTCCTTCTCCAGCTTGCTTGTTTTTGTCTGAAAATCTTTCATTGCTTTGTCCTTTTCTTGTTCACGCTCTGTCACCTTGGCTTGGATTTCTTTAATGGTGTTGTTCATTGTTTTGGCTTGTAAAATTATGGCTTCTTTGAATACCTTCATAGATTTAAGTTCTTCTTGAAGGGACTCTATCACTTTCCATAATGCAGAATTGTCATCATTTTCATGTGTTACTGTTGATGTGAGATCATCCGAGTTCGATGAGCTAGTATAATTCTGCTTTGTTGGAGTCATATTTCCTTGATTTCTATTTTTTCTTGGACCTTTGGCCATGTGGGTGTGTTTAGCTGTCTGTTCTTGTCGTTTTCTGTGCTTGGATCCACAGGGGATGCTTTGGTGAAGGGGTCAAATTGCTTGGCTATCTGTCGTTGCTTACAGGGGGATCTCAGGGTCACTGTGATTTTAATAGCCTGAATCGCTGTGAGCTGGTGCAGCCTATTCCCAGGTAGTGAGTAATGGTCCGGAATTGTTTCACTGCTCCCAGTTCAGACTTCTCTATGTTGCACAGTGAGTGATCAGCCTGTAATGGTTCTGATGGTATGAACCTCTTTGCTCAGGCACAGATTTTGTGGGCCTGTTTTGTCATCACAGAAGCTGACAGGGCCCGGCTCCACACCTAATATGTCTGGGTTTACCAGAACACAGCTATGGTCCCCTGGCTTCTGGTTACCCACTAGGTTTCTCTGCCCCAGGCCTGGCCGCTTTCCTCCCTATCTGCTCCGCCGTGGGTGGGCGGAGCTTTGGCCCCTCCCGCCGTCTGAGCTGGCCTCCCGCCCTAGCTGCTTTGCTGTGGGTGGTTGGAGCTTCGGCCCCTCCCGCCGTCTGAGCCAGCCTCCCGCCCTAGCTGCTTTGCCGTGGGTGGGTGGGGCTTCGGCCCCTCCCACCGCCTGAGCCAGCCTCCCGCCCTAGCTGCTTTGCCGTTGGTGCACCGGGCTCCATCCCCGCCCGCCTGCGCCAGCTTCCCTCACCAACTGCTCTGCCCGCCGACCTCCCGCTCCGGCTCGAGCGGCTGTGGATCACCCACTGAGCACCCTGTTTCTTCCTTGTTAAGACTTCAACTATTCTGCAAAGTTTCCTAAAGTTCAGGTCCTCCTGAGGTGTGGGAAGCCCAGTAGGCTAGTGGGCGATCGCCATGTGGACTTTGATTCTGCCTGCTGTGTGTTGGGATCGATCTTACCAGGCGCCTCTCCAAATGGGAGTTCCCGAATCCCGGATTTAGTGGCTTCCATGTCTGCGAGAGATGGGGGGAGAGCCTTGCCCTGGGACTTTTAACAGTCCCTTGGGAGCTGTGCATTTTCCCAGAGGGGCCAGACCCTCCGGTTTTTGCACAGTGCCCTACAACTCTGTGTTTTCTATGGCTCTTCTCTCCCACATTCAAAATGCAACCATGCAGTTTGCCGCTATCTTGGCCCTCCCCCTGCTTCATGTATTATTTATTATTATTATTATTCATTTTGAATCCCAATCCCTCCCTCCTCTTTACCCGATCTCACCATCCCACCATCTTCCCTCTTTTCCCCATTCCCTTATCCTCAGAAAATTGGAACCCCCACAGCAATCCACCCCAGTTCTTTAAGTCACATTAGGACCAAGATCATCCTCTTACACTGAGGCAAGATAAGACAGCCCAACTAGCTTAAAGTGAACCACAAACAGACAACAGAGTCCACATCATTGACAGTTCCAGCTCCACTTGCCAGGGGATCTACATACAGAATAAGTTTCCTGTCAGCTACATATGTGAAGGGGGCCTAGGTCTATTCCATATATGCTTTTTTTTGGGGGGGGGGTTGGTTCTTCAGTATCCGTAAGCCCCCAGGGGCCTAGGTTAGTTGACTAGGTTAGTCATTTTGTGGAATTCTTGCGTCCTCAAGATCCCTCTATTTTTCCTTCCACTCTTCCACAAGATTCCTCAGTCTCCACCTAATGTTTGACTGCTCGTCTTGGAATTTGTGTAGGTCTGCTGCCGGATGGTGCCTCTCAGAGGTTAATGTGCTAGGCTCTTGTCTACAAACATAGCAGAATATCACTAATGGTGTCAGGATTTGGCTCTCTCCCATGGGGTAGGGCTCAATTTGTGCCAGACATTGTTTGGCCACTCCTTTAATAACTATTCCGTCTTTAACCCTGTACATCTTGTAGGAAGGGTAACTTATGACTCAAAGGTTTTGTGGGTAAGTTATTATCCCCCTATCTCCACTGGAAGTCTTGCCAGGCTAGGAGGTGGCCACTTCTGTCTCCATGTCCTCCACTGCTAGGAGTCTCAGCTAGGGTCAACCTCATATCCTTCCAGTAGCTTACTCATTGGCAAGTCTCCCACTTATTTCAGAATCCTCCCCCTCCACCTTATTGGTTTCCCTTCTCTCTCCTAAACCTCTCATCTTTCACTGCACCTGATCCTTGCTTCCCTCCCCATACCCTTTCCCACTCAATTCTCTCTTTACATCTACTTCCAATTCTATTTCCCTGGTGAGTGAGCTTCAAGCACCCTCCCACAAAAAATGTTAGTTCTAGGATCTACTGTATTCATAATGCAATAGTTTACAGGAACTAGATTCTCAGATTTCTTAACGGGCTTCATGGATTTTTAAACAAAGTTTTAAGTAAGTAGCTTCTTTCAGTCAAAAAATGACCTGAACTTGAGCTATCAGATTTTGCTTGTGGACATAGCACATTATATAGTTACCTTCAAAATACACTGAAACTATATGAAAGTGTAATAATAATGGAGATTAACAAATAGTTTGTGAGTATATGGACTACAAGTTAGCAAATAACTATAAAAATGAGAAAATACATCATTTAAGTTAAGCAGGTATTATTAAGATAATGTTTATTAACTAATACTTATTTACAACCAGAAAAGATAAGAAATTAATCTTGAGGGACATTTTGAATTTGCTTTTTCTAAATGGCCAATGGGATTTGGTATCACAGGATGTTTGCTTTCGAGTCTATGATCAGCAAGTGCTCAGCAGCTACTCTATGAACTGATTTCCTTATGTTACTGTTTTGTTATAATTGTAACAGAGGTAGTTATGTTTAGATGTTACCAATATATCTATAAGTTGTCTAATTAAAATCAAACCTCCACAAAACTTAAAATCATGAAATTTCAACTGTTTGATGGCCCTTTCTGGGAAAGCCTCTTTCCTACATCTCATGAGAATCCCTCTACTTTCTTAGCTTGTACCCATACTCCCAAGTGCATACATATTCTTTCAAACCCCAGGAATATTTTACAAAGCTTTTCTTCATAAACACACTTTAAAAAAGTCATTAGTAACAATAATGTCTCCATTAGGGATGTAAAGATATTGAATTTTGATTGCAAGGGATCTGTTTCTGTATGAAGGCAATTGCCTTTGCGAGAATGTTAACTAATTCTGCAATGCACCTAGTAAACAGTAAACCCATCAGTGATTTACCACAATGAACATACAGGTCGCATTGGGAATGAGTAGGTGCCATTTAATTACTGGTATATTTTATTGGAAATATAGTCCAAGTATGTTGTTTGTGTATCTAGTTAACAGAATTTTAGACACAGGAAGGAAGAAGGGAGAGGAAATACTTTGACATTGAGGAATGCTTTGTGCTTTTCTGACTATGCTCAGGAAATGTGTTTTCTGTTTAGTTAAAGCTGTACT
>CAJQZJ010030343.1:0-12861 GCA_907164525.1 Lophiomys imhausi | reverse complement strand
ATCATGGTGTATGATACTTTTGATGTGTTCTTGAATTCGGTTTGCTAGTATTTTATTAAGTATTTTTGCATCTATGTTCATGAGGGAGATTGGTCTGAAGTTCTCTTTCTTTGTTGGGTCTTTGTGTGGTTTAGGAATCAGAATGACAGTGGCCTCATAGAATGAGTTTGGCAGTGTTCTTTCTGTTTCTATGTGGTGGAAGAGTTTGAAAAGTAATGGTGTTAGTTCCTCTTTGAAGGTCCTGTAGAATTCCGTGCTAAAGCCATCTGGCCCTGGGCTTTTTTTGGTTGGGAGATTATTAATGACAGTTTCTATTTCCTTGGGTGTTATTGGGCTGTTTAAGCTGTTAATCTGAATTTGATTTAGTTTTGTTAGGTGGAATTTATAGAGAAAATTGTCCATTTTGTTTAGGTTTTCAAATTTAGTGGAATATAGGTTTTTAAAATAATGCCCGAATATGTTCTGGATCTCCTCAATGTCTGTTGTTATTTCTCCCTTTTCATTCCTGATTTTGTTGATTTGGGTTCTTTCCCTTTGCCTTTTAGTTAATTTGGCTAGTGGTCTGTCTATTTTGTTGATTTTCTCAAAGAACCAACTCTTAGTTTCGTTGATTCTTTGTATAGTTCTTTTTGATTCTAAGTTGTTGATTTCAGCCCTAAGTTTGATGATTTCCTGCCTTCTGCTCTTCTTGGGAGTGTTTGTTTCTTTTTTTTCCAATTCACCCAGCTTAGCTGTTAGTTCACTAATATGAGCTGTCCAATTTTCTTTTTGAAAGCACTTAGTGCTATGAACTTTCCTCGTAGCACAGCTTTCAAGGTATCCCATAGGTTTGGGTATGTTGTGTCTTCATTGTCGTTGGATTTTAAGAAGTCTTTGATTTCCTTCTTTATTTCTTCCCTGACCCAGTGGTCATCCAGTAAGGAGCTGTTCAATTTCCATGTGTGTGTAGGCTTTCTGTTGATTGTTTTGCTGTTGAAGACCAGCTTTATTCCGTGGTGGTCTGATAAGATACAAGGTGTTATTTCAATTTTCTTGTATCTATTGAGACTATCCTTGTGAGCAACTATGTGGTCAATTTTTGAGAAGGTTCCGTGGGGTGCTGAGAAAAAGGTGTATTCCTTTGTGTTTGGGTGAAACGTTCTGTAGATATCTGTTAGGTCCATTTGTTTCATGATCTCTGTTAGACTCAATATTTCTCTGTTTGTCTTCTGTCTTGATGATCTGTCCATTGTTGTGAGTGGGGTGTTGAAGTCTCCCACTACTAATGTGTTGTGATCGACGTGCGTTTTAAGTTTTAGGGGTGTTTCTTTTACGAAAGTAGGTGCCTTTATATTTGGGTCATAGATGTTCAGTATTGAGATTTCCTCTTGATGAATATTCCCTTTAGTGAGTATATAGTGCCCTTCTTTGTCTTTCTTCATTAACTTCAGTTGGAAGTCTGTTTTGTTTGATATTAGGATGGCTACTCCAGCTTGCTTCCTGGGTCCATTTGCTTGGAAAACCTTTTCCCAGCCCTTTACTCTGAGGCAGTGTCTATCTTTCGTAGTTAGATGTGTCTCTTGTATACAGCATAAGGAAGGGTCTTGCTTCTGGATCCACTCTGTAAACCTATGTCTTTTTATTGTGGAGTTGAGTCCATTGATGTTGATGGATATTAGTGACCTGGGGTTGTTATTTCCCATTAGTTTGGTATAGGTGGTGGTCCTGTGCCTCTTTTGGTTTAGTTGCTGAGGGGTTTTCTATTCCCTTTGTTTTCTTGGGTAGAGTTTTCTTCTCTGGGTTGGGATTTCCCTTCTAGGATTTTCTGTAGGGCTGGGTTTGTGGGTAGATATTGTTTAAATTTGATTTTGTCATGGAATATCTTGTTTTCTCCATCTATGTTGATAGAGAGTTTTGCTGGGTAAAGTAGTCTGGCTGGGCACCTATGATCTCTCAGGACTTGTAGTATATCTGACCAGGCCCTTCTAGCTTTTAAAGTTTCTGAGGAGAAGTCAGGTGTAATTCTGATGGATCTGCCATTGTATGTGACTTGACCTTTTTCTCTTACAGCTTTTAATATTCTTTCTTTGTTCTGTACATTTGGTGTTTCAATTATTATGTGGCGAGAGGAGTTTCTTTTCTGATCTAATCTCTTTGGTGTTCTGTAAGCCTCTTGGATTTTTATTGGCATCTCTTTTTTCAGGTTTGGGAAGTTTTCCTCTATGGTTTTGTTGAAGATATTTCCTGGACCTTGGAGTCGGGAGTCCTCTCTTTCCTCTATACCTATAATTCTTAGGTTCCGTCTTTTCATTGAGTCCTTGATTTCTTGGATGTTGTGGGTGAGAGATTTTTTAGCCTTCTCATTTTCTTTGGATGTTGTACTGATTTCTTCCACTGAATCTTCCATACCTGAGATCCTGTCTTCCATCTCTTGCATCCTATTGTTGATACTCACATCCGTAGTTCCTGTTCTCTTCCCTTGGTTCTCCACTTCCTCTTTTAACTCTGACTATGTTTTCTTTATTGTTTCTATTTCTATTTTCATGTCTTGTATGGTTTTGTTCGTTTTGTACGTTTCCTTCTCCAGCTTGCTTGTTTTTGTATGAAAATCTTTCATTGCTTTGTCCTTTTCCTGTTCAAGCTCTGTCACCTTGGCTTGGAGCTCTTTAATGGTGTTGTTCCTTGTTTTGACTTGTAGAATTGTGGCTTCTTTGAATTCCTGCATAGATTTAAGTTCTTCTTGCAGGGACTCTATCACTTTCCATAATGCAGAATTGTCAACGTTTTCATGTGTTTCTGTTGGTGTGAGGTCATCCGAATGGGATGAGCTAGGATAATTCTGCTTTGTTGGAGTCATATTTCCTTGATTTCTTTTTTTTTTTTTTTTTGACCTTTGGCCATTGGATGCGTTTAGCTGTCTGTTTTCTGTGCTTTGAACCACAGTGGATGATTTGGTGCAGGGGACGAGTTACTTGGCTATCTGTCGTTGCTTACAGGGGGATTTCAGGGTCACTGTGGTTTTAATTGCCTGAGTCACTGTGAGCTGGTGCAGCCTATTCCCAGGTTGTGAGTAATGGACCGGGATTGTTTCACTGCTCCCAATTCAGACTTCTCTATGTTGCACTCTGAGTTATCAGCCTGTAATGGTTCTGATGGTATGGACCTGTTTGCCCAGGCACAGATTCTGTGGGCTTTGTTTGTTGTCATGGAGGCTGACAGGGTCTTGCTCCACACCTAATATGTCTGGATTTTCCAGAATACAGCTATGGTCCCGATTTCTGGTTTCTCACTAGGCTTCTCGCCACAGGCCTGTCCTCTGTGCCTGATTCCCTTCCTGTCTGCGCAGCCGCGGGTCCCCCTCCCTGGCTGCTCGGCCGTGGGTGCACCGAGCCCCGGATCCTCCGGCCGCCTGAGTGGTCCTCTCGCCCCGGCAACTCAGCCGTGGGTGCGTGGATCCCTGGCCCTGCCCACGCCTGGCTCTCTCCCCAGTTGACCTGCCGTGGGTTCCTGGGGATTTGGCCCTGCCAGCCGGGCTCCCCCCCCAGCTGCGCTGCCGTAAGTGTGCGGGATTCGGCCCCTCCCGCCCGCCTTTGTGTTCCCGGCTTCCCGCGCTCTCTTGGAACCTCCCGCCCTCTGCTTCACAAGCGGCTGCGGACCGCCCGCTGAGCCCCCTGTTTGTTCCTTGCTAATACTTCCACTATCTCGCAAAGTTTTTTAAGTGGGTATAAGTTCTACCTGAGGTGTGGGGAGTCCAATAGGCTAGTGAGCTATCGCCAAGTGGCCTCTGATTCTCCCTGCTGTGAGTTGGGGTCGATCTTACCAGGCGCCTCTCCAAATGGGAGTTCCCGAATCCCGGGTTTAGTGGCTTCCGTGTCTGCGAGAGATGGGGGAAGAGCCTTACCCTGGGACTTTTAACAGTCCCTTGGGAGCTGTGAGTGTTCCCGGGGGGGGGTCTAGCCCCTCCGGTTTTTGCACAGTGCCCAATAACTCTGTGTTTTTTATGGCTCTTTTTTCCCCGCGTTCAAAATGCGTCAGTGTAGGTTGCCGCCATTTTGGCCCCCCCTTGTTATTTGCTTGTAACACTACCTTTCAGGCTGCTGAGGAAGAAGGATGCTTCAGAGGTTAAGGCCCAGCCTGGGGACTACAGAGTGGACTGTGCCCAGCTTGGATGCATAATGAGCTCCATTCTCAAACAAATCCAAAAATCAAAGGGAGAAGAAAAAGAAAAAAATAGGAGCAAGTGGCAGGGTAGATGGAAACAAATTAAAGCAGGAAAGGTTGCACAAAGCCTGAAATACAGATTGTTATTTACAAATGTATAATATAGGGCTTGAAAGTCTTTTATAAGACCAGAAATGAGATTGGCAGGTACCATAAAGATACTGTCATATTCAAATACATTAGTATTAACAGTATATTTGAGATAGAAACAATGGACCAGATAAACTTTTATTATCAATCTTTATAAAGAGAATAATGTATAACAAAATGATTTTTTAAAATAGCATCTTCATGTTAAATATAACAATATGCTAACAGGTTGTCAGTTTAGTCCTTAAATTCAGGGAACACTTTATGTAAGAATTTTGATTTAACAAATATATTGTTGGAACCCCTTTTAAATTCAGAGTACTAAGATATAGAATAGTGATATTTATGTAGTTCATCATCTAAAGATAGTAAGAAGATAGCTTTTGTTTCTTAGTATGTGAACATACTTAGTTCTCAGTATTGCATCATTTTTGTAGGTATTATGTGGGTGTGACTTGTTATATGCTGAACACATTTAGGAATTTGGCCAGGGCTGTGAATCAGATAAGTGTAGACCTAATTCCAAGAAACTTCAGGCTGTACAGCTTTACTTAGGTTTTTAAGCAACAATTCCACTGTTAAAATATAACTTAATAGGAATTTTATTCATAAAAAGTTTTATGACATTAAATGTTTTAGTCCATTTAATGGAAACAAAATCCTACTAATGTCAGTCATATAAAATTGCACATTGATAAAAGGTTTAATAAAGTAAAGACTAAAAGAACATTTCAAATAAAGTCATATAAAACAGAATTGATTCATTGAGAAGATGAAATGGACAAATCCTTAGCCAAACTAGCTAATAGAAAGAAAGAGAAGGTCCAACTTGATAAAAGTAAAAATAAAAAGGGGACAAAAATCTACTGAAATTCACAATATTATTAGGTAATGCTTTAAAAATTTGTACTCTCAGAAATTGAAAAGCCCAGAAGAAATAGATAAATTGATTGATATATGACTTACCAAAATTAAACCAAGAGGACACAAACAACACAAATATACCTATATCAAGAATGAGATATAGAAGCACTAATTACCAACTTAAATAAAAAATTTCAGTACCGGATGGACTCCTTATCTTTTCTCTCATGCACAGAATATGTATGTTAATGTGTATATATACAGAGTGGAATAAGAGGGTAAAGGGAAAGGAAAAAGTCCACACAGAGTGGGGAGTATTGAAAAAGAGTGATAGTAAAAGATATGTGACATGAAAATGATCTAGGAGAACTGCTTGAATAGAGGTTCAAGTCCAGCAAGAGGCAGCAGGGATGGAAAAATTCAGAATGGAAGTGAATAAGAATAAGATACCATACTGTGTGTGTATGTATGACTGTGCCATAATGAAACCTATTTATATACTGACTAAAATTATAGAAAAAGCAATATCTCCATGAAAGATGTATGGCAAATTATGTAGTGGTCATGGGAAGTGTCATGCTACTAATTACTACTAATGAATAGAGTGAAATATAGTACATCTGAATATTATATTATTTTAAAACATAGACAAAACATAAAAATCTGGCATTGTCAGACTAGATTGTATAGCATAGGCCAGATCACTTATGCAAAATAGATATTCATGGATTATTCAATAATATTTTCCTTTTGTGCTAAGCCCTTAAATATACTACTTAAAAATGAGGGTTGAAGACATCAAACTTTTTGTTTTTATATCATTGATCTATTATCAAATGATAGTTTTAGAAATACATGGTTGTATCTTAAATAGTCTACAGTAGGTCTTTTCTCTGCAATCAACATTTAAGGATATGTGGTCTTCTAATTCACTTCCAGTGTTTATTGAGTACTACTTAATAGACAATTTGAAAATCCATGTGATTGAGAGAAAAATACTTAGAGGTAACTCACTCATTTACTTTCTGGACAGGTTCCCGTAGCTTAATATAATTAAAAATATCATGATAGGTACAGTAGCTTAAAGCTATCCCACTGTATTTGTAGTTGATTGTGAGAAAATAGAGATATTTTTTCTCTTGTTGAAAACAAGCATATCGTGTAATTAGCAAAGTCACTTTTTCAGTTTATGAATGATGATATCTGTTAGATGACATTTAGGAATAATAGGGAACACTTGAATAACTATGAGAAATGACTACTTTGCACATTTTTTTCTTGAAGCATGGGCTCTTTATCTTTCCTCAATTGCCTCTTCCTTTATACTCTCTTCTTTGCAATATCATTGGTGACTGTGTTCTACATCTGTAGTTCTCAGAGGTGTAGACTGTTTGTCCCTCAACATCTCCACACTTTTCAAGGAGTCCTTAGGTCAAAGCTATTTCGTAATAATCTCAATATTTCTAGAATTGATGTATCATGGCACAATAAAGTTAGAAACTCTAAATGATACATTAATCATTGGGTTCTTTACTACCTCATACTTAGTTGAAGAATGTCCTTGATGAGATATAGTATATTATTTCTTTTATTACATCTCAACCATTTAATTCATATCTTTTTAATATTCTATATTGAATCAAAAAGTACAATAAAACATTTTAGTTGCAGCTCAAATAAATTTTCTCAAAGCAGAGTACAAGTGTAAATTTTTGAGTTATGATATGAAATAGCCATATTTATCTTGGATCACTATATATCTATATTCTTTGATAATTCCATACAATTCATTTTGCTCATAATCACTCCCCTATCCCAACTCCTCCAAGATACACCCTCATTTTCCTACCCATCCAACTTCTGAGTTTTTCTTTCTTTTTCTTTTTTTCGTTTGAGTCCTCATTAATTTTTTTTTCTGTTTGAGTCCTCATTAAATTCTTTTTTTAATGTTTATTTATTACTTCAGGTTACATCTCCATCACAGTACCTTCTTTCCACCCCTCCCAGTCCCGCCTTCCCACCCTCTACCCCCTCTCCCTTCCATCCCACTCCTCCAGTGTGGAGTGTCCCTACATATCAGTCCCCAGCCCTAGTTCAGCAGTCATATGAGGGCCAAGAGCCTCCTCATATACTGGAGGCCTACAAGGTAGCTCTACCTCAAGACCTAGGCATACCACTTCTGGGTATACATCCAAATGATTCCTCAGCAAACCACAAGGATGTTTCTTCATCTACATTCATAGCAGCCTTATTTGTAATAGCTGGAAACTGGAAACAACACAGATGTCCCTCAGCTGACGAATGGATAAAAAAAAAATATGTGGTACATTTACACAATGGAATACTACTCAGCTATCAGAAACAAGGAAATCATGCAATTCTCAGCCTAATGGATGGAACTAGAAAAGCTCATCCTGAGTGACCTAACCCAGACTCAGAAGAATGCACATGGTATCTACTCAGTTATAATTGGATTTTAGCCATATAGTACAGGATAACTATCCTACAACCAACACACCAAAAGGATCAGGAACATAGAATTTGTTACCTATTAATGGGACAACTTGCCCTAGGGTTGCTACCTTGTAGGTCCCCAGTGCTAGAGGAAGCTCTTAGCCTTCATATGACTGTTGAACTGAGAGGGACTGATATGTAGGGACACTCAACATCGGAGGAGTAGGATGGGTGAGAGAGGGAGGAGAGGGTGGGAAGGTGGAACTGGGAAGGGTGGAAAGAGGGCATTATGATGGAGATGTAACTTGATGTAATAAACATTTAAAGAAAAGGAAAACAATCCATTCCTAATATGCTCCTCTTCTCTTTATGAATGTGCATGTGGGAGGGTTATGGGGAAAGGAGCAGAAGACAACTTGCAGTAGTTTGTTCTGCCTTCCTCCATGTGGGTCCCAGGGACCAAATTCAGACCAAATTGACAGCAAGCACTGTTACCTGCTGATCCACCACACCAAACCCTTAATGTGTAATTCTTACAAAACTGTCCATATCTATCTTTATAATTAAGGTGTTGTAAAATTCTAGCTTTCTATGAATCATAGTTTTAGTTTGAAAAATAAGATATTTAAGTTCATTTGGTAACAATAGGATTTATTTTTCACATTTTTATTGAGATGCTTTACCATCATGATCATTTTACCTGGCAGGTAAGTATTGCCTCTGATTGTTCTTTGATATACAATAAAATGCCCAAGAATTTGTAAAACAAATGAATATTCATGGTGTATTTTTGGTCTTTATTAAGGCAATACAATCTTAAAAGAAAACTGTGCCTCAAATTTATGTTTGATTGTGTTATAATCTCTTGAATCACAAACTTCTCTAAGTCTGGGATTAGGCCATCTATTTGTAAAATTTTCCTTTTAAAGTGATGTACATACAGAGCTTGATTTACTGAATTAAGGGGAATATGAACATACATATTAATAAAATATAAATTATAGTATAACTATATGTATTTTATAAGAGCAAAATATAAGAGCAAAATGTATAATTAGTGCATAGAAAACAAAATGCCTTCAGGTTTGGAGGGAAGTGTAATGGGGAGATAAAGAAGGTTTGAAGGGGAGTTAGTGAAGGGGTAGACTTCATCCAAACACATTATATACATGTAATGCTTGTACAATTTTTCAAATAATAACTTATAAAATGAGTAGTCTTTGCCAGGGAAGAACACACTGGTTATTCAATACCAAATGGTCAGCCCTAAAAACATTTGTACAAGTAACATTAGATGAACTGAGAATGTTTTAATGAAAAATACATATGTATATATGTATATATACATACATACATGCAATAACAATGAGAAAAGAGGCCATTAATTTAAAAAAGAGAGGTATGTGGGAACATTTGTGGAGGGAGCCAAGGGAAGGGAGAAATGATGCAGTTATAATCACAAAAAAATAAAAATGAATGATTTCATCCCGTGTTTTAAGTTCTTGAGATGTACATTCACTTATTTTCTGTCAGCTGTAATAGTTGATTGGTTATTCCTCTCTAAGTAACTTGGTACATCTTGGACAGCCTTAATAAACAAATGATATAAGAGCCAGAGGTTGGGGAAAACTAATATGAATCCTTATTTTCTGGATATGAGAAGACTGATTCGCTCATGAACTCATAGGAACTTTGTCAGTACAAGGCTTGCACAGGATCAAGCCAATCAAAATTCCACAGGAGTGGGATTGGGAGGGTCAGTTCTCTCTAGTAAGTTTCTTGTGTTTTTTGTAGTAGATCCTAAACCTATGTACATACTAGAAGCACTAATTGGATTAAGTTCATTATAAAAACAAAACTTGACATTGGGAGAGATATGATGGTTGAAACAAATTGGGGAGAAAGGGGGTGGATATAATCAGAATACATTGTATGAAATTCACAGGATAAATAAGAAAATATATTTAACGTGATTAAATGGCTTAAACTATGAAATTCACTTAAAAATATTTTGTCTATTAGGTTTTTCTTGTTAGAAAGAAGACTGGTCCTGATGCGGGGCAGCTCTATGCAATGAAGGTGTTAAAAAAAGCTTCGTTAAAAGGTATGAAATTAGGAAGTTTATTAGAGTAGAATTTAGCAAAATTTGTTTTAAGGAATATGCTGTATATTACTTGTAAGGGAAATGGTTAAGAGTTGCTTTTCAGCACTGTTAATTATTACAGTTTTCTAGCTATCAATTAATACTTCTGCAGTCCTCTATTTTTATATAATTTGATTTCCTGAACGTGTGCCTAGATAAAAGTTTAATACTAGAAAGTATGACATATTTCATTCAACTCAGTATGAAATAAAACATTTTTAAAATCTCTACTCTTTTCTTTCAACATTTTTATTTTTTACTGTTTGTCTGGGTGTTGCACATTTAGAAAGCCCATCTCCTCCATATATTTATATGCATAGTCTTCTAGACTTAAAAAATTAATACCCTGATAAGACATTACATATACATTACATATCTGTAATCCTAGCTCTAGAGAGGTAGAGTTCAAGATCCTTCCTTCTATACCATATTAAGGACCAACATAGACTTCATAAAACCCAGCAAGGGAGGGGTAGGGAGGAGAAGAAGGAAGAACAAAAGGTACTAAATTCAGTTTTACTTCATATAAAAACTTAATACATATTAGCCAAATATGCCACTTTAGCTTATCTCTAGATCTAAGCTAAATCTGCTGGTTTTTGAAAATAGTTATTATTATCTAGGAATATACAGACTTAATTCCATTGTATATTTATATTTTGATTGGTAAATGACAGGTCTTTACTGAGATTATGAATAAGTATAACATTTCAATCTGTTTGATTTTAGTTCGAGACCGTGTTCGCACAAAGATGGAGAGGGATATTCTGGTGGAAGTAAATCATCCATTTATTGTCAAACTGCACTATGGTATGCAACTCTTTTATTTATGGAATTAGATAACTACAATTTTTTCAGATACTACTATAATAAGAAATAATACTTACAAGTTATTTAATATATTCAACAATATAAAATATACCTGAAATATGTATCAATATGTAGCTTTTAGTTGAATTTCATTGTCTTAAGTTCATTAACTTAATTAAGACAACATGATTATCTCTTCCAAAGTCCCATCAAGTATCAGAGAGGGGGTCATGAAGTCTCACCTATAGCTGATGAACTATTGGCAATTGATAGCTGTTGGTAGAGTCATTTTTCTTCAGCAGTGCACTGTCTAAGAAGCTATACGTTTCAGTAGATGGCCCTACACCCCGTCCACAAACTAGTAACTCTGTGTGGACTCTGAATTTAAAAATGAGCACATGAAATTAGGAGGCAATAGTAGAGGGATGCTATGAGAGGAATCGGAGGGAAGGAAATGAGGATAAGCTTGTTCAAAACATATTATATGCATATATGAAATTCCCAAACAAAAAATGAAAATGTCTTCAACTTGTTTGACCAGTAGTGTTTCTAGATGAGATGAAGCAGCACCTCCAGTGATCATAGACTACTATAATAATTTATGTAAAATACTCAGATGTTCATTTACAAGGACAGTATTATTTGTATTTCTGCTTCTAATCAAGAGGGCAATGTGGTTATATTAGTCAGGTTGAAATATTTTGTAATACCTAAGAAGGGAGTGAGATCAGTAAGAAGCAGCAGGAATAATGAGGGAGGAATGTTTGGAGTCAGGCATTTATGAATTAGAATCATGTCCCCATTGTTAATATATGAAAGAGATTGTAGATTTGATTTTACTGGGGAGTAACAAGATGAAAATAAAGCATTAATGCAGTTTATTATCTATACCATTTGATTCTGTGCATTTAAAAGTGTCACATACTGCTTTTATTCTTAGTGTAATTTTTGGCAAAAATGTTTTAAATATGTACCCAATTTATTTAAATTCTATAAAACTTCTGGCACTTTATTTTTTATTTCTTAATGTAATGAAATAAAAATAGCAGTACTTTAGAATTTCTTTGAGTCTCTCACGTATAATGAGATTAATAATAAACCCCTATTGTGGCAAAATACTGTATTAAATGAAGTGGGATACAGAAGTGAAACAAGCTCTAATTTCTAGTAATATATAGAAAAGAAAATCGTATAAATGGATGTACAAATGAAAGTGAAATAAATACCACAAAAGAGGCATTAAGTACAATTAAACCTCAAAAGTAGTAGTATATAATTTTGATGGAGTGGAGGTTAAAGATGCTGTATGGAAATGTGAAAAGTTCAGAGGCTCAGTAGAGGAGGTGACATTTTTTTAGCTTCGTAGAGTATAAGAGATATGATTGGGAGACAGATTTTAAGCAATGTGCTAGAACAAAATACTTCACTATTAGGAAAATTTTAGTGGTAGAATATTTTGTAAAGCCACATGCCACATTGAATATGTTCTGGAAAGGAATATATAGCTTCTTAAACACTGGATTAAATAAATAGTGATTTATTTAATTTTGATACATTATCTAACAATATGCCATGTTTATATATAATTGTCTTGTCGATATACAAGTGTTTTAATTGTTAATATATAATAATGTATTATAATTGTTATATAATAATTATGTTTGATAATAAAATTATAAACATGTTAATACGACTCTATGGTAAGGGTTAGTCAGCTACAGCATTATGATTTCTTTTTTTTCTTTTTTTAATAAATTATTTTTTATTTCTTCAAGTTACATCTCAATCACAATCCCCTCCCTACTCCCCCCTCTAGTCCCACCCTTCCACCTTCCTCCCCCTCAACCCCCCATCCTCTTCCCTTCTTTTTTTTTTAGTTTAAGGTATTTCTTTTTCCCCCCAACAGCTCTCCCTTTCAGTCCAAAAAATGGTTCTTTTTCTTATAACTATAAATACAATACAAAACAACAGAAATAAATAGGCCACAATTATAAGAGTTATATGGCTTAGCATACATTCCCAATGTCCAGTCCGTATGTATTTGGCAACTAACTTTAACATTCTACTATCTAACCATCTCCATGAGTTTAAAGTTCTATATCTAACTCAGCTTTCATACTAACTTGCCTCACAATTTTAAAAATATCTTCTTAGATCCAGAACACCCTCTTGATTCCTAAACAACTCAAAATTTAACTATGAGACTCTAGGTATCCACTCTTCAACCACCTCAGAGACCTGAGAGGGATAAATATATCTGATTATATAGGAAGTGCAGGGCCTGCAGCTTCCAAAACTAA